>JAMAKE010000025.1:204978-385057 GCA_023628695.1 Nectriaceae sp. PG4201 | reverse complement strand
CCCCCCGCGGCCCCTGTACCACGTGTCGTCCCTCGCGTCGTCGGTGTTGGGTGGTTGGGGTTTCCCCCCCCCCCCCCCCCCCGCCGCGACTGTCGCACAGAGGACGGGACTGTGGAGCCCAGTGCACTGGGACGGCGCCCGAAGCCATCAGCGTACATAGACAGTGAAGTACCTTACTACTAGAAAGTGGTGCGGGCAGAGGATATTAAGGGCGGGCTCTAAGTTAAGGCTCGTTAGCGGACTGGACCGAAGCTGGCTCATCCAGGCCAGAGAGCTCTCCACTGCCGTGCCCGACTCTCGCAGAGACTCACTCCTCCTCTTCCACTCCGCCGAGTCACGATAGCATCTTTCCATCCTGTCGTGAAGGCACGCAGGTCCTGCTCTTCTCCAGCCAGTCTCGCCCACTACGAACACGGTGCATAGAGAAGAAGCGATGCCCTTGCATCTCGGTGCATAATCCCACCACTCACTCCACCATTCACGCTCTCCGCTGGATCGACACCACCCACGAGCCGAACCTCACGTTCCCCGCTCCTAGAACGGCGGCACCGCTAATCGCAACCAAAAGAGCCCAAGAGGACCGCCCCCTGGTGGACTTAACGATGCGAACCTGCTGACGTCTGTCTTTTTTCCCCCCCACCGGCCAAGTCGAATCCCACGAGGCGTGCTCCGGCGAGCGTTTATTGCGAGGTACTAGCCATCTATCTAACTGGAATCTCGCTGGTGTGTCTTTATACTCTGGAGAGGCGTGCTCTGTCGCCACCTCCCAAAAACGTCCTATCTTGGACCTTTTTCCTTCCGAGACAGCAACGGCAGTGATCGCATTGCTGCAACTGCCTAGCTTCTCCTCTTGATCTACCATTCCCCCTCGCCTACTGTGCAGCAACGCATGAGCATGCCGAAAGAGAGCCGTTAGCCACGCACGAATTGAGGTCAGGATCGAGGTTTGGATTTGCCCTATATAACGGAAGCCATCAACGTTTTTAGACTCTCCCCCGCAGCTGGCCGTCGGGAATTATCGACAGCCACGACAACCGTCCCTCCGCCTTCACGAGCCGACGATAACACCTGCACACAACTTACCGAACCAAGAGAACATCCCCCGCAATCTGATTTTGGAGGCCTTCAATGCAGGACGAGTTTGCGCATGTGGACGTGGTCAAACAATGGCATGAGCTTGCCTTCGCGAGGCATAGGCATGGACGGACACGACCATCTGCGATCCGGCGATAGCACCACCAACATGCCCTGGAATTCGAGTTCGCCCCTAGACGTCCCTCGCGACGCTACCATGGAGCGCTCCAGCACCTCCAACCTCCGATCTGCCTTCCGCGCAACCCTCAATCCCTCCGGCACCATTCGCGCCGTGACCCCGGAGCTGACGGAGCCTGCGAGCGTCTCCGATTCCCACTCGTCGTCCCGTGGCCTTGCGTCGCAGCAGAGCTCTCCACGCTCGATACCTGGTGGGCCAGCGAGAAGGCAGGGCATGGTGTTTAATGACGTGTTTGGAGAGTCATATGAGAGCAACGACTCGAGCCCGCCGCATACATTGCGGCATACCAGTGGCAGTATGCGCCCGAGGACACGAACGATGGATACCTCAATGCTTGCTCAGAGGAGTGCTCCTCCTCCAACAGAGCGCCACAGAGTTGGAAGTGTGAGCTCGTCGGGGTCGCAACATCTGGGAGATGAACCGTCGAGGCCAGCAGTGACGACGTTAGAGGCAATGGGCTATCCTTCCACCATATCATCAAGAGAAACCGCCTCAGGCAAAGACAAGAAGATTTCTAGCAGACGACTAATGAAGCGCCAAACATCAAGACCTACCTCCCCTCTCATCTCTCCACCACCAACCGTGGACTCGCTACCATTACCCATTCCGACAGACGACGCAAACAAAGTATTATTGTTGATGAAAACCCTTTGTGGGAGGATGCGCGGCGAGATTGAATATCAAGGCGAGAATGCGGGGCCATGGCATAGTGGCGTGGCATATATTGAGGAAGAGAAGGGATGTCTGATGTTTGATTCGGGACAGAACGGACCCTTCCACATCCCACTGGTGTCGGATCTACGGGGCTGCAGAGTCCTACCCGTGGATTATCCTGAAGTAAATAAGGAGTGCCTAGAATTGGTCTGCTCGCAACCACCCGTGGAGATTCTAATACGTCCGCTGGCGGCGGATGAGTTCGATTTGTGGTTGGCGGCGTTGCTCTGCTGGCAGCAGTTGAGGCCGACCAATGTTAAACTAACTAATGGGAAACCGACCAGTCCAGCTGGACCGGTAAGACCGGAGTTGAGGAGACATGGTGTATCATCAGAAAAATCCAAGACGACGAATATTATCAAGGTTGGCAAGGTGATGCTGTGGGATAAGGGGTTAGCCGTCTCCCCGAGAGCTATCGTAAAGAGGCCATCCACAAGGGATCTACGGTCACCGACGACATCATGGAGGAGGGTCTCCTGCATTCTGCAAGAGAATGGGGAGTTCAAGCTATTGACGGAGAACGATGTGTCTGTTCTGTCCATCATTGAACTTGCCCAATTATCACGATGCGCCGTTCAGCAACTCGATAGAACTGTTCTCGATGAGGAATACTGCATCGCTATATTCCCCATCTACGCCTCGTCATCCACCCATCTCTCCATCTTCCGGCCAGTTTACTTGGCATTAGACACTCGGGTGCACTTTGAGGTCTGGTTTGTCTTACTGCGTGCCTTCGCCGTGCCAGATATATACACGCTAGACGACCCGAACGATTCTCAGGTCCTAGAAGTCAGTGAGTTGGAGACAGAACATGAAGGCGAAGTATTCCGTTTGGAAAAGTCGATAAACGTAAGGGTTACCGAGGCGAAGCTCAGGGGTAGACCGAATGGTATCGAGCCCACTATACCAGAAAAGCCGGAGAAGCCGGGCAGACCAGAGCTGGATCCTTTAGTTGGGAACTACCTAGCTGAAGTGATACTGGACGGTGAGGTTAGGGCGAGAACGACAACAAAGACAGGGACGAAGAACCCCTTTTGGCGAGAGGAATGCGAGTTTATCGACCTGCCACCGTCAACGCCTCTTTTGTCGGTTGTTTTGAAGCGGGTGGAAGGCAACCTGGACAGTTCGAGCAATTTGCTGCAAGCTTCGGTGGGACTCCCCAAGACGGGTAACCTCCATGAGGTTGTTTGCGGTGCCGTTGATATCCCGCTCGAACTCTTAAGCCAGGGGAAGGATAACGAGCAGTGGTTGCAAGTTTTGGACGAGAAACACCAATCTCTGGGGTCGATGCTGATCAAGGTATCTCACGAGGAGCATGTCGTCCTCATGGCAAAGGAGTACCAACCACTTTCCGAAATTCTGCATCGTTTCCCTGCTGGCTTGACGACGCAGATCTCGGGGGTCCTTCCTGGCCAGCTACGCCGACTATCTGAGCTATTCCTTAACATCTTCCAGGTCTCTGGATCTGCAGGAGAATGGCTTATGGCGTTAGTAGAGGACGAGATCGATGGCGTTGGGAACGTAAACTCGATGAAAAAATTCCGATTCAGCAGCCGACTCAAGTCGAACGAATCGATTGACTCCGCCAGCGATCGTGAGTTGATTGTGCGGGACATGAGCAAAACGCTGGCTGGAGAAGCGAACCTTCTATTCCGGGGCAATTCTCTCTTAACACAGTCTCTGGAGTTCCATATGCGCAGGCTGGGCAAGGAGTATCTGGAGGACATCCTGCAGGAAAAGCTCTTCGAGATTAACGAGATCAATCCCAACTGTGAGGTCGACCCAAACAAGACACCCAATGGCAGCGACCTCGACCAGCATTGGAGCACGCTCATCCAGTTGACCACTGAGGTCTGGCAGTGTATCTCCTCTTCGGCCAACCGAGTGCCCTCTGAGCTGCGACATATCCTTAAGTACATCCGTGCGGTCGCCGAAGACCGATATGGCGACTTCCTCAGGACCGTCACCTACACTTCCGTCTCTGGTTTCCTGTTCCTCCGCTTCATTTGTCCTGCAATTCTGTCGCCGAAACTATTTAGTCTCCTCCGGGACCACCCTCGACCTCGTGCGCAACGAACATTTACACTCATCGCCAAGGCCTTGCAGAAACTTGCAAATCTATCCACCTTTGGTAAGAGAGAAGAGTGGATGGAGCCGATGAACAGGTTTCTGAACGTACAGAGGGGGTCTATCCGTGACTATATCGACCAGGTTTGCAGCATTCCTGCTGACCGGAACAACAACCTCATACCCGCGGCATATAGCACACCTGTGACGATTCTGGGGCGCTTAAATCCCACTGCTAAGGAGGGTTTCCCGAGTCTACCATATCTGATCGACGATACGAGGAATTTTGCAGGTCTAGTCAAGCTCTGGGTTGATGCAAAGCCTATGGAGGAGAAGAAGGGTGAAATGGATGGCGAGCTCCGTGTCTTCAATGATCTCTGCTTTGCGTTACAACAACGTGCAGACGCTTGCCTCGCTAAAGTCGAGACGTTCCGCGCCAGCGAATCCGCCGCGTATGCTGCAACGGATGACATTACTGAGTCCCTCGAGCAAGCCTCCCTTCTCGAATCCCTATCAATCTCCTATGGTGGCTCGTCCTCCGCTTGGAACGATGTTTTCGACCCTGCGCCCGGCTCTTCGGGTAGTGATGTTGCCGAGGAAGCCACGGCAAGGCGCCGGCGAAGCAAGGATGGGCGTTGGGGAAGAGAAGGATGGGAGATTCGCAAAACGCCTGGTCTCAGACATGTCAGCGCAAGTGCTTCACTCAAGGCCCGGAACGGCAGAGTTGGGAGGACGTTTCTGAGTGGAATCATGAGAATGGGCGGCAGGGGAGAGAGCCCAGAATCAAAGGGGGTGAAGTGAATACTCCTTGTTCGACGACAGTGGTCTAATGAGACACCTACATTACGGCCTCCATAACTAACGACAACGACACTCCTCTCACGTCATATTGGATGCAATTCGTTTCTTTTGTCAAATTATTACCACACCTATCTCTTTTTCGCGATTCCTACAGTAGCACTATTACCTTTCCCCCGATGCCCTGATGTAGATTAGACATAGGGCGTCACGAACAACAATATGGAGCAATGACGATGGCATGGGAAAACTAAAATTCTGGGTTTGGATTGGATTGTTTTAAAGATGAAAAAGAGGAAGTGAGGATACCACGGGGATAGACAGATGAGAAGGGTTGCCGAAGCTGGGGTTAAGTAGCAATGAAAATGGAGTTGAACGGTGGTGGTGACAGACAGAATTTGATAGAAACCTCAGTATACCACATGCCTTGACTAGAGGTTTATATACTAATGGATTCCGATAGTTGATGAGCCAGTAGTGAGTGAACTTGTGAACTTAACATGGAGCAGGGATTAGCGCGTAACAGTCTTGCTATCGCTTTTGGAGGTTAGGAGTGGGTGATATAAACGGGATATTTATTTGTAATGGTATCTCACACCAAATCCGACTCCAGCCCGCTTCCCTGCATTTTGAAGCACAAATTCCTCCCCCATTTTCTAAGTTCCTCCCCGACCCCTTTTGCACTTTCTTCTCGGCAAGACATGTCTAAGCGAAGAACTTCTTGTACGCGGCCTTCTGCTTCGCCTCCCGCTGGGCCGCCTTCGTCTTCACGGTATGTAGCTCCGTCGCCACGGCGGCATCGTTGGGCTTCAGCTTGTGTGCCTCTTCGAGGTCCTTGATGGCCGCCTCCTCGTCCTTGAGGCGCACATTTGCAAGGCCGCGGCGGTACAGCGCCTTGGCGCGGTCGGTGTCTGCAATGCTTTTGACTTCGAGGGCAGCGGTGGCAGCGCGCACGGCGTCGTCCCAGGCTTCAAGCTTGATGTTGCAGAACGCGGAGTTGTTGTTGAGGGCGAAGCGAAGGGCGTCGAGGGCGGGTTTAGTGGTGGGTGGTTCTTTCTCGAGGTCTGGGTCCTCGTTGATGTATCGTAGGCCCTTCTGGTACTTATCAAGTCCGAGGCTATAATTGCCTGCCTTAAAGGCCTTATTGCCATAGTCCTTGCAAGCAGTGGCGATGGTGAGGATCTTCTGGGCGTCGAGAGCGTCTCCCTCGCAGTCCTCAGGGAAGTCCTCATAGGGGTCACCCATGGAGTCAGGTTGCTTGACGTCGGCAGCGAGGGCAGCAACGCCGGTGAGCTCGCCGCAGTCGGCGATGAGAGCTTCCTTGGCGGGCTTGTCGCCAGATTGGGTGGTCAGGTTCTCAATCTGGCGGACGATGGATTTGCCGTTCAAGACCTCGCCAAAGACGACGTGCTTGCCATCAAGATGGGGGGTGGGAACGGTGGTAATGAAGAACTGGGAGCCATTTGTGTCTGAAATTGTCAGCTACTGAGGAATTTCTCCTCGGAAGGAAACTGAACTCACTAGGGCCGGCATTGGCCATGGAAAGTAGGAAAGGCTTGTCGTGCTTCTTGGGGAAAGCCTCATCTTCAAATTTGGCACCATAAATGGACTCGCCGCCAGTGCCATCTCCCGCGGTGAAGTCACCACCCTGGATCATAAACTGCTTAATGACGCGGTGGAAGATGGAGCCTTTATAGTGCAGCTCCTTGCCAGACTTGCCCACGCCCTTCTCACCAGTGCAAAGGGCACGGAAGTTCTCAGCCGTCTTGGGCACCAGGTCGGCGTAAAGCTCCATGGTGATACGGCCGGCAGCCTTGCCGCCGATGGAGACGTCGAAGTAGACGCGGGGCCGGGCTTCGGTAGCCATTTTTGATGGTTATGCAGGTGCGTAGAGGTCAGGGGAGGAAAGGATATGGCGATGGATGGAGAAGGTGGCTAGCCGTGGGTTGATATTGGACGGGTCGAGGCCGGGCAAAGATGAGGCGTCGATAATTTAAAGTAGTGTTGGGTAGTAGTGGTGGTGAGAAAGTGAGAGAGTGGGATGGATGCGGGGTACTCCGAGTTGAGAAAAGAGAGAAGAGACGAGAAGCACAAGAGAGGCAAGACAATGCAGTGTCAATGCGAAGGAAGACAAGGGAAGCTCAGCCGAACCAAGATCAGGCTCAACAGGCAGGCTCTGGGACAGCACTGCAAGATGCGATTTGTCTTGTCACGCGGTTGCTGCAAGCTCGATAGTACTCGGGAAGTATTATGGGATTATCAGAGGCGTCTGAGACAAGCAGCCAGGCGCAGAGACGGGAACGGACTGTGATTGGCGATGCGTCAATGGGAGCGAAAGGGTTCTGGGGTTGCACGGCAGGCACAAGAGACACAAGAGACACGACAGCGCCGGTTTATCTGTAGTTTGGCTGCGCAGCTTCAACTTGGAGCTTGGTTCTGGACCCTCCAAGCGGTTGGTGGGGTCTAAGACCTCATGGAAGTTTCTAGCTGCTCATGGAGGGGCAGGAAGATATTCACGCGATATTCACGCACTGAACACCGAGATCAGCCGCTGGCTAACGGCAATAGGTAGCCAATTTGCTCAACAGGGCTAGCACCGCGCAAGCTGTCACAGCCGGAACGGAACGCCCTTCTGCATTTACGCGGCCGGCTGGGCACTACCATCTGCAAGTAATCACTCGAGAGTGCCGGATGCGTAATGGAAGAAGGGTCAGGGCGGCCATCCGGGGGGGCAGTGCAGGTTCTAAATTGCGTTGCCATTCATTACCTCGGCGGCTACGGTACCCTTGGAGCGGATGTAAGCCGTCCAGCAAAACTGGGAGATTGGATCTTGGGCCCAAAAAAGAAGAAGAAAGAGAACTACGGTCGGAGGAGCAGAGCTGCATCGGTGGAGGGCTTTCACATCACGCGAGATGCAGCTCGGTGGCAGATCGACGAGGCGTCCAATCGCAAGCACGATTCGGTGTGCTGTTGGTGGGATGTCGTACATGGCTGGACGCACCCGCAGTGGAGGAGAGAGAGAAGAAAGCGGCATATTGTAATCATTTCTTGGGTTGCCTTCCCGCAAGGGGGCGGAAATACGGAGTGGTTGTGTAACCGGCATTGACCGAGACGGGTTTGTTGGTTTGCACGCCCCCGTTTGCTGAGGCTGGATGCTTGCGATGATTCCAAAGATACAAAGACACGGCAGGGAAAGCCAATCTCTCCACTGGCTTAATGAACAATACAAAGGCGGTACAACAATTTGAGAGAATGAGCTGGGTGCTCGATCCGAGACATGTATGTGTTGGCAAACCCGGCTTTACTCGTAATCGTACAACACTCTCTATTCGTATTATTTCTACAAGGCTTTTGTCAACCCTTGCGTCTATTGAGTCTGCAATAGCCGTCTACCCTGCGCAGCTTTTGTCTTTCTTTTTCCATTGTCTTGTGTACCAACCAGGTCGTGCAACGCCGTATGGTCTGATAATGGTAGCATGTAAATGTGATGCCTCACTCCTCTCTTACCCCTCGCTCGGCTTTGAGCCGGTTTGGATCTCCAGCGTCACCTTTTCGTGGTGGTCAGTCGGGGAGGCGGTTGATGTCCAGAGACAGTGGCTGGCTTACCGGACCGTCATTTACCAGGGCCACCTCCATCATGGCTTGAAACTTGCCATCCTTGACTCTGTCTTCAATATACCCGCTCGTCACCTTTTGCACAAAGTAGTGATACAGCCTGCTGGCCTCCTCAGGGTTGGCTGCTCCGTGGAAGTCGGGTTTGGTTCCCTTCTTAGTCCTGGCAAGTAGAGTAAATTGTGACACTATTTGCATTAGTTGGGGGGGTTGGCTACCGCTAGAAGTCCCATGGGACGTACCACAAAGCACTTCGCCTTCGATATCCATGACACTCTTCTTCCACTACCGCCTCGTCAGTTCCCGATACGCCGGAGCCCAAAGTCATACCAGCCCTAACTCACTCGGCCGCCAGCTTCATCATCCCACAGCTTCATCTTGAGGACTTTGGATGCTAAGGAATCCGCCTCCTTCTCCGTGTCACCGGGAGCGACAGCTGCAAACACGAGGACCCCCTTGCCGATGGAGGAGACAAGCTCCTTTTCCACCGTCACGGAGGCAGAAAGAACCCGCTGTAAGATTGCTTGAAACCTTGTCAGAATTCATATTGGAATCTACTTCATAGCCAAAACGGGAGATGAGCTGGTGTTTGTTACCCTTCATAGCAAATAACTTATTTGTTTGAGGTCTAATGCATGCGCTTCAGACCAGCCCAGGGGACCTGCTTCAATGAGGTATAATTAGTGGGGCCACAGCGAGGTAGAGGCCAAAAACGGAGCTCGACAATGAAATTTATGTACTATATTGGTTATTTCGATCGATCTAACTATCCCAGCATCTGACCTAAATTTCAATCCGTTATGATTGTGTTTAGTAAAGTCGCCATTAAGGCTATCATTGGAAATAACATCTTGTTTAGGATTCAGGTTACAATCCAGGTTAGCATCCAGGCCTGTTGAAACCGTATTAAAAGCAAGCAATCAGAGACATCAGCTTGGACGCGTTTGTTCCAAGCGTGTCATGTGAGAAGCCGGGGAATGTACCTGCCTAACGGGGTCCCTTGTATCGGTAGGCATTACCAGATAGCAGCTTTGCCACTCCACATACGTTTTCTTGGCCAAATACTGTGAATCAGACAATAAAAGAGAGGTTCAGGCATTCTAGAGGCTGATAGAAGGCTACCAAATCTTTTTATACAGACAAAAGCCAAATTACAGCCATCATCAACCTAAGACTCTGCAGAGCGGTTAACTGCAGCCTCACTTTAGTGACCTTATATTGCTAGCCAATAGCAACTTCGGGAGCTGCTGGCCTTTACTCCATTTCGCAAACGTCGGCTCAGCCTGCTTGAAGCAATCCATCAACCACCACGAATTGATTGTCAGACGTCTGTTCTGACCGTCGCACCTGCCGCGCCCCGATCGCGCCTAGTCTTTGGACATATAAGGCGCCTACAGGGAAGAAGCAATCCCCCACCGCGGAAAGAACCACCCTTGCCCTGCTGGATCCTGATCCTCTGGGCCGTCTGCCGTCGAACAAAGGAACCACCGACCAACATCGCCCCGCCGACCGAGAGAGCCCAGCGTGCTCAATAACGCCAGCAAAATGGCCGCAAGGAAACTACAACAAGAAGTCGACAAGTGCTTCAAAAAGGTGGCGGAAGGGGTCGCCGAATTCGAGGCCATCTACGAGAAGATCGAGCAGTCGAATAACCCGGCCCAGAAGGAGAAGCTTGAGGACAACCTCAAGCGCGAAATCAAGAAACTACAGCGGTTGCGAGATCAGATCAAGACATGGGCAGCTAGTAACGACATCAAGGACAAGGCTCCTTTACTGGAGCACCGCAAGCTGATAGAGACGGTTTGTAACAGTCGGCTTCGCATTGGCATCATGCTTACCGGTCCAATTTAGCAAATGGAGAAGTTCAAGGCCGTCGAGAAGGCCATGAAGACGAAAGCTTATTCTAAGGAGGGTTTATCAGCCGCTGCGAAACTGGATCCCAAGGAACAGGCCAAGCTCGAGGCCGGGGAATTTCTAAGTAGCATGGTCGACGAGCTGGAACAACAGATCGAGACTCTCGAGGCTGAAGGCGAGTCGATACAAGCAACCATGAAGAAGGGAAAGAACAATACCGCCAAGGCGGAACGAATTGCCGAGATCGAGCGCGTCATCGAACGACATAAGTGGCATCAAGGGAAGCTAGAACTCATTCGAAGGTCACTCGAGAATGGTGGCATCGAGACCGAGCAAGTGACCGACCTGGAAGAGAGCATCCGATACTACGTGTCCGACGGCATGAACGAAGACTTCATGGAGGACGAGGAGATGTACGACGAGCTCGACCTAGAAGACGAGGAGGGTACGTATGGCATGGGAGACACTACCGAGAAGAACTCTTCGCTCGACACACAGTCAGTGCATGAGGATCTTTTACCAGAAACCGAATTACCCAAACCTTCATCAAAAAGGCAAAAAGATGCAGAGTCAATCGGACGAAGACCATCAGCGCCAATCAAGTCTCCCCTACCGGCCCTCGCAACACTACATACCCCCTTGGCAACGATCAGCAATGGTGCTACCAGTGGCCCTGCCATGAAGCCAGCGCCAGCGCCAACACGGCCTGCAGGGGAGGGATTGAAGTACGCATCAGCAGCAGCGGCGGCTGCTGCAAGCGATAACGTGGGCATCTCACCTTTACCGCCGCCACCCGGTGTGAATATATCGCCGTTACCGACGCAATTAAGGACAAGCGCAGCAAGCTCGCCAGCACTGTCGGCAGCTCAACCCGCATCGCAACAACCTGAGGCAAAACAACCTGCGGCTGTGGCTGCGGTTGCGACGGCACCAGCCGTGAGCAGTCCAGAACCATCGACAGCTAAGCCTTTCAAGCGGTCCAAGCCTGTTGGGAAGCAACCGGTGGTGCCTGGGGCAGCGGAAACTTCGAAGGCCAAAGGTTTGTGGATTATGTGCCACCCCTTGTGTATATTCAACTAACGCTGGAGTGTAGCACCTCAGGCTAACGGCACCACTAACGGTGTTAAATCAGTTGAAGAAGAGTCGGAAGTAGAACCTATCTATCACCTACCAGACTCATTGAACGATTTGCTTGAGTCCTACGAGCTCTCGAGAAAACGGCCGCAACCTCCATCAGCACCATCAACCTTACGGATGATGACTGTCAGTCAGGCCAGCTGCCCCGATCCGCTGGACGCGGACATTCCACGAACATACCGACCGGACGTCCCTGTACCGCCTTCAGCATCTGGTTTCCCTCGAGATCCTCTACCGATTTTTGAGAATCCGCAGCTGTACTCACGCATTGATCCGGATACATTGTTCTACGTATTTTACTATAAGCAAGGAACTGCGCAGCAGTATCTGGCAGCGAAGGCACTCAAAGATCAAAGCTGGCGATTCCACAAGCAGTACCAAACATGGTTCCAGCGACATGAAGAGCCCAAGAACATCACCGAAGACTTTGAGCAGGGCACATATCGCTTCTTCGATTATGAGAGTACCTGGTTAGTAGTCATTTCACCTCTCCATCACCCTTCGGCATTATCCGAGCCAAGGAAGAACTGGGAAACGCTAACTCCAGACTTTCAGGATGAACCGACGAAAAGCTGACTTCAAGTTCGCGTATAAGTTCCTCGAGGATGACGTCTAACGAGTTCGGTACGGAAAGGGTACATTGGGGGCTTGCTCAGCCTGGGATTGCAATTTTTGGGAATTTTGGGAGAGTAGACTCCTCGCCTTGTTTTATTGGTCGTTTCGATGCGTAAGTGCGAGGAAGTGCTACTCGGAGTACCACCAGTGTCAGAGTAATGAAATTCGGCTACGGTCTGGCCTCGGGATACCTTTGATTGGGTTTGGTACAAGTTCGCTTTTGTCGGTGTGCAGCCCCTCGTGAATTTTACTACTGACCCTTGATCGTGATGGCAATCCTTCTCAACTTGAACCCGACCAAACTCAAAACATAAGTGCCCAGTACTCCATCTCACATCATACCCATGCTCAAAACCTAGACATCACCTACCTACGCATTTCTTGACATAGATTGTTTTGTATCTTGATAATACCTTTTTTCTACTTAACAACCACCCACCAAGAAGCAATATGTATCATCAGACAAGATCAATCTAAGTGCCATTTTCCATTGTCTTCCCCATCAGAGGGGCTCTCAGCACAATGCCATCTGTGCATTGTCTCTATCCCTGCCAAGGTTCAGCACTCTACATCGATCCATTGATCCAATGGGTCGACCTAATGAGTTAATCTAGGCACGATGAGCATGAGTCATTTGGGGTGGTTTTGTATGCACTTTCGAGTGACACTCACGCTTCTAATAATGCACTTTTGAGCGATCCGAGATAGTCCTTGATCATCGTCAGTTTAGCCCTGATGGTGGAGAGGGAGCGGTTGGTCTCCTGGAGAGAATGTCGGGTTAGGTCTTGGGATGGCAGAGGAGGGTCAGCTTCTCAGGATTAAGTAGGGACTGTCCGTCATAGCGGGCTTAGCAGCAAGCCTTGGCTTCTTCACAGGGCAATATTTAATAAAGTATCCAGGGTCTTTGCAATAGTGGCAGAGGTTGATCTTGTCTGATGATATACATTGCTTCTTGGTAGGCGATTGTTAAATATGTGGAAACAAGTTGTTAGCAAGATATAAGATAAACCATATCGGGAAATGTGCAGCCAATGTCTAGTTATTGAGCATGAGTTTCAATCTCCTCCAGGGCGAGGACCCCTTATATCGCCGCTCTCAAGGCTACGGAGACTTTATTATGAATCAATAAGAGAATAGACATTTCCTAGTGCTAGAGAAATTAAGTGACATAGACTAGTGATGAAGAAGTCTTCTCTTATTTTACATCTTCTCTTTACTTCAGTAAATGTAGAATAATTCCTTGATGCGAGTCTCATCAACCTCTTCTCAGGCACGGCCAAGCTCAAGAGCATCAACTAGATTTGAGGTTAGGTTTGAGATTAGGACCTTGCTGCAACATTTGCAGTAAACCATTTTGTTTTGAGGTTATCCCGATCGCGGCCATAGCGCGACCACTGTGCCTACTGTGGGCGTTTGGTCTTATCGAGCCTTGCAACACCAGTCTGTCGACTCATAGCACCATCTAGAACCTCCACAGTAATGCCGCCCAAGGCAGTGATGGTGACCGCTCCGCAATTACTCCCTTGACCGGGGTTCTGTCGCGCCCTTCCAGCACTCTCTTAGTTCGACTTCAAAGTAATGCCTCATGTTTTGGGCTGGAGCCTATACCACGCGTTATCGCCAGCCTGTGTTCCTCAAGTTTCAGTAGAAGTCATGAAGAACCGCCTCTTCACACAGCGCCCCCCTGGGAATGAGCTGCAGGGAACTGAATCTGGACATGTTGGATGGATCCATCGAATGAAGGGAACTCACAACGACTAGTCCAGAACGCACTTGTGGGCTGAGCAGTTGGCCATTTCATGAGGCCAGACAAGGGGTTCGGAATTTCGGCTCGCCTCGATAGTTGTGGAACATCGCCCCTATATCCTACGTCTACAGTCAAGTTTCTCAAAATTCACGCATAGGCGGTTTAAGGTGCTTATAATTGAAGGGGCCAGAAGGCTGAATATGGAAGCATCGGAGAACATTCTCCTAATTTCCCTGCCCTTGGTCTCGAGAGGACCGGTTCCGAAGCCACATGCAGCTCGATGTTAGCTAGTTCCAGACCAGAAGGTGGTCAAGAGGCTGCAGTTCCATGGGTCACGATCCCCTGCACCTAACCATCTCCCCTGAAAATAGACGGGAGTCGATTGATCACCGAATCAATTCGACTACGTTCTCTTTAATATGTGACAAGACCCCCGCGCGTGCCTACCTTTGGTTAGCCGGTGCTTTGGCTCCAGGTTTGAACTAAGCTAGGTGTTATTGACGGTGTTGTGCATTCAAAGCCTCGGCTCTGGCAACAGCTCTTGTTGGCGAGGCGATGTCGTCAATATGGTGCATTGTTGAGGGCACAGTCCGGTGCATTTACCGCTCAAGAACAGTTTTGTTAGACGAATAATTTTCAATAATGCTTAAACGATCTTTGAAATGAACGATCGAGACATGATGCGTTATGAATCGACTCACTCATCCAGATCAGTGTTAGGACCATGGGTGGCCTCTAGATTAGTGTGTTCGACAAAGGGAAACAGCGACGCGATCGATTTGGATGAAGGGAGTGATGCAACTACTTGCATCTTCTACAAAGTCTATTGTTTGGGAGTTATTGTAGATTATGATGAACTTTGGTTCCATGTCCTGAAGCAGCGAGACACAGCAAAGGTCTCATTGCGGAAGCATCATACGGGTTCGATTCAGACTATCTCAATGCATTCTTCCATCGGACAGGTGCTTCCAAGACGACTGACGCCATTGATTCAGGTTGCATTGAGTAACTTCATATTGACGCTCTCAATGGATACTACCCTACGTGGAATTACACTCGTGTCAACCCAACTCTTTTCCCTAGCACAGAAGAATTGCACAACGCTGCATGTGATCATGGAGTAGGAACTGGTTTATTTTAATTGAGGCAAACTATGTGAATGGTAATAGTTTGTTCGCGGCATGTGACTTGTGGTGTTGCAGTTTCGCTCGCCTCGTTGTTGTATGGAAATGACAATCTTCAACCTCAGCCCCAATAATGCTCGCCTTGAGTTGAGGGGCCACACCACTTGGCCTCCTTCTCCTCTTCCTCACTCGTTTACTCCCATTCTCTCCCATCAGCGTCGCCGTTAGGCCTACCAGGCAGTAAGCCCGATTGAGGCTTGTCAACGTGGCAACTCGTAGACCGAGAGGTGGTAGAGAGAACACACGAGTTCACCGCAATTTGTGCTCGAATGCATTGCTGCCCAAGCGAACTATACATAAGTATATGTAATGCGCAAGTCGCCACAACTCAAGCTTTGACCGAATCTCACTTCATTATCATGTTTACCGTTATGTGGCATCGAATGCCTTCAGCCAAGTAAGCGTGACGGCCGGTTGTGCCTTTTCGTTTCGGCCTCCTAGTGTGGACGGTCAAGGCGTTCCATTACAATATGGGGGCTTCAAGCATTGATTGACAGACGCAAGCAACCGGGCAGGCAAGCGAGCATGGGAGGTACGTATCTGGAACAAGCGTGGGAACAAGCGTGGGAACAAGCGTGAGAAGATGGCTTGACGCGGTTGCACCTTCAGACGTGACGTGGACGTTTTCAGCTGACGATGGACTATTGAAAGGACACTTTGGCGTGCACGAGAGATCATGACTGACTCAGGGAGACAAAGTGCACCTGCAGCTGTGACGATAGCCGAGGCGGTTTGGAATTGGAGATTTTGGAGAAGGCGGACAGGCTTCAGGGTAGGGTAAGGGTAGGGTGCCTTGGACAAGGTGGGTGAAGTGGCGGTGGTGATCGGCTGCCTCGTGCCTGAGGCGCAAGGCAGTATTCGTTGCCGCTGCCTGGTTGGATGCGACGCATCCTGCAACTCCAACCCCCCCTTTCCATGATGCCGTGGATGCTGCTGCTGATGCTGGGCCGTCGATCGAAGTGTGCAGCAGACCAGGACGATCAGACGGAGCACCAGAAGGATCGACGAAACCCGCCCGATGGCGACGCTACGATGCACTGATTCGAATCAGGAAGGCTTCCAGAAGCCCGCCCGCACGCCGGGGTCTTAGTCCCCACGGTCATCAATATCCTTGTCGTCCATCATCAGCATCCAATTCAACCCTTCCTCTATCAACCAACACCCCCTTATTGGAAGCACCCGCCTCATTCTCGCGTGAGAAGGCCACCCCCTTTCCTCTCCCTTGACCAGCACTTGACGCGCATCCCCTCATCTTGCTGGCGGTTAGGCAAACCCGAGGGGAAGCGTCAGGCAAACCGTGTCAGGCTTTTTGAGAGGCTCACTCGCTTGGCTGCCACACCTGATGCGGCCACCGAATTGTGGGGGTGGGACGAGGACCGGAAACGATGCTGGCGGATGGGGCTGACGGGGGGGGAACTTGCTCACTTGCAGAAGGAGATTTGGCAGAGTCATTTCTCCGACGATGGAGATGCTGGCCGAGGTATGATGCTTTGATGTCGTTGTACCTGCTGCCGAGCCCTGTATGAACACGGTGGCTGTGTGCCGGACAGCAGGCAGCACATTTGATGGATCGTGGATTGGATGGAGAGCTTGTTAGCTGGGGCCAAGATCGGCAGCGATGGAAGAGGTGACCCGTTATGGCGTTGGACGCTTAGCGTCTACAGCGCCATCCCATCCCGGCACCAATTCATCCAATGAGCTAACGTCGGGGTTTTCGCAGAGCCTCGAAATCAACCACCACCCTAGGTTTCATCGTCATTTCATTCCCACACCTGGAGAAACGGATGGGGTCGACTCTTCGCCTTTCGCGTCTGCGCTACCGGTAACCAATTCCGCTACCGCCGTTTCAATCCGACACACGCGCAGGATTTCCTGCTGGTCCACTGTCATACCATGGAAGAAAATAACCCTCGTCTTGCCCGAAACCTCGACTTGCTACAAGGAGCAAAGTAAGAGTCAAGGCCTAAATAATCCATGAAGTGGCTTGCGCATCATCCCTAAAGTGATCCTTTTGCCTTGACTGAAACATGAAGTTTAGGGACTATAATTTACCAAAGATTTATGGATTTGAGAGCTCGTCAAGGTAGACCTATGTACGGTTTATTCTTTCACCCACTCGACCGTCGCATTCCATAAATACCGACCACTAATTGAACACCGGACGTCCTAAAATACAAGATACATCAGCCCAGCTTGGCACAACTTCAGCTCGACTCAGCTCAGCCCTCCGCTCCTACCGTTGTCCCTGCGTCCCCGTCCCATGCGTCTTGCGTCTACTGCAGCTCGGCGTGCAATCAGAGCGTGCCGCTTTGGCCAGCTTGCTTTGTTTGCTGTCTCCAATTGTGGGTACACAGAAGATGACGCTTACCTGGCTTTGCGAAGTCTAAGCTTTCTCGATGCGATCACCGTTATCGACCCTAGCTTTCATCCGCCGCTCCAATCGTCTACTGCCACAATCTTCTCCACTATCGCAAGCCATGTCTATACCCGCACGATTCTCTCTGATCCTATCGATCTGGTGGGCACAGGTCAGCCCTGGCAAGGCGATGACAGGCTCATGGGACACACGGGACAAGTCGCTCTTAGTGCCGTCACCCTAGGTTGTGGGTCATGTTCCTTGTCTTCACTCTTCCCCGGCGCGCACTCATTGCTTCTTCTGTCTCAGACTGCTCTACTTGACTTCTCAGTCAGCACGGCCAGCCTCGCGGGCCTAAGCTGGGTTCTCACCGAGGGCTTTATCAACGGGGATCCCCTTTTATGCAAGTGCAAGACGGTGTCTTGGTAGCTGAGACACCCTCGAGAACTAGCCCACGCGGGTGAAAGAATACACCACGCATGTGAAGGAGATTACTTTAGGGATGGTATCAAGTGCATTTTATGGATTACTTTTGGGATGCTGTCAAGTGCATTTTATGGATTGCTTTAGGCTTTATCTGTTACCTTATGGTCAGTGGGAGTTGTCATCTGGGGCAAGACGAGCGGTGTTTTCCTTCATCAAACGCGCATGGATGCCCGGTGGCTGACAATGTCTTGGAGCTGGGCATCCACTCTTGACAGCTTTCTTAGCTAAGTTGGCGCCGTTCTAACAGTAGGTCGTTCGAGCCGAGTTATGAACCAGGGTCCTAACAGCTACTCCGCCCCGAGTCCCCGACTCTCCTCCCCTCCCAGCCATGCCCGTGCTCTTGGTTTTGGAAGGATTGTAATCGATGCATGCGAGATAGGCGTCCCTAGTTGGCTCATTCGAAACCTAAGAATTCTAGAAGCCTAATCCTTCATGCAGCCGCATGTTACCTCATGATACCCCTTTGGACGTAGCCAGGTGCACTCCATAAACTGTATTTCCCAGTTTCGGTTCCACACTGCTGTTTGCTTTACATGACCTTTCAATTCCCTTCCTCGCCTCACTTGAATGTGCTGTTTGAGCCTCGAATTACTTGCGTTGCCTTGACGAACTACTGCTGCCACCGCACCTTTGTCGAACACATATATATCCATTGCTGGGGCAAACTCCTCGCCTTCTGTCCTGCAACTCGACGTGTCACTGCACCTTTTGCACTCACACTCATCACTTCTCTCTTTTCTCGTCTTGTCCACCTGGTCGTGGCTTGCTACCGCTCTCTCACGTCCAGTCATTGGCACTATCTCGCTGGTCTAGCACGTTTGCTCGCCCTATTAAGCATCCGTTCGACCTCCATCCCAGGAACCGGACAAGTCCCATCGCCTCATATCTGCAAAGTTGTTTTGAACTCGAACTGGAGTCGGCTGTCACTGGATGACCCATTGAAGCAACACGATAGACACAAGATGGGTTCCAACTACTACTATCAGTCTTCACCGGTATCTCACGGATCACCATCAGAGTATCCATACCAGTATTACCAGTCTCAACCACTTTCACGGTACGCCAGCTCTGGCGGAAGTTCCCAAGCATCATCCATTCCTGCCTCGCCTGTCATGAGCAACAACGGGTACTACAGCCTCCACGGCCACGCCTCACCCCGGCAAGATACCATCTACGAAGAGTACGACTCCCCCGCTGGCCCATCTAGACGCCACGAATCTGTCGTCCCCCGAAGTGAAGCGTAAGCTCCTCCCATCTTCTTCCCTGCATGATGACAATGCTAACATCCCTCCAGCAGCGGACAAGACTGGCCAGTCTTCTGCCTCTACCCCGACTGCAGCTCGCGCCCATTCAAGCGGGTTGCCGACCTCCAGCGGCACTACAAGAACACCCACGCGCCAGATGAGGCGAAAGAGACCTACTGGTGCGACTATACCAAGTGTGTGCGTAACCGCGACCCATTCCATCGCCGCGACCACTTCCGCGACCATCTGCGTGAGTACCACAAGGAGGACATCCAGAAGCGCGGCGCGAGCATCAACGAGGAATGGCTGAACGGGCGGTACCTTTCCACGTCCTGGTGGCGATGCCCAAGGTGCCTGGACAGAGTCTACGTTGCCCAGCATGACTTTGAGTGTCCGAAGTGCAAGACTTCGTGCGAGCCAGCGCGGAAGGAGAGGAGGGAGACTTCTCACGAGCCCCGACGAAAGGGCAAGCGGCGATCTTGAGATGGCCCAACAGTTCGCTTCAGCACCATCACACTGCGGTGTTGTCGCTTTGGGGGGACTTAGCAGTTCGCAGAGACTTGCACTTTGCCAATTGCGACTCAATCGCTCAATCGGGAGGCCTGCCAGCCGTTCTGGCATAAGGCAACGCACGACAACACATTTCATGTACGACTGACGACAGCCTTTTTTCGACTTCTGTACCATCTACGGCTGCCTATTTTCCTCAGCGCATGTACAGCAAATTCTCTCATCACATCCCCTTGATCACACTCCTTCCTCACATCCTCGTCCCCCCTTCATCCAATCTTTCAACACCTTCGTTTTACCAACCCGCACGGATGATGCAGCAAGGATCGTTCATGCATCCGCGCCCCACCGCGGGGCTGACACGGCCCAGGACCCCTGCCATGGAAACCTTCTAGAAGGCTTAGAAGGGGGCTGTGCTGGGGTATGCATGCATGCCATTGCTTAGTGGGACCGGGGAAGATAAGGGGGGGAGGATGGGCATCCTTTGGCTTGGAGTATTGGGTACTTGGGCTTGGGGATAGATTTCTTGGATTCTTGTTTTCGTTTTATGTTGAGATGTACGTTATGATTTGACGAGAGCCGAGATTTCCTTGTTTCGGAATGATTAATGGAGTTCTGTAGGATACGTAACTAAGATAGATTTGCAAGAGATTCCATTTTCACAACTGTTATATCGCAATGCAGCAACGCGTATCAGGTCCACCACCACATCCACTTCTTAGCTCCAAAGGCCCAACCGAGATCGCTTGCTCCCAATCTCCATATCATATGACCTCATCTTTTCTCGTACCAACACTCTATGATTCTGTATCACGCACGCACGCTTACCGCTAGCTCTCCTCGATAGGATCACCATCAAAGTCCGGCATCGCCCGGAAATCCGGCCTGCCCAACACCCTGCGCTTTCGCGGTCTGCCTCTGCCCCCCCTCTGCAGGTCCGGTCGGGAAACGGCTTCCACGTCAGCTGAAGGCCTGCTAGCTAGACGACCGATGAACAGCCTCGGATAGTGGAATCTAGATTCGGATAGTTGTGGCTTTGGAGACCCGGCGTGCGCGGCGATGGAGGTTGCGGTTCCTGTAGTGGGAGTGTCCGATGGGGTGATGAGGTCTTCATCGGCAAGGACCGAAGGATGTTCAGACGGTGGGTCATGCGCCAGTCCTGGGCTGAATGTCTTCGGTGAGCTGAACGAGGGTGGCTCTGCAAGATCGCTCGCGACATCAGTAGTCGCCAGATGAAGGTCATGTGTGATATTCCGCTTTGCCTCATCGCGGGCTTTGCGGTTAATCTCGGATACGTCATCGTCGAAGACAAACTTCTTCTAGATCTCATCTTCGTCTTCTAGTGTCGAGCTTGGCTCCGCTTCCTTGACTGAGCCTCTCCTAGGTGGGACTTGTTCTTCCTCAATGAGAAGGTCCATTAAATCCTGAATATTTGGCGCCTTTGGGAGCTGGGTTGTTGATGGAAGAAGCAAGTCGTTTGCTGAACTGACATATCGCTCTCGAACGTCGTCCTCAGTGCTCAAAAGATGCGCCTTCTTGGGTGTTGTTGGCTGGGGTCCTTCGGTCACAACCAACGAAGTTTGCGGAAAGGGCATTGGCAGTTCTGGCTCGATGTAGCTGTCTACCGTTTGAATGTCATTGGATGAAGATGTACTTGGTGAAATCTCGATGATCGAACTCCCACGCTGTATAAATTCCTCCTCGGTATTGGTCTCGCGATCGTGTAATGATGGAGATCGAGCCTCTGAATGAACCCAGTAATGACTGACTCCTGGCGTAATGGATCGCGAGGGTTGCAAGTCCTCATGTGTCGTTGAAAGACCGTATTCCTCGTTGGGTGAATTTCGTAGATTCAGCCAGCTGTTCCACTGAATATCATCCGCCGTGACACGATTGGATGTACCCTGTGATGCTCCGACTTGAGCTATTGTACTCTCTGCAGCTTGAGAGTCCGGGGAGCGAAGGTCGAAGAGCGAAAGCCTGCTTCCACGAGTGGGCTGGGGGTGATGGATCACGGGCGGCGAGGATCTGACGATGTACTTGGGGTGGTCCGAAATCTTTCGTTTTGAGTGATGAAGGTAACGGTCAGAAGAGCCTCGGTCTATAGTCGGCCCACTGGAAACCGGAAGTTGAGACTCGAAGGTCGAAGGGGTGTCGGTGGATGAGTTTTCATGATGTTGACTTACTGGGGGTAGGGAGTTGATGCTAAAAGATGATCGAGAAGCCGAGTAGGGCGAGCTTGTTTTGTCATGCTGAGACTTCCAAATTTCGAATACCGGAAGTCGACTATGTTGAATCCTTGGGCTCTTGACGGAACTGTTCGCAATGTCTTGACTACCAATCCTAACTCTCAACCGATCTCTATGGCTGCGATCGACTAGCTTTCCAGGGCCAAGAATGTGTTGCCGCTTTCGATGAGGTGACTTGTCGGCGAGACGCCGTCCCGGGGAGGTTTCTGCAATGTTGTTTACAAAGCTCTGCTTTCGAAAAGAACCCCTCTGCCACGAGAAGTCTACGGCTATAGGCTTCTGAAACTTGACACCCGTCCAATCGGTTTTTTCTAGGAGTCTTCGTTTTTTGGCATCGATCGAATCCTGTTTCGAACCCGAATCAAGTTCAGTGGCTGGTTCGGCCCTTCGCTTCCCCAGTTGAAAGCTTGAGGACCGGTTTGACAGGCTGTTTGAGCTTTTGCCTGGCTCTTTTCGCTGGTGTATTAATCGGCTCCGAGGCACATGTGACTTGTGCCGGATGGGCGAAGAGCTGTGTACTGAACCTTGGGGTCGCGGAATGTGCTCGGGCACAAATGGTGACGAATGTAAATTAGTTTTGGTTGCCGCCTCATGCCTCCGAGCGCGAGCTTTGGCGAAATATTCCTTCTGGCGAGCAGCATCTTTGTCCCAGCCTTTTCGCCGGGAATGACGAGCGAGAGCGCCTTCGGTCCAGTTCATCTGGGGGAAGAATAATGAAAGAATGAAGATAGGGATTCAAAATGGCAGATCCGCTTCTGAAATGGAAGGTGGTTAAACCTTCAGGCAGCTGACAATGTCTGTCTAAACTGAGATTGGGAAGGAGGCGCTTGCCAACTGCAGTACCTTAAGATAGGGAACCCCCCCCAACAGGTGATGAACGAGGTGCATCTTGTCGTAGCATTGGGACTCATACTTTGGAGCATATTGAAGAAAGAAATACAGAAAAATAGAGAGAGAAGGCTCCAATGCCACGCACTAAAATATGACATCGCCATGAAAGAGGCTCGCCTCAACTTGTCTAGCAAAGCGTCCATTTTGGAGCCAAGGACATGCTGACCCAACGTCATACATGTACATCCTTCGGGCATCGTTTTGTAAGATCTGAAGCCTATTACTAAAGCCCAATCCTGGCATATAGCTGGCAAGGTGGTTCTTGAGCTGAAAGTCTTGCCCAAAGTTAGGAGAACATACCCGTTCTCAAGTCAAAGGCTCTAATTTTTGACTCCCAAATAAATCTTGATCCAAAATTGATGCTAAGCCCGATCTCGGGGCCAAGCCTAGAATTCGCTCCAAGAGCAGTTGGAAGCAATAGCCCGTCCTTAAGGCTGGTAGCATTAAGTTACTTGGGGGAATATATTCGCCTGTGCCTTCCAGGTGGGTGACATGGTTGCTGGGAGCACAGTGCTATTACCGCGATATCCACGAATAGCACAGTGTAGTACCCCTGCACAGGCCAGCTAAGCTATCAGCATGACGGAGCTATTGACATACCTCCACCAACTTTACGATACAGATCAAGACATCGACAACTGAGGACACATTACAGTTACACTCGCCTGGATACCTTCCCCCGACACCTACCTCCCCCGTCCTCTACCTTGGCTACGACAAGCTCCTAGCTTGTTATCAGCGTATCATAATATGGCCGACGCAGAGGAAAAAGCCCGCCTTGCTGCTGCCAAGAAGCGCGTTGGTTGACCCCGGCGCTCCTGCCACAACGCGCGAGCGTGGCGATGAACCATTGCAATGAGCTAATCAGTAAACTATGCTACAGGTCGCAGAGCTAAAGAAGAAGAGCAAGAAAGGCGCCTCATCGAAGAAGCCCAAACAAGAGAGCTCAGAGTCTCTTGCGGCCGAACCTACGGAGGCTACCGATGCCCCTCCCGCCGATGCAGCTCCTGACGACAAAGCGGTTCAGGACGAAGTTGTCGAGGGTAAGGACGAAGGGGACGAGAGCTCCCAGTCCGCGACACCTTCTCTAGCTCAACAATCAAAGCTCCGATCGACGTCTTTTCGGGCAGGCTCAGTTTCGGGCGGTGGCACTGTATCCCCCGGTCCGGATGGTGACACCGCGCCAGACATTTACAGAAAGCATGTCGCTAGGATTGAAGAGTTGGAGAAAGAGAACAAGCGGCTGGCTAAGGAAGCTTCTGATTCTGAAAAGAGGTGGCAGAAGGCTGAGGAAGAGTTGGCAGACCTCCAGGAGGCCGATGGCGAGGCTCCTAGTAAGCGTGGAGACAATAATGAGGTGGAGAAACTTGTGAGTTGGATCATAACCCCGATGACACCCAAATATCCATCCTGAGTTTGTTTCTCGTGAATTCTATTCTATTCGCTAACAAACTCTATAGAGGAGCGAGATTGCCTCCCTCCAACGTCAGAATGCGCAGCTCCAGCAACGTCACGGTCACGGGCATCGCCCCTCTGTATCTATTGCTTCACCACCTTCCGGACTACAGGAAGAACTTGATTCCAAATCTCGAACGATAGAATCAATGGAGATCGAGATCTCGAAGCTCAAGACCCGAATTGAGCGGCAAGCTAGTGGTTCGTCCGAGAAGGAACAGATCACAGCCCTAGAGGAAAAGTTGGCACGAGCGGAAGCCGCCGCAGGCAAAGCGCAGCGTGAGCTTCAAGACCTGAAGCGGAACCTTGATCGTACGGCAGAGAAAGCCGTGCGGGAGGGAAGCGAGCGAACAAGTGCGGAGACGAAGGTCAAGACCTTGGAACATGATCTCGAAGAAGCCAAGAACACCAACAAGGAGCTGGAGAAGAAAGTCGACGCCTTAGAGAAGAAGGCTGCGACATTAACAACTATTCACAAGGAGCAAGATTCCCGATTACAAGCGTTAAAGAGGGAAAAAGAGAAGGCAGAGAAGGAGGTTGAGAGACTTGATGAGGAGAATACTAAGCTCCGAAGTCGCAGGTCGATGGAGGGTGGTGGTCTGGATGATGAAGGTGTTGACGAGCTAGAGAATGAAGAGCGAATCCGGCTTGAGAAGAGGATTCGAAGCTTAGAGGCCGAGAACCATGAGCTTCGCAGCGGCGCCTGGATCGAGAAACGACGAGAGATGGAGGGTACTAGTCCTGGCTTCCAAGACGTCGATCTCTCAGGTGGCAGTCTACATACATCCCAGAGGAAACCTACCGGCGGGATTGGCGACTTTTTCACCAGCGGGCTGAATGCCCTAGCCGGGAATAACGACGACGAGTTCCTCGAAGACGAGGATATGGACTTTGACGAAGAAGCGTTCCGTAAGGCCCAGGAAGAGGAGTCGAAGAAGCGTATTGAGCGAATCAAGGAGATCAAGCGGTCACTCAAGCACTGGGAAGGATGGAGGCTGGATATTGTTGAGAACCGTAGAGGAGGTACCGAGGGAGTGGGTGAGATTTTCGAGGTGTAAGGGACAAATCGAACATTGTTATGATGAACTGGACGGGATAAGGACTTGGTACTGTATACTAAAATAGGTGGATCTTTTATGAACGCATATCGAGACTGTATAACATCCTGAGCTTAGCAGTCGGTAAGTGGATGAATAATACATCGCTGGCACATTAAAGCTTCATCTACCCATATGATTTAGTTTAGTAGTAGCGTTTGGCACTTAGCACTAATAAGGTAAGATTTACTAGAACTCTAGTTCAAGCATTAGATTGGGGATTACTTGGAGAATAATTTCGGTATATAGTTGCGGGTTACCTGCAGTTCGACTTGGGAACCTATTCAGGGGATACTGGTACGTTCTCATGGGTGGCCCAAACTGCCAAGGTTAGATGAAGCAGCAGTGGTTGCTCGAGGTAAGGGTAAGGGGTCCCTTGGACTCTATCCTGGACGGTGCCAAAGCGCCATAAGTAACCGTTGATCGTGACATTGCATTGCCTCTTCTATGCATTATGGGCTCAATTCTGGATTGCGTCTCAAATCCCATCCGAAACCATATAGACTAGCACGAAAGATGGGTTCATCGCCAATCCGCTATTGCAACAACGGATGTATTCCGCCGTTGTAAGGAATCACCGCGCAAGCCCAACAATAATGTACTACGTTGAGCAGAGCCGGGTCTTCCGTGATCTCGGGATGGTCGTCCGAACGGCTCCCCGCCGGATGTCATATCCAGACCGCGACATGCCCGAGGTCAGCGTTCGGGAAGATGGGGAGGGATGGTGCGAGGGAAGGTGATTATAAGATTACGTGTGGCATGTTCTGGGAGGGGAAGGTATGGTGAAGATGGGAGATGGTGTGTGGGTGGTTTCAGGGGAGTGATATCCATGCTTGTTTACGAAGGGCAAGAGAAGTGTTGGATGGGTGTCGTCTCGTTACGCGACTCAGTTACCATGCTCCAATGGATGGGTTGTATCATAATGCTGTGTATCACGTCCACCATGACTGGGTCGCATCCGAAGTTCCTGGCTCGTAACTCCATCGCATCCGAAACGTCGCTCTCGGAGATATCGCGCCAAGCCCTTACCCTACCCAATGCCATCTGCAACCCCCACAATGGCTGCATATTGAGGCGCGGGGTTTTCCACGTTCTATTGCAAGGAACTGGTTTCTGTGCCTCGCCGCTTTTAGCGTCCTGCGTGTAAGTCCGAAGTAGGTCCTCAAACCCAGCTGCCAAGATATAAAGCTCGAATACCTTCAAGTATATGTCCCATGACTGCGTCTCTGACAATATCATACCTCTAATACCTAGGTATGTTCGTTGGTTCTTCATACGACGGCCTTAGGGGAGAAATGCTCGAGGCTAAGGTCGTGCCATGCGCAGAACATTGCTTGTCACGCGGGTGGTAGAACACACGGCACGTTGGATAAAGCTGCCCTTGCCATCTTGAAATTCTGGGTTGGGTAATCAAATCATACTTTGCCCCTTGCATATTTCAGTGTGCCGCTGATATTCTGAAGCAAGGATATCAATTACAGATCGTGCTCAGTTCATCTGACGAATTCATTCAGGGCTCCTATAATAGCGGGAAAGCTGTCTCGGGCAAGACCAGCGGTGTTTTCGTGCACTTGGGGAGACTCGCTCTGGCTCTAATTCGCTAATAGTTGCTCAAGTTGGAGTTGAGACGATTTGAGACGAGCTCATCTTGCAAGCGACTCTATTGCTTCATATCCTTGCTTGTCGTGGAATCTTGGTCACTACACTGGGGCCTGTGAGGGGAGTTTTGTTTCCTCCATCTGCAAATAGTTTGACCTCTGGTTTTGCGACACCCCAAAGTTGGGTTTTACCTGTACACGGGCATCAGGTCCAGCGTTTGCCATTCTAGTAACATGAGTTCTGGTACGCACGGTCTGGCACCCTCACAGGCGCGAGCGCCAAATCGAATACAGCACACGGGCACGCTGGTGAAGAAAAACACCGCCGCTCGTCTTGCCCAAAGTCGCGATTCCCTCTGGCCATCGGGTAATAGCTAAAGCCTAAACGAAAGGCTAAACTGAAGCCCAAAGCAATCCGTTAAATTAATTTAATAGCATCGTCACGGTAATAACGTCCTTACCTTTATGACAACATAGGACTCTAGCCTAAGATCTCGTGCGTCCTCGCAGCAAAAGCGGCATGAGAACTAACCCCATACCACCAGCAACCCACCTGATGCTTGCTGGAAGGGGCAGCTTGGCAACCGCTTGGTGGCTGCGGATAAATGCACCAGGATCCATGGATGGGAATAAAAACGCCGTCGTCCCTCAGCCTCCGGTCATCCCATGACTATCGTCGAAGCGTCAGGACATGAACAGCCCACTCCACCCCTTCCCTGTCTGGACGATACCCTCGGCAAGGCGACCACCATCGATGATTTCCCCAGGTTTTAAACAGCTTCCCCAGGAATTTGCCATCCCGTTTGTGAACGTCCAGAGTCCATCCCAAAGTTGAAGTTTATATCCGCCCGTCCCGAAACACTATTCCCAGCCTCACAAGTGGGGGACAGCAGAGACCCCTGCCACTAGCAAAGGGGAGAAAGAAAAAAAAGCACCGCCAGCCGCGCGCATTTTTTTAGCCTCAATCGAGGTCGTCCCTGTCCGTCTTCGGCGTGTCGAAGAGCAAGGCCTCAGGTCTAAATAACTGCTTTCGTTCCGCTGTCGGCTCCGAGATCGACTCTGTTTTTTTCTCCGCTGCTTCTCTTTAATATCAAGGAGTGTCAATTCGTCTCCCTCTCCTTGAACTGCCATTGGATCATCAATTGCGACTTGCAGCTGAGACAAAAACGCAAGAAGCCGATACTCTTGCTGCTGCTGTACACTAGCAGCGTTCGCCGTATGTATCCGACAGAACCCATTAGCCTCCCAGGAACTGCGAGACTGACATGACACGCTTCGGCCGTCGCACAGCAGAAAGAAGGAAAAGAACAGACGCGGAATCTTTTCTGGTCGACAGAAAACGGCTTATTAAACCTTCCAAGGGCCAATATCGTCATCCACCCACCCCCAACATATTTCCAAGCAGAAGCAGCTAAAAGCGCGCTTGTTGCACGTCTTTACCGGCTACTTCCTCGGCTCATACTCCCCCTCTCCCCCGAGAGGTTTCACGCAAACCCACCCACACCCACTGCAGGCGCATAGTCAGGCAGAGAATCGCCAATACCGATCCCGAACCGACGTCCCTTATATTGGTCTCGCAGTGCCGCTGCCGCCCCCTCCTCCTTCTTGCCCATCATGTCCGTTGCCGCCACCGTCGCTCCGAGGTTGCTGCTTTCGACTCTCTGCCGCCGTCCAGCTTCCGTTCGCTCTGTCCGTCTCGCTCCCGCTGCCTTCGGCGCTGTCCAGACTCTGTCTCTCCGTCGCAACATGTCTTCCGCCCACGCCAAGATCAAGGTCAAGAACCCCGTCGTCGAGCTCGATGGCGATGAGATGACCCGCATTATCTGGAAGGATATCAAGGACAAGTTCATCTACCCGTACCTTGATATCGACCTGAAGTACTATGATCTCGGCCTCGAGTACCGCGACCAGACCGACGACCAGGTCACCATCGACGCTGCCGAGGCTATCAAGAAGTACTCGGTTGGTGTCAAGTGTGCCACCATCACTCCCGATGAGGCCCGAGTTGAGGAGTTCAAGCTGAAGCAGAGTGAGCAAACCACACCCCGCGAGGCACTTACAATGTGATGTCTGACCCGGAACCAGTGTGGCTCTCCCCCAACGGAACCATCCGTAACGCCCTTGGCGGCACCGTCTTCCGTGAGCCCATCGTCATCCCCCGCATCCCCCGCCTCGTGCCCGGCTGGAAGAAGCCCATCATCATCGGCCGCCACGCCTTCGGTGACCAGTACCGCGCCAAGGATGCTGTTCTCCCCGGTCCCGGCAAGCTCTCCATGGTCTTCACCCCCGAGGGCGGCAAGCCCGAGGAGATCGAGGTCTACCAGTTCAAGAACGGCGGCGGCGTTGCCCAGACCCAGTACAACACCGACGAGTCCATTACCGGCTTTGCTCATGCTTCTTTCAAGCTTGCCCTTGACAAGCAGCTCCCTCTCTACATGAGCACCAAGAACACCATCCTCAAGAAGTACGATGGCCGCTTCAAGGATATCTTCCAGGAGATCTACGATACTCAGTACAAGAAGGAGTTTGAGGCCAAGAAGATCTGGTATGAGCACCGTCTCATCGACGACATGGTCGCCCAGATGATCAAGAGCACCGGTGGCTACATCATGGCTCTCAAGAGTGAGTTTACTTTACCCCTCCTATGTCCCCGCACCTCTACGTTTATCCATGTCACTAGACATGGGTACTGTTCTGAATATGTCGCTGGACATATGGGATGTAACGGCCTCAAGGAGAAGAATACTAACTTCTTTCTCCCAGACTACGATGGTGATGTTCAGTCCGACATTGTCGCCCAAGGCTTCGGCTCCCTGGGCCTCATGACCTCCGTCCTCATCACCCCTGACGGCAAGACCTTCGAGTCCGAGGCCGCCCACGGCACCGTCACCCGCCACTACCGCGAGCACCAGAAGGGCAACGAGACCTCCACCAACCCTATTGCCTCCATCTTTGCCTGGACCCGCGGTCTCGTCCAGCGTGGCAAGCTCGACGACACCCCCGAGGTCGTCGCCTTCGCCGAGTCCCTCGAGCAGGCCTGTATCGACACCGTTGATATCGACGGTATCATGACCAAGGATCTTGCCCTCGCTTGTGGCAAGACCGCTCGTGAGGACTATGTCACCACCACCGAGTACCTCAACGCTGTGGAGCGCCGCATGAAGAACAACCTCAAGGAGAAGCTGTAAACACTTCAATCTCACCACAATCCCTCCGACTCTCTTCTCCTTTTCTTTGTCCTCCCCCCCCCCTACCTCATTCTCTTCTTCCCTTTAAACCATCTGGACGACAACCCGCGCCATCTAAATGCAATGCCCACAATCCCTCTTACCATTTCATCCACGGAGTGACGAACAGGACATGGCGTTGTCCATTTCAGTATTGGCCGGGTCAGCATAGAATGCCCTCCCCTTACATAGACGAAGGTGCTTCCCCTTCACGCATCGCAACGGAGTTGGACAAAGCAAGCACGTGTTTGTGTTTTATCCCCGTAGGAATATAGAGCAACACCGGCACCAGAGCATTTCAGGATATCGGGGACAGGAGCAGCACGGCCAGGTAGGGACACGAGATAGGGCGTCGTATCAAGGGGATAAGAAGACAGGGGAAATAAAGGATAGGAATGAAAGAAGACTTGCTTGCTTCAGCCAAGCAAACGGTAGATAGATATAACAGGCAATGTAGATAGAAAGACACCTGTTTTGTTTGTCCATGCTCATCCTGACAAACTACATGAGAATTAGAATGGGGCTGTAACCACCATCTTTATAGTTTTCCCCCCAAGCTGCGAGGAGTCATACGACCTAGTCTAGTGGCACTTATTGGGATACTGGAAAGTCTTTTTTTGGTCCTTGTCTCCGCGATGGCTCACATGAACAACAGCCTTTAAACGCCCCTTTGCAGATCGCCCACCCTTGTTTTGATACATACATGACAGAATACAGGAATACCTCGGCTGTGTGGTGCGAATCCACCACATGGAATAGAGGCCACAACACCCCCCCGTCAATCCGAGCTCCGAGATGACCCGCTGTCCGTCTGGCCGGAGATCCACCGCTGTGTGCAGCGCGCAGTATAGTGATATGATAGTAGAGATGCGACTGCCGGCGTCTAGTCATCCCTGCTTGCAGCGATGCTGTCCTTGTCCTTCTTGGACTTGCGCACGCTGGGGGTGCTGTCAGCGTCGCTCTTCCGCTTCTTCTTAGATGGCCTTGTTGATGAGCCACGAGGTTTGTAGCCGTCATCGTCGTTTCTCTTGCGCTTTCCCCGTGGTACGGGCGTGGCAGCAGCTGCTGCGAAGTCCGGGTCTTCATCCATGCTGGCCTCCCAATCTGCCTTGTCAGCTACTGCTGCCGCCCTCGCGGCAGCGCTCACACGCTTCCCTCGAGTGCTTGCCCGGCCGCCACGTTCTCCTCGTCCGCCTCGCGACTTGCGGCCGCCGGTGTGACCGGTTTCGCCGTCTTCGGCATCGTGGTGCGTTTCACTATCCTGAAGGAAGATCTTGGGGGCGTGCTTGCGGAGCCAGTTTGTTACGCTGGTGGGGTTCTTGAGGTGCGGGTTTGAAGGCTGACGGGCGTTGGGATGGGCGCGAGGAGCGAGGGTGGGAATGTGGTTTTCGGGGTCGAGGTGAGCGTCGATGTCGTAGATGTAGTTGTCGATATCGTCGGCGGAAAGAAAGTCGGCGGGATGGGTTTCGCCTTCAGGGGCTTTGAGCTCTGAGACTATCGTAGGAAGGGCCTCCTTGGCTTGGCTGTATGACGAGTGCGGAACGTCGTTTAATAGTTTCTCTAGTGTCCCTGAAGACGCTTTATGTTCTGCGTGTTCCCGATCCAAGGGGAGAGCGACGGCCTTGGGGTCGGATGGAGGTTCCAGGGAGACGTCTACCCGCTTCTCTGGAGGGATCTGGGGGGAATTGTTGATCTCGAGTAATAGATCCAGCAACCGGCTAAAAATAAGGTCAGTACCACACCGTAAGGCTGTGGCGTAGAATCAGGGACCTACTCATTCTCCACAGCCAACCGCTTTACCAGCGCTGCCGCCTTATCCTCCTGCTTATGTAGCTCTTCCCCATCGTGCATCTTGTGGTCGAAAACAATCCGCATCTTGCGATACTTCTTCTTCCAGGACTTGTAGCCGGCGCGATGCCGCGTGGCGCCGTCCTCGGCTTTGACAGGGGACTCGTCCATGGCAAGACGAGGTGTGTTGGACGCGATTGTTGAAGGAGAGTTCGGTGATTGCTGTCGAATCTGAATTCGATGGTATCTGAAGCGGGTGGATGGGAAACCGACGAGGACAGGTTGTGGTTTCGAACGGCGAGGATGACGGTGGATGTGATGATGAAAAACAATGGGCGAGGGAAGGGTTTGCAATTACGAAGCTTTGGGGGGCGCGAATGCGCCTGTTCAGCTTGTTCGAGGCACACGGGCCCACTGGAGCAGCCGCATTGTAACTGGTCTGTTGGTGTTGAGGGTACGTATTTTAGCACCACGCCGGCGCTGGAACATTTCTGGTCCGGGCTTCATGCTCATAGCCTTAATGGCAAGCGGAGTATCTCGAGCTTCCTCGTAGTAGTAATACAGAGGAAGAGGCTTCTAGTTTTTACAGCGAGTAATGTTGGATCTTGATGGAATAATTCCTGAGACGGCTTTTGCAGTCACGAGACCTCTGTCTTCTAGGTTACAACGACATGTGAGGGCATTGCTCTCTGGTTGATATCAGAACTTATGGCTGCTTGAAACCAACATGAAATGTCAATAAGTCCCTAATTAGATCCCTAACTCTAGCGCTAAGCAATCCCTAGAGCAAATCCCATAATAACTTCTGAACCAAAGTTTTCAATATCTCCAATTTTTATCATTAAGTGTCCAAAAACTAAGATCAAGATCAAACTATTGGTGAAGCTGAGATAGTACCTCGGATGTACCCTTTACCCGGTTGTTGGACTTCGTTAAGGTTAATCTAACGATCTGGTGGCCCTCGATTTTGTTTATGAACGCGCAACAAATCTCACAAGCCAGGTATTGTTTTTCAATTTGCTCGAGGACGTTCGCTGCTTATAAGCCAGCTTCTGCAAAATCCGAATCAGCCGGAATTCCCAACAATTCACGACCTCCCAATAACGGTATCGCTGCAGACTCCACCAATAAGGCTGAGCCGAGGCACGTCAACGGACATCGCGGGAGAAAAAGACAATTTCAACACTCCGGGTCCGTTGTATTCGTCCGATTATGCTCTCTTGGGAAGTGAAGCCGTTCGTTACACTACTTGGCTACGTAGGTCTCCGGTGCTAGAGGCTCCTTCGCGTCACTCGGGTTCTTGCATTGAGCCGCTGCGTTGGGATACATAAGCTCTCCCTAATCGCCGCCCTGGCCTCCCCCTTTCCCACCACCTCCCGCCTCTGCTGGACGAGCTCGATCTTCTGCTACCTTCGCGCCATCCCGCTCTGGATAATCGCGATTTTCGGACTGATAGTTATTGCGACGAAAGCGTGCGTCACACGAAAACTACGGAGACCGTAATATCATCATGGCTTCGGCGTCGAGCAAGATGGGCGCATTATCGCTGGTCGTGCCCGTCTTTGCGCCCGTTGCTGTCGGCTCGATGGGATATGCAGCATGGCGCGTCAACTGGGGGCCTCTGCTGAGGCAGTTCTTGACGGGGCCAGGCCGGACATCGCGTATCTTGTTGCTGCTGTTCATGGTCTTCAACTGGAAGAACATGCCGTTCGCGTGGACCGTATGTACATCAACACCGGCCCAGAAGATAAGCTTGCTGATTCCTTGGTAGTATCGCGTGTTCTACACAATAGTCTACCATTCATTCCTCCGTAAATCCCCCCAGCTCGGCCCCAAAGCCCTCTTCAAGCCTATTATTTCGCGCGCCCACGCCCCGCTGCTTGAGATCGACTACAACCTGCACAAGTCGAACTCGACTTACTTCGCTGACCTCGACGTCTCCCGCACACACCTCGTCTCCTACCTGTGCCGCCAGTCTCTTGCCAAACTGGCAAAGAATACTCAGACCAAGCTGGTTCTCGACCCTAAGACCGACCAGCCCATCAAAGGCCCTGTGGGCATCATGCTTGGGGCCGTGGAGTGCAGCTTCAAAAAGGAGATCGCCCCATATCAGGGGTATGAGATGTGGAGCCGTTTGCTCTGCTGGGATCGGAAGTGGATGTATATCGTTACGCATTACATGCCCAAGAATGCTGCACGCCCGACAGAGTGGTTGGACCCGCGCTTTGCGAAGTCGAGGAAGCGTGGTTCCAATGACCCAGCTGGCGGCTGGGAGAGGAAGATCTACGCTACCGCTGTGAGCAAGTACGTTTTCAAGCTGGGGCGGTTTACTGTCCATCCTGCTATCGTTCTTGGGAACTCGGGCCTTCTCCCTGAGCGTCCCGACGGCTGGATGGGTGGTGAGCAGCAACTGGGCGATCTGGCTGCGGATGTGTCTGACATCAACCTGGCTGTGGACGGCGAATGGGACTGGCGACGTGTTGAAGCGCAACGACGGAAGGGCATGGAGCTGGCCGGCCAGTTCCATGCGCTAGAGGAGTTACAGGATGTCTTTGACGGTGGTAACAATGGAGCTCTGGGCAAGTTTGGTCCCTGAGCAAGGCGAGAAGAAGGTAATAGAGAAGAGAGGTCACTAAGGTAATCACGGTATGACTAGCGTTCTTAAGACAGATGGATATGGAAGGGGAGAATCCCAATGGTTTAGTGGTGCCAAGTGTGGAGGGAAAGACCTCCCTAGATTTGTGGTATTGCATAGACTTCCGAAGCTCATGATATATAGACATGCGAATTAAAGAGAGCGCCCTTTTTGATACAGAAACGCCCTAAAGAATATCAACCGACCCGCGAGATTTTGTAAAGAACTGGATATTTGAACGCCATCGCCAATTCGATTCACCCATCCCAGAGACCACCCAATCATTGCAACACTTATAAGAGAACACCAACGGCGACAGCAAGTACGGCACCCGCCCACGCTGAGTTCTGTAGAACATGCGGCGCTGCGCCAGGGGATTCGGTCGAAGCGATAGTCGTTGAAGTCTGCGACGCGGCATCCTTGATGGCGGTTGCATCGATATCTGTCGCATTGCTAGTACCCGTCTCCTCCTGGCAAATCTCCATCACAACCTTGGCAGTATCTACAACCAAAGCGTCAGTTCACAGCTCTTCGTCAAAATTATAGGTCGAGATTCAGATCGCAGATAAGATCGGGGTTAGGATCGAGTGTCACATACTGGTGATGTCCTCAAGCTCACAACCGGCTTTTACTAGACACGGCGACACTGTCTTGATCATGGCCTCCATCTTGCTGCATTGGCACGCGATGTCTTGGATGCTGCAGCCGTGCTCGGCGGCCCCTTCCACGATGCAGTTGAGAGAGCATTTAGGGAGTTGGGCTTGTAGGTCGGCGATGGAAGCGAGAGCGGTGATGAAGAGGAAGGTTGTCGCTAGGAGGTGGAAGAGGGTCATTTTGGCGAAGAGAAGATGCAGTTGTATTGGATGAGAAGAGTCCGTTCGGGGCGAGAGCTTCGACGACGAAGGAGAGAGAGAGAGAGAAGAATATTTGAGATGGAGTGATTGTTACATGGAACAGGCGAGTCAAGTGAGGTGTTACAGAAGGAGCATCGCAAATCGAAGGCAACGCAGATCAATACGATAGAAGGACAAGAAGAAACGTCAAAGCAACAGCCCCGAGACCTACCAGGACCAGAATCCATCGTCTTATAGCACAACTCCCGAGCTCATTCATCCACCATTTTACCCAAGAAGGACAGGCACCTGGAACCAACGGGAACACCAACGGGAGACTTGACTCGCACCCATTGGGAACAGTCACTTGGAACCGACCAGCCAGCTCTGGCCCTCTGGGGCGTCCTGCATCACACTTGGCAGGCCGCCTCCCCCTGGCTAGCAGCGCTACCCCGTCCAACGGCCAGCATCCTTACTGATACCATCCCAGGCACTAAATCCGGGGGTCAGACGGCACGTCGCCATTGGATTCGGCGGGGAGATTTTATTGATAGCGGTGCGAGCTTAAGGTGCGGCTGCGCAGCGGGATTCGTCAAAGCGCGTGGTGGCGTTCAGCTGCACTGCCGTGCGGCATGACTCGAAAGTCAGATGTCTCTTTTGACCTACACGGTCGAGACTGCGAACACGGCGCCAGGAGAACGAGGAGAGCCCAGCGACGGGAATCCGTTTTGTTGGGGATTGGGATCAAATCCATCGTGTCGCCGTAGGGCAGAGGAGGGTGACATCGCTCGCGCCAAACGGCCCGGGGATTCAGAAGAACATTGCCCCTGGAGCGTTAGAGAGTTCGTTCCGTCAGGGCACCCGAACTGTGGGGCCGACTGTGTTCGGGGTCTGCCAGAAGTAGTGTCCGCCCTGTCAGCGGCCAACATCCGAAAGGGAGCTTTGACTTGAAAGCCACGTTTTCTGGAAATCCCGCCAGTCAGGATCCGAGGAAGGAGGACTGAGTTCTTCGCGTCGTATCATCATGAGGCGAGAGCATATGCTGTGTTCTGTCTGTCTGTCTCAGGCGGCTTCGAAACTGCGGGGTGAATGACTGTCTGGCCCTGAGCGCAAGGATCGACGGCTGAAGCACTGAAGCACCGGCTGGACGGCACCACGGAAACGTTACGGTCCCCGGTCTTTTCCCCGCCATCGTCCTTCCCCGCGATTCAGCAGCGCGTTTGGAAGATCCGAGGGAGCAGATGCTGGGTTCACGAACAAGCAGCAAGGGACATGTGAATTGCAGCGAAGACTGAGGGTGTGACACTTTCCGTTTGTATTGGTGTCTGCATTAGTCTTCTGGCCAGCCATGGGTTGGGGGTCTAGTGACGTATCACACTGGTTGTGACGACCTGGGCAGGGATTGTCCAATGGTGAAGCGGAGACGGTAAACGGCTGCTAATATCCCATCGCGGGTGCTCGGAAGGAGTTGGAATTGAGTGTTTGGTTGGTGAATGGCAGGGAAACCATCACAGCTATGGGCGCTCTGGCTGCTATCACTGCTACGGCTGTTATGGCTGGTGACGACATTTGTTTATGGTTTTTTCGTCCACTCCCACAATCCGAATGGTTAACGGTCTCGTGAACGACATTGGGCCAGACCTTCGGGACCCCGAAAGCCTTCGGACTCGTCAAAGACGCTCTCTCCCATCTGACCATCCTCTTTCAAATGCCCACGCGTGAATGCAGGTTGTTGTTAGCGCGTGCTGGCTTAGGCAGGTTGCCACTCATATATGCATCACTCGTACACCTGCTTTTGAGAGACCGAGGAACAACCACATCAAACACCATCTCATACCAGCTTGTGATAACTACGGTGCTAGAAATCCCCGCGCCTCTTCACGAAGCTTCAGAGCGGTGTGGACGACTGTTACGTGGTGATAGCTATTTCTATTGTAGGGCCGGAGCACTGTCTCCTCACAACCCTGTTGATGACGAGGTGTTGAGTCTCACAAGGGTCAAGATGAGCACTGAATGCCTTACTAAGAGTCTGTTAAATTGCTTGATCCTTCAAGCATTAGGGTGGCTATGCTCTGTGGTGAAAGAAAATCGCTCGTCTTGCTCAAGACCTCAAGACCCGACATTCTACGTTGGCAGAAGGAGATCAGACACAATCCCTAAAAGGGGCCTAAAGTGAACCAAATATCGTTTCTGAACCTATATCCTTCCCTTGACTCGTGATGTTGCGACTTGGAACCTATGTTCTTGGTTGAACTTCTGTGATCTCGCCCGTGGATGCGATCATGTTTTACAACTGACCGTGAGTGGCATACATCATGTATCAACACCACATGTCAGACAACTTCGCTACTTAGATGTCGAACAACAGGCTACTTGGGTTGGTCGGTCCTTCCCTTGCTTGACGACCTGCGGGACGGACATACTTCCGGCCCTTTGTTCTTTTGCCCCCAAACAGTCCACAAGCGTGCCATAATATTTTGGGGTCTTTGGCATGGGGAAGGCAATACGGAGAAGGAACTGACTTGGCCGTCGAGCTTTTCTGATTCTAGACGTCCTCGTTCAATCTCAAGCTCATGAAGGCGATCGAGAGAGTGTCAATTAGGGAAAGCCAGACCACGTTTAGGTGTACTATAACGAGACCGGGGGTTTACCTTTGCCTGAATTTCCCCCAAAGCCCATCCCTGCTGGTTCCCAACCTGAAGAGCAACTGCAGCTTGGAATAATATTGGTTGCGTCGCACCCCTTTCTTCGACCTTGAGGTAGCCCCGATCTACAAGACATCAGCTTGCTACTCTTGTACCGAACTCATATCACTGAGTGCGCGTACAGTCATCTTAGTCTTTTTCTATCTACTGCTCTTTAAAGCTAAAAGACTCTTCAGGGGCTCAGGTAGGCGGGACGGTCGGTAGTAGATCAATGCCTGATTGATAACAGCCATTTCCTTTCGCCTTGCGGCAGCAGTTCTTTGGACCTGCAATTAGATCGATGTTAATCTGGCCAAGTAACATGCTTGCTTGCGGCAGCAAGCGTCAGTATCTCTTGCGATGTGTTAGCCCATGTTGTCGCCGATCGTGAAGTTGGAAGAAACATGAGCAATATACTTCCTTCGCAAAAAGTGGCTAAAATTCGAAGAGGATGTGAGCTATCCCCGAACATGGGGAAGTACGACGAACCTCCTTGCTATCCTACTAGGTAGAACGTCTCACTAGTTAACAGGACAAGGGTGCGAATGCTCGGATTAGGCATTCCTTACGCGAGATTTCTTCGCTTCAGGAGCGGAGACCGGGTCGTCTTCCGCGTCGCTAATCTATTCTATCCCTCGCTAGATCATCGATCCTTATCCAGGCGGAGGGAATTAAAGTCTAACGTGTGTTTTCCGATGTCGCGCCCCATCCTTTCCACCTGCATATCCGGATCCTTGGTAAAGGTGCCGAACCCATGTGTAGCGGGAGTGAAGGAACTTGCTTTTGGAACGCTTTCACTGTACCTAAATCTCGTAACGCCTTTTTGGTGACTATGAAGAACGAGCGTGGATATCAAGAGAAGATCGAGTAGTATCTATTAGTAGAAACTAATGGCGATTGATATTCTGAGTGTAGTGAGATTTAGGCTTCAGAGAAGGCTTGATGATCTCTAGCTCAACGCTGCGAAATTGGCGCATGATAAGTAATAACTCGAAATATAACCTCTCGTTCTTTAATTCACAAAACCGGAAGCGCCGGCAGAGCCGGAGTATCTAGAAAGGCTCTCGGTGAATCATAGCGACCTATGGTAGATTCGGAATGGCTTCGGGATTGACATTGATCTAGAGTTTAAGGCTGAGCTATGACGGAGCTTATGTTTCAGGTCAAGATCGAGGTTAGGGTTGAGACTAGGAATTAGTTAAGTGACTTTCCCAACATTAAGCTCATGTTTGCTTACGGAGAAAGTCATTGTGTCAGCTTGGGTGGTCCCTGAATTGCTGCTTTTCTCGCCTAGGCAGAAGATGGGGGAAATAAATCGGCAGCGTTCAAACGAGCAGGTTTCAAAGAGGCGACCATGGGAAAGATTTAATCGATACATTGTTGGAACAAACGCTTCTTTCATTGTGGTTGTCTTCTTGGAACAACTCTAACACAATAGAGAACACAATCACATACATAAGGTAGGAGTCAGATACCCCGACATTCGCTGTCGGAGAGACTTTTCGGCAAAATTCCGAAGTGTGTATGAGACTAGCACTAGCCATCGATAGCGGATTGCTATCTTAAACGCGTCATTCTTTAAAGAGTCAGCTCTCACCCATATTATCCATATTCAGTCGTGAGTGAAGATGCGGGCTCAAGTGATGGCACAGACCCTATGCTAAGTGATTCGTGTTGAGCTCAGCCAGGCTCTTGTCGACAGGCTATTTCATCGGATGTTTGACTTACGTTAGAGATAGTATAGTTTCCGGGCTAACAACCTGCCCAGAATGAAGGTTGTGATGTTGGGTCACCTTGCAAACCGCAGCCATGGAAAGGTTACTGCGGGTGCATGCAAGGCCCAACTCTGATATGAGACTAGGAATTTTCACCTCGCTGAAAAGTCCACCTCTGACCTGAATTCAACCAGGCTCTCATCGTAAATGTGAAAGTATTTATTTTACGGTTTTTCGCAATCTCCCAATTCCAGCTCTAGTAATGTCTACCTTTGGCCGGCACCTAAACGTGATAATACACTCAAGCTAACCGTCCTGATCAGAAGATTCACCTCAGCACAGGTGAAACTTCCATCAAAGTTTGCTGGATAAAAAATCCAGTATACTTTATTATTATTATTAATATTATTATCAATATTATTTTTAATACACTATAGACCTATATAGATAAATAGTGCTTCTAACAATAGAGATAAAGGAAAAGCCATGCTATTTAGGTAGAGGACAACCTCTATCCTTCCATAGCGGGAATAATGCGGGCTCTATGTGCTGGAGCTGCGGATTCTAATTATTAGTTCTTAATCAAAGAACTAGAGTTGGGCCTTGCAAGCCATCTTGGCTTGGGCAGGCGGCCCAGAAGTATGAGGTATGTTAGTCCAGTATAGTGCGTCCGACATTGGCTGCCGTGGTCGCGGCTCGGGAGTGATAAGGCAGGCAATGCTCTCGTTAGGCGGCAGAGAATTGCGGGTTGGGCTACTCGGCGGATCTGGGGGGCACATCGGCGCCGATGTGGGGTCATTGCGGGCTCCGGTTGACGATAGCCTCAGCTGGAAACGGTTGCCAGGCCGGTCGAATTTTCGAGCAGCTGTCATCAGTATACTTCAGGTAATTTGGGAGGCATGTGGCTGATTGTAGGATTTAGTAAGCTGCCTCAGGCTACATCACCAAGCAGCAAAAAAGATCAACTCAAACGAAAAAAGCAAACAAACAACTGCCAACATGGGTTCAGCTGAACCACGGTTTCCCGTTTAATTCCATTGCCGCGTCACTTCTTCTCATCAAATCTGCTCATCTTCCCTCACTTCGACTAAGAGAGCAAAAAAAAAATTAATCGAAATGAGTCTAGCTAGCTTGGCATCTTCACCGCTAGAGATAATCGATATGATTTTCTCTTACCTTGACCAAGGTGACCTCCTGAATGCCAGGCATCTCAACCACCGCCTCGGATTCAATGCTACAGCACGGACGCTTCGAAAAGTTGACATATCTGCGGAGATCGGGGACCAGGATGTGTCCTACACCAGAAAATCTACGCATACTGCTAAATCGGAACATCTTCGTGGACCGGTGCGAGAAGTGGATTGCTACGTTAACATTATCTCTCCTGCAAGGTGGGAAGAAGAAATCGTCATGGACTTCCTGAACGCGTTACCTTTTCTACGGAATTTTCGTAATCTAGATACCCTACACTTGAGTGTTATGTGCAACGTTGCCCTTATTCAACGGCTGATCGACTTCGAATATAGAGTTCTCAACACTATCTTTCAGTGCCTTGCTGGAACATGGTCTCCTGAACAACAGATCGATTGATAATACCCTGGGATTCAGTTTTGCCGCTAAAATGGACCAGGTCAAAGCTTCCCCCGTACTCCCAGAAGCTGAGCCCATTCGTCTCAAGAGGCTCCGCGTTAACGGAGTTGGCGATTATAACGACAAACGTCTCACAGAGTCGGAAACCTTCAAAGCCGCTATTAGATCGGATGATATCATCGACTTATGCCTCATGGCAGATCCGATGTATAAAGAGTACCACCACAATGATGAGTCGTTAATATCTCACAGCATGTTCGGTGATCTGTCGCACAATTGGCTGCCTAAGACAGTGTCGGAGAACCTGAGAGTTTTGATGTTGACAACTGATGCGCCCGATGCTTTGTTGTGGTTTCCACACTCCAACTTCAGGAAGATCCAGTTACATCATCTGAAGGTCCTCGGACTCGGCAACTTTGTCTTTCGACATCAGTGGCAGGTTGACTGGATCACGTCTTTGGGAAAGAGCAACGTCGGGGGCCTCGAAGAGATCCATCTGAACAATTGCACTGTTCTATACCGCGTCATGCACCAGGGACCGATGGATGAGGAGGACTGTTCCTCATCGTGTGCTTTGCGGTGGCATAAGATACTCACCACCTTTCGCGAGTCAATACTTACTTTGAGGGTGTTCCAGATGGAATGGGACACCTGGATGACTGAGAGCTGGTATCTTCCCTTGAGAACTGTGAGCCTCATGGCTAAAATCATCACGTTGCTATACGTTACGTTCGAGGCACCGGGATATTTTGCCCTTTATGACGACAAGCTTCTCAGTTCAGACGACGAGGGTGACGAGACGGAAGAGGCGGACTCCCGCTTGGAAGAAGGTTGCGAAGACAAGGATACAGCGTCTCTAGAACGCCTGATGGCTATGATTGAGACTAACTTGAGATGATTGGTGATGCTGTAGTTCTTCCTTCGTGGGAAACCTATTTGCAGCAGGGAGAATTTTGGAGAAGCCTTGGCTCGGGTGAAAGCGCGGAACTGCGGATTACACACTTGTTGGAATAGCGGCGGTTGATGACTCAGTCAGAACTACCACGAAGGTGGTAATGGTATTGGATGACATCAAGGATGAGATTGATGGTATTGGAATGTCTAAATAGCTGAACACTATGGACGAAATAGAGATTTCAGAAGTAATATCTGCTGCAGCAATATGCGACATATCCTCGCGATTCTGAGGCACAAATGAAATATAGGCGTTCGGGGTGGAATTTTTGTCTGTGTTCAAGGGTATTTAACCCAGATTCAAGTTCCCAGATTCAAGTTGAAGTTCGTATACCAGTTTCAACCGCAAAAAAGGTCGCATGTAATCTCGAGGTCTAGGCTTTTCCTTCATCATGGGTCCTTGGGGAATTTAAGAAATCTTATCCACAACATAAAGCTCCCCACAAATTTGTAACCTAATCTTTAAACTCCTAGCCTTTCTTCCAAGTCTAAAGCTACCTTGAATCTTGAGATTGAGTGAAGTTTTTGGCTGTAAGGGAACGCGACGCCTATAGCATCGCCACTTTCCGTAGTAACACTGGGTCCCCATCTAGGCGAACTCCACCCTTGAAATGCCGTTGACGGCTCCTACTCGGCGCATGTTGCGTGGGTGAAAGAACAGACGACTTGCCTCACAGTTACTAATATTTTCTGCCTATCTCTGCTTATCTCTGCTAGCTAATGCCTAAGTAAGTCCACAAACTGAATAAAATGACAATAACATAATGATATTAACGGAAGGATTAGGGACTGAGATCAAGGAGAGACCGTAATTGATGTTGAACACTGGTATGCTTCATCGCGTTCGGTGATATTCCCGTTTATGCGCTTGGATGCTTCCACGCCTGATATGAGACCCAAGCTTGGAAGATACCGACAGAAAGGGCGAAAATACTTAATACGACGGCAAATATCACCCCAGCTATTGTCGCCATCATCACGTGTCTCGCTTTGCTTCTCTGTTCTAGCCAATTCTCCAGAAAGCCTCGTGCCTTTGGATTTTCCACCTCATCGAAGAGGTCAAGGAGTCGTGATCCCCAGTATTGATACGGAATATCATTTTCATCCTCGTTCCGATATATGTTTTCGAATCGTAGGCAGTCTGGGTCGAAAAACTCGTTGGAGACTAGAGAGCGGAGGAAGACCCGAGACCCTAAGGCAAGTGGAAAGAGTATCTTCTCAAGAGTATCGAGTGTCTCTAGTGCTAGTTTACGGGGTATGTTTCCCCTATATTTAGTCAATAAAGAACGCCTACATGGTACAGAATGTTTATTCGAGGGTTGAGTGCTTAATTTACCTTAGAGTTCCTTCAACAGGTACTGATGCAGGGTTAGGGGCAGTTGAGGTACGCAAGTGCTCTCTTAATACACTCGTATAGTGATATATCTTCACAATTCCCGTCTTCTGGTCTAGCTTGAGATGGTCACGGAGTTCATTGGTTCCTTGGAACTTTAGACCAGCAAGCTTTTTCAGATTGACCGCTGATAACTCCGCTTTGATATCCATGCATCCTTTGCTGTTGTCGTTTAGGCTCGGATGATCTCTGGTGGTGAAGGTCAATGCAATAAAATCATGGAGTGACTGATCACTTCGCCAGATACATGGTTCAGACTCGGCTTCCAATAGGCCACCGTTTTGGCTTTCGATACGGCAATTAACCATGAGAAGCACCCTTACGCCTAAGTTGAAAGCGCGATGCTGATCGGGGATTGGCGGCGAGTCTCCATTGGGTCTTTTCGAGAAGTATTCATCCGTCAGCTGAATTCGTGGTGTTGAAGGCTTCTCCTTCATAAGACGAATGATATCAATGACATCTTCATGGCATCTCAACGCTCGGGACTCGCTGGGAACGAGTGACTCGGGAACGTATGCCCTCGTAGTTTCCTTGTAGTACTCGAAGAATGGCTGAAGCCTTCGAAGACGTTTTTGGAGAGTCTCTTCCTCGACGTTACGCTCTGCAGCTGAAGGGCTATGCGATGGCGTCCAGCCCCATAAGACATTGCACAAAGTTTGCAATTGAACATCAGTTACCTCATCTAGGCCATAGTAAAGAGGGATTGAACCATCCATGTTTAGCACAATATGAGTTGAGATGTGAGACTAGATGTGAGCCGATGGAGTCCAAGGTCTCAATTTCTTGGAACAGCCTACTCTCAAAATATGCCTCCACCGCCACGTACTAGAGGCAGTGCAAAATGCACTTTTATGCGAGGGCTCAGTCTGGTCGCGATAACCCTGGACAAGAAGATGTAGCCCCCGCATGATGTCTCGGGGTAGGCTTAACAGAAGGTACCAAGGTGCACAAAAGCCCCGGGATATTGTAAATTTTTAGCAACGTTCAAGGACGTGATTATTTTCGTTCCCGGACTTCATCTTGTATCATAGTGTAGTGATTGATTAAGCTTCTATTACAAACGTTTATGGAAGGAAGGCCATGTTTTTGGTAAATATATTCTAGATTACTCTTCATTCTTGCGGTGCTAGATGATGTTGTAATTGAGATTAACTGGCATAAAGTCTCGCTAATTATATTTAACAGTTAGAAAATATGGGTGGGAAGAACCACCATACATAGGTATCTTATGTTAGCAGAGAGGCTTGAGCGAGGCATATCAGGCTCGGCAACCACACCCAATGACAATGTCTACGCTTCGCCTCACATTTCCAGGTGCCATCGAGTCAATTAAGCTAGATTCGTCGTCCTTCTCTTCCTCCCCTTCGCTCGCATTCTTTTACAACATAATATCCGCATCACTCTAAGCGCTCGAAATTACACCGGCTCCATGGCGGACGACAGTCCTGGAACATCGTTGGCTGCCATTGACGATACCGAGCAAAACCCCAAGAATCAGGGCAGGCTGCTAGAAGACTCTGGCTATAGCACAAGCCACCCTTCTCCCAAGCGAGAAAATGATGATGAGGGCAAATGCGCTTCGCCCGTGCTTCGGAACGGCGTCCCGTTCCCTGGAGATGAGAAAGACCTGTTCATTTTAAACAGAGACGTCACTCCGGCGGCGAGAAATCGATTCAATGAAATCATTGAACCGCTTGAGCGCCTTCTTCTGGGATACATCAAATCCATCAACAGAGGTTTCTCAAATACCTCAGCATACCAATCCATGGCGATTCGCCTTATGGTCCTAGGAAAAACAGAAGCTGATGCCAAGGAATGCGTGGTAGTACTTTGCCCTGCAGATCAATGCAGACGTGTTCAGCGGTTCTTCAGACATAGAATCGTGAAAGACCTCTGCGAGCCTCCCGACTCCTCATCACCTTGTTTCAAGGTCGTAGTAAAAGATATTGCTCCAAGACCGAGAGCTTCGAACGCCCTTGACGACATCTCGGATTTCCTCTCACATTATCAGTCGTCCGGCGAGTTTCACGCTCCAACTCGGGTTCCATGTTACCCGGTGTTTATCGTGCCGTCCGACGAGCCGCCCCTTCCGCAGCCCAACGAGCGATCCCTCCCGCAGTCCTCTGCTTCGTCTCAGGCTCCGACTGACGCCTCAACTTCCATGGGTTCCCTTGCCCCATCGATCTCAGAAGATGCTCCACCTAGACGGTCAAGATTTCGAAGACAGAACTCTGCGATTATTAGAAGGAATGATGCTGGGCCCATAGTCCGTCCCCAATTCGACTTTACCAGAGACCCCGCTGTAGAAGAAAGAGTCAGGCTTTCGTTAGTCGAGGTATACTTACCACCTTCATCTCTGAAAGAAGAGACTCTCTGTGGCTGTGCGCTGCAATTTGTCAACGGGGTGGGAGATCTTCGATCTGGAACCTTTGGCGGTATTGTCAAAGTAATCAGGAGCGAGGGTGATTTCGATCTATACGGGCTGACAGCGGGTCATGGCTTGGTTGATTGGCAAAATACTCCCAATCCTATGGACCAGAGACTTGGCGAACCGTACGATGGTGACTTAAGGTTGATTCTGGAGGACCTGTGCATTGAGAGCGACAGCGAGTTGGATTACGCAGACCCGGTAAATCAACTCAGCCCAATCATGGACACTGCTTGCGTCAGCCCCATGGCGATCCCTCAGTCGCGGAACCTTGCACTTTCTCAAAAACTTGGGAACATCCTAGAGGTCCCCAAGGGCTGTATTAACGAGGGTGGACAATACCTAGATTGGGCCATTTTCGAAGTAGATCCTTCTACGTTGCAACCAAATGGATTTCCTTCCGGGAAAGGGCGGAAACGTGAGTTCAAACGACCTGATGAGCTTCATGTACGATCAAACGTCTCCAAGTCCGCAATCATGATGAGTTCTTCTCACGGCTACACATCTTGCAGTATATCAACGGCTCCTGCAAGACTTATGCTGAGGCCCGGCGAAGCCTTCACTGCTACCTACCTGGTTAGCCTGGACGACGGGTTCGGTAAGCCTTTCAAAGAAACCAACGCTACACATAATAATGCTGACTTCGGTAGTATGCGATGGGGATTCTGGCTCATGGGTTATCGATCCATTAACCTTCGAAGTGTATGGCCATGTCGTTGCAACGGATATGTTTGGCGATGCATACGTGGTTCCTCTCAATAGTATTTTTGCGGACATGAAGAGATGTCTCGGTGTGCAATCAGTCGATCTTCCCTCTGCTCCTGACTTCGCAGCAAAGCTGACCGAGACTTTACAAAAACCTTCAAACTACTACTCTTATCCGCAAATAGCCTCAAGCTCCAGCGCTCTCCGCCTCGACCGCAGTAAACCAACACGATATCTGGGGGAGTCAGCATTAAAGCTCATTTGTGAGTTCGCTGGTTACCATCGGTGTAATGCAGTGTTCAGTTTGGACGAGGCAGACGATTGGATCGATCACAATGTTATGAATCATCTTCGAGACTCTTATCCAACACACAGCATATGTTGGTTTTGCAACCAGTCTTTTGAGGCGACGTCCAAACAAAAAAGTCACCTTAGGCACTCGTATAAACAACGGATGTATCATATTGTCGACCACTTCCGCGCTGGAGAAACGATTGATGATATCCGCCCTGACTTTTCATTTCTTGACCATATCCACCGCAATGGCATAATTGATGAAGACACGTTTAGGAGCGCCATCACGTACCACGAAATGCCACAGGTTAATGATCTGTATCCTGCAGGTTTATTGCAACAACCGGGGAGAGATGCACAAGGAGGATTTTGGCAGGTGCAGCCAGAAAGAGTCGTGCCACGGGAGAGGTACCGAGTTAGACGGGATGGATCGATCGTCTACCTATAAGCGCGCTCTCTGTTATGATTATAAAATGCATTACTTCAAAATTCCTACCTTAGTTTAGATAACGCTACCAGATACGTAGGTAGAGCTCAATGATGCCAGCAGCCATAGTTAGGTTAGTAAGTTGAACTTACCCCAACGCCGCATTCACCGCACTTGCCAATAGACCGAAGCAATATGCTATATATGGCGCGCTCTCTATAAGCTATTCAACAAGCCTCTATCTAAGTGTCTTGGGAGGTGTATTGCACTAACACAGCTACAACAAATTCCCTGCACATACTTGCAAGTACTTTACAACCATGACTATACCAACTAGACACTTGAGAGTCATAGATTGTAGAACTATATTTCTAGACCCCAGAGCCTCGAAGCATCGAGTCTGACCAGCATTTCTGTTCAGAGATACTTAAGCGACTGGAGGAAACCACCACTAGTCTCACCTGGTACCTCAACCTCCTCCGCTCATAATGTATCAACGAAACGTAATATTTCCCGTAGATCAAAGCTCATGTATTCCCTCGAGTGCTGCTTCAGTTAAAGTCTTCTCTAATTCGAATCAGGTAATGAATGATTCCTTAAGATCCAAGAGACTACTATTGATATTGGGGAAACTTTGATGCGAGCTGTGGTACATTCTCACATCTGGTATCGCAGAAGTAAACCCACCGTTTTAGCAGTTGAGTAACAGTTCAAGGTCCACGCCGAAAGCCTTCCCATCGTTACATAAAAATATAAGACGACTGCAGAGAACCTCGGCCTGAAAAAGTACTAAATAGTAAAGACCTCCTTATATCCGTTCACTAGTGGTCTCGGAGCGACAGGCCTTTCCCGGCAATGATGATCGAATCATGTTGTATGTTGTTAGGCTCGCCATATATACTAAATCAGTCCAGTCGGTTACCTCCGTAGTACAAAACATTCCGCTGAAGCGAGAACCACCATTCTAATGTGCCACTCTGGGCGATATCATACCAATGACCTTCCATTCCAAAGTCATGTGTCCTACTAGCAACAGCCCCAACATGTCACCGACCTTTCTTATCACTCCTACCATAAATATATAACACATCTCCCTTGCTAACTACAATGGGCTCCATGACCCAATCTAGACGAATTTGACCCACGCATTCGCGGTGGCTATCGGCGTAGTCAAGAAGCATACCGATGACAGGCCGATGCGAGGCATTGCTTTGGATGTATGGATGAACCTTGGTGACCCGCAGCATAGAGCATGATGAGTATAGATACGTTACATTGATCTGCGTCCATGGAGACTGAGAGATAGGCACCAGTACTTTCGGAAGTGAACTCGTCTGAGGTGCCACCAAACTAGGCTTTGCTCTGCTCAAACGCGACAAAGTTAACGGAGTGAGTGCCAGCCATGGCGTCTATTTCATTGAAATATACACGGCATGAGCTGCTCGGAAGGGTAGCAACCCGCTGGAGGTCGACATTCGTGTCTCCATATACTCCAAATGTGACAGTTCTTCCTCGATTCATCGAGAACTAATATGCAGTCGTTAGTCTAAGCAGACGCAAACAAGACAGGTTATTTCTTACCGTTATTCCAATAACCTCTGGCCGCATTATTAGACATGCAACTCGCCTATAAATATCAACGACATACTCGCCTTGGTTTATTGGCATATACATCCAAAAATGAATTCAGGGTCAGGGTAATCGCATAAAGTTGGCTCTGCCTCTTCACCTTGCTTATGGGGAACAATAGCTATGAGTTTCAGCACACTAGTCGATATAGAGTATCCAATGATTTTGGGAGTATTGCAATCGAAAAAACGCATCCGAAGCCTGGTCTGAGGTCGTCGTGGACTCTGAAGTGAGAAGAGGTCAACCACCCTAAGAGAAGATGAAACTAGGACCTGCCAGGTAATACGAGGCAACGGGCCATTAGACTATTTAGGTGTACTCTCAATATCTCGTATCTTAAAGCCCTACTATTGCGTCAGATCACGAGCGGCATGCAAGGCAGCTCGCATACATCGCTTCTGACTACTACGGTCGACTCAATAGCCCGCCGAGATATCTGCCTCCACCACAAACCTGGCACACTTGGGTGATTACGACACCAGTCTTCACAGCGCTTGGCCGAGACTGAAAGGACTTGACGAATACCTAAATAATCTTCGGCTATAAAGATAGTTTCACACCTGGCATCTTCTACTTCTCTCTCCAGTAAGTTTTGAGATGGTAGTACGAGGTATGTTTTCTCGCCGATTCTGGCCTAGGCAGTGTTCTGCAAGCGCTTGATGTAGTATCTACCATCCATTTTGACGTATGATGCGTATACAGGCTGTGTAAGATCTAGGACTGTACGGCCCTCATCGTCACTACCACACGTGTACACCTGCCCCTGCGTCGTCAGTGCAGCGCACTCTCGTACGAGGTTCTTAGCAACTAATAGCCACAACTCGCTGGGAAGCTTCTGGGGCCAGAACGCTGTATTTTCCAGATTATACGCCAGTGCTTTCTGAATGTAATCCACCCGTTGCGACTGATCGTAAACTGATGGTGTAAAGGCGTAGTGCGTGACAGCAAGAAATGCCGGCGTTACCGGATAGGAACGATATACGAAACAAGACATGTGGAAGCATACTGTCCGCCTAGTACGGGACATGCATTTGTTCCGGAGGCACATATGAATATCAATACGTAGGTCTTTATCGTGGAACGTGGTGTATGGCTGAAATGGGAATTCGCAGGAAACACGATCATTGCCGACGGCTAAGCAAAGTTCCGTGCAAGTAGAGTTCACGTGTTGACGAGCCTTGTGGCGCACTTGCGAAAACCGGGCGTCCTCGAACAATCCAAACTGGCATAGTCTACATCTGGCTTCTGTAATACAGTACCGGGGCGGGGACGAATCTTCGTCGTCAGTCATGGCCCTGAGATCTAGACAGGTGGTGGATGGAAATAAGTTAAGGAATAGGCATGAAGGTGGGAAAGGCGCGGGCAAGTCGCGATTGGCAGCCGCGCAAGATGTCGCTACAAGACGCATCCCCGACTTTGTTCCGAGATGGTAGCTTTCCCTCGCGTCAGGGACAACGGAACCATGCTATGGAAGAGGGGGAATAGGAGGCTAGGCCGAGAGCAAGCCGGAAATCTGGAAGATATGGCGACGGGCGAAGAGTTCGCAGTGACACGGGCCTTATAAACAATTTCTTTTTGGCTGCACATTAGGCACAAGTTCATAATTCTAAGGATAACGTCAATGGTGAGACTGGTGCGGACAGCGAAAGGTATGTGCACCGAGTAGTAGCCCTTGTTGCGCTGGCACGGAGTATAGCTACCTCGCCGCTGATATGTTTACGGTTTTGGGAAGCCCGGGAGGTAGTGTATGACATCCCGGGGGGAGAAGCCGGGGCAGTCGGCGGAAACGGAGCTTTGCCCCACATCATCATTCGTCCCGTCCGGGTTGCCGGTGACTTTTTAAAAGAGAGATGGGGTGCCTAAATGTCGGGGAGCGCGACCTGGTGGGAAACTTCATGGTTGTAAGCCTGGGTAATCTGATCGGATCATGATGGTCTTATTGTCCGGGGGTAGAACAGGTGGCAGGGTGGCATTCATCCACGACATTGGTGGAGTTCATGAAGCGAGATGCAGGGCCCTAGAATATGTGACTGTCATGCCCTTTGGCAGGTAGCGGTGAACTTTTCAGTCCAGGAACACCAATAGCCACGGATCATACTTCCATGCCTTTCGCAACTGGTAGCATATACTAAAATTAGAGGACCAGCCATTGCATAAAGGCATCAATGGGCTATTGCTCAATAACACATAGGCAGGATTCTCACTTAGTATATAGCATAACATGATCTCGCACCTATTTCCACTCTTCGAGACTCAGCTGATTCAGTCAAGTCTTCCCCCAATCCCGCACGAACCATGAAGACGAATGCGATCCACGTTGTTATTGCATTGTTAGCCAGCACGGCCCATGGCTTCAACTGGCCCTGGAAGCGATCTGAACCGGAGCCACCTGTCGACCTCGTTGGAGGATTTCATTGGAAGAACCCCTTCTCATCCGACGCGATTTCCTCTTTTGAACCATCATGCGAATCGATAGTCGACTTCAATGCCCTTGAGTATACACTCCTTGACTTGACGCAACCGCCACCTGAAGGTCTGAAGCCGTGGGCGGTTGACCTTCAGACGTCGTTCTCGGAGGAGGGGTACCGGTACCCTGGCACGTGGGCTGGAGTAGACCGCCACTTGGATGACCGCAACTTCGTACTGATGGACTATGATAAACTGCCAATTCCTGTGCGGGAGTGGATCGAGGAGCAGGGGCGCACCGGTGGCCAGGGCAAAGGACTCTTCCAAATCTTCAAGAAGCCTGGGGGAGGAGATTCCGCATCTGAGGGCAGAGAGTCGTGGCCCGCTGCCGACAAGATTGACCGAACTTTGGATGCCCAGAAAGTCGCCATCTTTGCCCCAGGAGCCATTTACAGCAACCTCCCCTTATGGGCTGCTGAGAAGAGCGAGTGCAAAGGTGAGTTCCATGGCACTATAACCGAGCCTTTTCTATCACTAACACCATATCTCAAGATGTTCTTCTTGATTTGACCAAATACAAACCAGAACCTGAAGCTGGGGGTGTTGTCGCCTGGGTCGAGAACTCGAAGCCGGAGAAGAACGTGATATCTTTCCAGGTTAAGGTCCAGGCGTTAAAGGAAAAGGACGATTCCGCCACGCCGGAAGAAGCAAGCGAGAGTACCGAGAAGACATCTGAGAGGGCCGAGAAGGCTGAAAACGCCGAGAAGACGGAGAGTGTGTCAAAGGATGAGCTGTGATTGAAGTGTTAACATTTTTTTTTTTTTGGGTTAATACCTCATGTCTCGCTAGAGTTATCGAATTCACGTCCACTATTAGGCATAGAGTAAAGCCTAGAGTGCGGGAGAATAATGCATGAACTAATGTTCTTACCGACATGGAGAGTTAGTATCAATAGCCCGAGACTTATGAGTGTTTATCATTAGGACTGTCATGGGCTGGCCGCCGATTGCTCAATATGGAATTCGTTTGTGGAGAGCCAGCGGCGTCTTTTAATCAAGACCAGCGTCTTCATCTTTCCTTTCATGACTTGTCGGGTCGTGAGACGAGACCAAAATCCAGCTCCTTGAGGTATAGTAGCATCTTAAGGGAGTCGGTCATGGTACAGGGCGTCAATTTGTATTTGGATGCCTGAAGCCTTGCGAAACTGCTCAAGCTCTCAGTGCTATACTGCCAAGCTGTTTCGGAGTTCGCCTACTGAAGATCGATATAAGAGAAACCACAACTGTAGGCAAAGTCATTTAATGGCTTGAGAACGGAAGACTTGCCGTCGTCTCCATGGGTCAACCAGGCTTATAAGGATAGCGCCAGTAACGGGATCAATCCCTTACAGACTACGCCTCGCAGCTATTAGAGAGAGAAGATGAAACCTATCAGATTACGCGGAAAGATGAACCGCCGTCCAAGGTCAAATGTATGCCCGAGTATCCGTATGGGAGCTGGGTAAATTGGGACCCAGGATTGGGCGGGACCGTTTAAAGTGAACTGGAGGGGATCCCTGTTGCCTCTGTGGTCGTCAGTGCAACGGTACAGCAATTACAAGCAAAGGTTAGTTGATGGAGTCTTTCTCGGATTGTGTCGGAAGAAAATGTTAAAGGTGGACGAGAATCATTTTTGAGAGGACACGGATGAGGCCGTTGATGGTGCCAGAAACAGCATAAACAAAGCAAACAACGTGGTCACGAGCTCTGGAGAAACAAGACAACCAGAACGAGGCCTTGGCACGGACAGCTAGCACTAGTTTCGGCCGACCCAGACGAAGACCCTGCGGACAAGGAGGGTGTAATTTCACTGACAGATGAGCAAGAATCGCTAGTAAGACGCTCTTCGTATTACGCACCTCGAAAAACGTCATCGTCCCTCGAATGTTTCCCTGACTCCTTGGCCTACAGCAAAAACAGGTCGAGAGAAGCACAGAGCTGCCCGTAGATAAGCTATGGCCAACGACCTGCCCCTCCGAGCTGCACAGATCCGGATGCGGACACGGATTGGCCGTCTTGTCACCATGGAGAAGCAGAGGGCCAGGGTCGCAGATATCGGAGCCAGAGACTACTCCACTTGTGGGCAGCCATGATAGGAACTACAGCAAGCGTACGGCAAACGCGCAGCATCATCCAGCAGTGCACCCAAAGGTTCAACAGATTTTCAAGATGCAAGCAGGCAGAAAATAAGCATCAATTCCACCTCCACTGTCAACCTCAGCTGCCCTGAGCTTGGCCGCTAGCGTCATCCACCTCCCACTGGTTGCGTTTGGGCGTCTGCATGCGGGCGAGCCCAGTCCAGGCCCTGCTGGTGAGACCAGAAGCTAACTACGAAATGGGTAAAGGCTTCAGTGCCTGCTTGCTGCTATATCCACTGTTTCCGTAGCAGTTGGCGCTTTCCGGGGAGGTGCCTTTGGCCTTTACCGTCGTCACCGTCCCCAAATGCAGGTTTCTCAGCAGAAGCCTCCAGAAGGACCAAAAAATTTAACTTGACCACCACATCGAGATCAGCGGCAACCACCTCACCTAAGACTTTCTGCACATCATCGTTTCCTACATTACTCGCCCACGTGAATCCCATACGTTTCAAAATCCTATGGTTGCTTCTTTCTTTTATTGAATTTTATTTTTATTTATTCTAAAACCGGCATCGGAAACGGCCTGGACTGGACCTGAATTTACTGCTGGTGGTGTCCTTTTGCTCCATCACTCCCCCAGACCCCATCCGCCAGCGATCATTAATTTCGGCGCCCCCCAGCTAGAGCCAAAGGCGAGCTTTCAGCCTTTCGCTCTCCCAACCATCCATCTCCATCTTCATCTCTCCTTCAACAAAACCTACGCGCCTACGAACGACTCCGTCCCTACCGCCTGCGCAGTATCGACGTCACATCTAATACCCCAATCGCAGCCATGGGAAGCTTTACGTTCAAGTGGTATGTCACAATCACCTGCAATCGCCTCGGTCGCCATGCCTCTCATTGACGATATGTTGGTCGTCGCACGCCGCGCGAAGCGTCAAGCTCGAGAGCTCCCCCGACCTTACTCCAAGATCGCCCCTTGTCTGAGACATTCGACTGACACAGCCACCACTATAGGGAACACCCCGCCGAAGAAGTCTACGTTACCGGTACCTTCGATAGCTGGACCAAGAGCGTCAAGCTCGAGAAGGAGGGCGATGTTTTCCAGAAGACCGTCGACCTGAAGGACGCCTCAACCAAGATCTACTACAAGGTACGATACCTCCCGAGTGTTGAGCTGTCGCTTTATTTCTGCATTTGCATCTGCGTCTTCTCCCATTGTCCTGGCTCCATCCCCTATCTCCAGATTCCTCGCCTTCCAGTTGCCTGAGCAAGCTGCTACTATCCATTGCCCCCATCAACCTTGCCTCTTGCGTCGCCCAGCCCCAGTAGGTTTGGTTTGGCCTGGGCGCTTGCGCCGTCGCTCGTAAAGGATGATGCCGCCTGGTTGCGCCGCTCTAGCATCCGTGCCCTCTGCACATCGCCATCTCGCAGAACTCGAGCCCGAGTGCAATCCAGGCTCCTGTTCATGTTTTGTTGGGCGCGCAATCGGCGGTGTCTGCGCGGTGTCCACGCTCATTCGCCCCCAACCGCTTTGAGTTTCTCGGACGCTGCTGGTGCGATTGCGCCGTTCTGCCCTGTTCATCATGTCATGTCCACGGCCACCGGGGATTCTCCGGACGGGCACCGCAAAACGTCCCACCGAGCATCCCGGATCGGTATGACGCAACGTGGGTCACGTTCAAGGTCCCACTGGAATGCGCGATCGTGATGGGAGCGGTGAGAAGCTTCAAACTGAGCCTAGCCCGTGGCCAGCCCACGGCCAAGGCTTTTTCCTAACCCTGCCTTGACTCCATTTTTGACGCAGGTGGTGGTCAGGAACGCCCCAAGCTACCAAAGGTCCCCTGGCAAGTGCACTCCATCAGCACTTGCGTAGTTGCGCTAGCTTGGTCGCATATATCCCACATCACGCCCAGCCCCCCAAACCTTCCCCTTCATCGTACCATTGCTCTCTACTTTCGACCCAATTGCCTCATCCACGCAAGTCAAGACATTGCGAAACCATCGTTGAAGCGATCGCTAACATCCCTTCTAGTTCGTAGTCGACGGACACTGGGTAATCAACGAGTCAGCACCGAAGGAACCCGACCACGAGGGCAACGTGAATAACTTCCTCGCCCCCGAGGATATCACAAAAGAAGCACCCACCGCCGCCATTCTCAACACCGTAACCCCCGCCTCTACCACCGCTACCATGGCTGGCGAACAACCAATCGAGACCAAGCCCGCCGAGGAGACCTTCAAGACTTTGCCTGTAGAGGAGAAGACCGATACCCCCGCCGGAATCCTCAACTCTGTTACTCCTCAGTCTACTACTGCTGCTTTGGCTGGTGAGCAGCCAATCGAGACCAAACCCGCGGAAGCCAAGGCTGTCGAGGCTTCTCTTGACGACGAGCCTAAGGCCACACCCTCTGATATTCCCGGCGGCTTTCCCGCCACTCCTGCCAATGAGCTGGACAAGTCATTTGGTGTCAATCCTCTCCCCGCAGCTGACGGAGCCGTGAACCCTATCACTTTAGCGCCTGGCGAGAAGGTTCCCGAAACCATCACTTCACAGAGCACCAACGGCCATGTCAAGCTCGACAAGGAGTCCTATGAGAAGAGCGACGCTCTCCCTGGAATCGAGACCGAGCTGCCTCCTGTCTCAAAGAACACGATTCCTGAGTCCAGCTTGCCAATTGCCGACGTCAACGACATTACCATCTCTTCGGTCGCTCCCACCTCCACCACCGCAGCTCTAGCGGGCGATGTTCCTCTGGAGACCAAGGTCCCTGAGGTCGTCAAGGAGAGCCAAGAGAAGGCTGGTGTTTCGCCCGAGGCTAGCTCCGAGCCCGCGGAAGTGAAGGAGAAGGCCCAAGTTGAGGAAGAGCTGAAGGAGACGGTGCCTGTTGCCCCCAGTACTTCTGAAGGGACTTCTGGCTTCGGTACTGAGAAGTCGGAGGATGACAAGGCTGGTGGCCTAGCTGCTCTTGCCGCTACTGCCGGTGGTGCCGTCATTGCTGGCGCCCTCTATGCCAAGGACACCGTTCAAGAAACTGCCGCTCCCTATGTCAGTGATGCCGCCGATACCGCCAACAAGAACCTTCCCGAATCAGTTAAAGAGAAGCTCCCTGTTGCTGCTCAGGAGGCTCTGGCCGCCCAAGGCAAGGAGGAGAAGATCGAGGAGGTTTCCCCCGAGGTTCCGGCTGAGGTGAAGGAGTCCATCGTTGAATCTGGCAAGAGCCCTGAAGCTGCTGCCAACACTGAGGCTGTTCAAGATAAGAAACAGGTCGAGACCGAGCTTCTTGAGGGCGTTAAGCTCGCTCCCATTGAGGGTGAGACTAAGGCCGGCTTAGTTGCCCCCGAGGTTCCCACTGAGGTTAAGGAGTCCATCGATGAGGCTGGCAAGAGCCCCGAGGCTGCTGCTAATGTCGAGGCTGTCGAAGACAAGAAGCTCGTTGAGGCTGAGCTTCTCAAGGAAGTCAAGCCCACTCCCGCCGTGGACGAGACTAAAACGGAGGAGGTTAAGCCTGAAGTTCAACCCGAAGTCCCAGCTGTGACTGCCATATCGGCACAGACCTATGACACTAAGACCGAGGAGGTTAAGCCTGAAGAGGCCAAGCCTGAGGTCCAGCCAGAAGTCGCTCCTTTGGCTCCAGTCGTGGTCGAGCCTGTGGTGCCGGAGACTGATGCCCCTAAGACTGAGGAGGTCAAACCCGTGGAAGTTGCTCCTAAGACCGAGGAGTCAAAGACTACGACCGACGAGCCAAAGACTGAAACCCCCACGGCAGCTGCCGGAAACGGCGCAACTGCCAGCGAGACCAAGCCTGCCGAGGCTGCAGCTGCTAATGGCAGCACTTCTGCTAATAAGAAGAAGCACAACCGCCTAAGCAGCATATTCAGCAAGATCAAGCACAAGTTCTCCGACTCGAAATAGAAAGGGAAGGAACGAAAAGGCGGTAATGCTGCAACGCTGTTATGGTAGCAAGGTTTTCAACGTTTTGGGTTGTTAGTGTCTTCGTTTGTCAATGATTCCCCTGGATCCAGAGAGAGAGGAGGAGTGTAGCTGAGATTGTCGAGGGTCTGGATCACCGTCATATACCTAATTCATTCGTCATTTTATGCGCGCTTTTCGATTGGCATTGTCATCTCTGTATCATAGTTCTGCATCTCCAAAGAAGTGTTGCGTGTTTCAAAACACCTACTAAACCACGCATAATCCAACAGTGACAAGGAGTTTGATGCATGAAGCTTCACGGGATAAGCCACGTGAGGTGCCTCTTAGTGCTGACTAAACAGAAACGCCTCTCCCAGCGCTGCTGGACGCCTGGAACCTCCTCCCAAGTTCGTCACGATTTGCCCCGCCGACGTGACTCGACCTGATCATCTCCACCCATCCCGGGGTCCGTCCCAGCTGGACCCCTTTGTGATCCTACATCTCCAACGACTTCCTACATCTTCAGAGTTCTCATTATTAGTTCGAAGTTCCTCTTCAGTGAAACGGCGGCTCGGCTGCCTCTTTAGTTCCAAACAGCGAGCTCATCGAGGTCGCGTCAACGACCGACAACAGCCGCTCCATCCAGCATTGACACTCCATTGAGTCCATCGACAGATTGAATCAGTCCTTGGAAGAGGTTGATATATCTTCCGCACGCCCCAACGATCATGAACTCGTCGAACTCAAGCTTGGGAAAGTCCCTCCCAGCCGCAACCAACTCACCTTCAACTCAAACGGGACCCTCCACTTCGAGCATCGAAATCTCCCGTCGACCGGCCCAGATTGGTTCCTCATTCTCCCAGTCTATGCCAAGGAAAATACAAGGATCTCGTAAACAGCATCGGAATCAACGTCGACCGACCATGGGGGAACGGGCGAATAGTAATCTCGATCACGATGATACTATGGCGGAACTCAGAGCGGTTAGGAATCCATCGAGCAGGCGTGGACAGACTTCGATTACGCATCTTTTAAACTATTCAACCCCTCGACCATTTCAAGACCACAGTTCATATGCTAGATCGTACCGTCGGAATCCAACATGGGGACCTGGGTCGGGCCACCATGCAGCCGACAAGGCAAGATACGTTCACGCAAACTACCGCTTCGTTGTCTCTCCGGAAGGGGCGTACTCGAAACTAGCGGCAGATGCTGATATACACTTGGATTGGTCTCTGGTCATGCAAATCATTGCCTCGAGCGAGTCACAGGCAACGTCGTGCCCGATTTGCCTCTCCGAACCGGTGGCACCGCGGATGGCCAAATGTGGTCATATATTCTGTCTCCCATGCCTGATTCGATTTATGAACTCGACTTCAGACGATGAGGCGAAATCCGGAAGAGGGTCAAGATGGAAGAAGTGCCCTATTTGCGAAGATACCGTCTACCTACATGAGGTCCGACCAGTGCGGTTTTATGCGGGACAGGAGAGCCCACTGCCTCGGGTTGGTGATGATGTTGTTCTACGGCTGATGGCTCGCAATGCCAACTCAACACTTGCTTTACCCCGAGAGGGCGGTGCCGAGGTACTTAATTCTGGAGAGGATATTCCATGGCACTATGCTGCTAATGTTCTGGACTACGCCCGTATCATGAAAGGTTCTACGGATTACATGTTTGGCCAGTTTGATGAAGAGATCGTTGCATTAGAGAAGCAGGCGGATGAGGATAAGACCTTATTTGGCCAGGATGGAAAATGGACTCAAAAAGCAGTTCGAGCCATCAACTCGACGAAGGAAAGATTGGCAGAGCTGGAAACTGGAACAGAAGAAACTCTGGATCCCCTATCAGCCCTAGCAAAACCTTCCTCGGACGCCGACTTCTACTTCTACAGCTCGCCGCCCCATCTCTATCTCTCACCACTAGATATCCGGATTTTGAAAACGAAATACGGCTCTTTCTCCTCTTTCCCATCTACGTTACTACCACGCGTCGAGCACATCTCAACTGGTCATGTTGTTGACGATGCGCTACGGAAACGGGCCAAATATCTTGGGCACCTACCTCGTGGCTGCGTCATTAGTTTCCTGGAGTGCGACTGGACTGACATTGTACCAGCAGAGACGCTGGCATCGTTTGCTAGTGACATTGAGCGTCGACGGAAGCGAAATCGTGATAAAGAAACGCAAGAGGAGCGGGAACGACTACAGGCTGAACGAATTGAAGCAGCAGCGTTACGCGGTTCTACTGGTATACAGAGAACGTATACTCCAGTAGAAGAAGACGGTGCACCGCCAATGGATTTATCAGAATTTCAACCTCTAGGCAGCCATTCCAGTGCTTCACCTCCTGATCCTCGACCTGGATTTGAGACGCTGGCCAATATGTCAACAAGCCCATCCACACAGAGGACAATTTGGGGAACGCGGGCAATAGATGCACCGGCAGAAACGGTAGCTGCAGTGCCCCAATCAAATGCCGACGACGGATGGCTGAAGGATGAGGAGTTCTTCGGGACGGCAGAACTAGCGATGCAGATTGAGGCCATCCAAGCAATAGAGAATGGCAGTGGTAGCCAGAAACCCAGTGGAGGAGGTAGCGGCGGCGGTGGTGGAGGCAAGAAGAAGAAGAAACAGAAGATCACACTGATGAGCACCGGTGGACGAAGAGGCAACTGAGGTTCTTCGAATTCTAGATCACGATGGCGCTACTTAGAGATGGCTGATCGCTTTCAATGGAGTTTGATCGGGCGGAGTTGCGGATGATGGGAACTATCCATAGCTACCGTCCCTACGTACAGCAGTTGTTTTAGTTCTGACATGACCTAACAATGAGCTCGGGTTTGAAGAGACCGGCGCGCAAGAACTAAATATCTTGTGAAGATAGATCTTGGAATGATGATTCTGCCATTTAAGCGAAGTACTGTAATGTATTCCAGCTGATGTTCAAGGCCAGGTCACTTCCGCAACCGTAATAAAAGACCGGGTGAGACTTCTCTTGAATCCGTGTACTCTTGAAACTGTTTCAAGGCCTTCAGCTTTTCCTTTTTTTTTTTTCATTACAGCGTCTGAAAAGAGCGCACTTCTGTCTTTATCAGAAGTGATTGTCACAGTTCGAAGGTTACTTGTCGCCTGCTTCACCAAAATGTAATGTCTTATCGGCGACAGTTGCTTATCGCCGGTCATCTAGGATTAATTGGCCAATCATGAGTGCACGGCCCGAACTCTACAGCGGGGCACCACCAGCAACAGTCCCAAAAATTTTCCCTATCGCCAGACTTTCTCAGCTTCAGCCAGTCCTCAGCAGTTCGGAGTAGCAGAACGGAGCAGCAACACGTAGTATGGCAGTCGAGACGTCACCCTCTCTCACATCGACGTCGCACACGCTGACCGCCGCGCCCATCATGGCGCCTTCCGACTCCCTCACCAACGGCCACAGCCACGTCCTGGCGCTGCTCGAGAGTCTGCGCCAGGGAAACCGCCACACCTTCCTACAGCCCACGGCCACGATCCCAACCGAGTCACTGAACCTCGTGAAAAGCACACTAGAAGGGTTTGCGGGGCAGGTGGGCGATGAGCAAGCGCAACGTTTAAAGGAAAACAGGAAACGAAAGAGAGGAGGCACCGGCAAGGAGGATGTGCTAAAGATGCGCAAGGTTTATGTTGATGGATTCGAGACAGGGCAGGTCTGGCAGCAGGCAAAGAGGATCATTGGAGGTGTGTTGAAGTATTCTGAAGAGGCTCTGGAGGAGTTGGAGGAGAAGGAGGAGGTTGTGGTTAATGGAGTGAATGGGGACGAGTCCAAGGTGCTGGAGTTTGGCGAGGATGGCTTCGAGGTTGGATCTAGTGATGAAGATGAAGGCAGCGATGAAGCATCCGAGGAAGATGGCGAAGATGGTGAAGAAATATTCGATGATGATGATGCCCTAGAAAATGGTCTAGCAGACGACTGGGAGGACGAGAAGAGTGCCGAAGAAGACGGCGACGAAGATGACGAAGAAGATGAAGAGGAGGCAGAGGAGTACTCCGAGGATCCTGATGGCCTCAATGACGGCTTCTTTTCTCTCGATGACTTCAACAAGCAAACACAATGGTTCGAAGACCAAGACGCAAGGGGAGATCCCAATACCGATGCAGCAAGCGACGACGAGGACATCAACTGGGAAGCCGACCCCTTAGCCCCTTCAAAAGGCAAATCCAAAGCTAAGCAAGTGGAGGACGAGGAACCATCAGACGATGACGACGAAGAAGCCGGGCCTACATTTGGTGACATGGCTCTTGATGCACCAGAAGGCGACAGTGAAGACGATGATATGGACATGGACGGCGCAGTCGATGATGAAGCCAACGATTTTAACGCCAACGAGGTCTACTACAAGGACTTCTTCGCACCACCGCCTAAGAAAGCCAAGCCCGGAAAGCCTAGAAACAAGAAGGCCGTGCGGTTTGAGCAGGAACAACCAGATGAGGCCGACGTTGAGAGGGCGATGGCCGATGTTCGCCGCGATCTCTTCGACGACGAATCAGACCATGAGGACTCGGAAGATGCATTGTCGGATGTTCCAGCAGGAGATCCCAAGTCTCGTCGTTCAGCACACGAACGCCGACAAGCGAAACTCGCAGAGGAGATCCGCAAACTCGAAGCGGCGTCCGTCGCCAAGCGCGAGTGGGCACTCTCTGGTGAAGCTACTGCTGTCGAACGCCCAATGAACTCCCTGCTTGAGGAAGACCTCGACTTTGAGCACGTCGGCAAACCCGTGCCAGTCATCACCCCCGAAATCACCGAGGGCATCGAAGACTTAATCAAGCGTCGCATCCTCGCCCAGGAGTTTGACGAAGTCATCCGGCGGCGACCTGATACGGAGGGCATCCCCGCCAATACCCGTCGCGGACTCATCGAGCTAGATGATAGCAAAGCGACGAAGGGTCTGGCAGAGCTCTACGAGGAGGAGCATGTCAAGAACGCCGATCCAGATAACTACGTCAGCAAATCGGATGAGAAGCTCCAGAAAGAGGAGAAGGAAGTCGAGGCGCTATGGAAGGACGTCAGCGCGCGACTAGATGCCCTGAGCAGCTGGCACTACAAGCCCAAGCCCACCGCGCCATCACTCTCCGTCGTCGCCGATGTCGCAACCATCGCCATGGAAGACGCCCAGCCCACAACCGCCCAAGGCGTGTCCTCCTCAGCCTCGCGCCTCGCACCCCAAGAAGTCTACAAGGCCGGCGCCGAGTCCACAGCCAAGGGCGAGGTCACCCTCAAGTCCGGCCTGCCGATAGCTAAGCAGGAGATGTCGCGCGAGGACAAGGCGCGCAGGAGGAGGCGGGAGAAGGAGCGCGTGCGGAAGGCGGGCGGCATGGATGGCAAGAAGGTCGTGAGCAAGCGGGCGCAGATGAAGAGGGATACAATGGCGGAGTTGAAGAAGGGTGGTGTGAAGGTCATTAATCGCAAGGGCGAGATCACGGATGTGGAGGGTAAGAAGGCGAAGGCTCCCAAGGTGGTGAGCAGTGGGAACTTTAAGTTGTAGATGTTGCATTGCGCTGCGGGTTATAGATTGGGATATATGCACGACACCGATCACGAGTTGTCGTTTTCAAGCAAGATGCGTTCATGCAAGCATTGTGTCCGATTCCTTGGTCCCGCAGTAATATCACAGTAATGTACACTTCCGTCGATGCGAAAAGCCTTGCCTATCCTAGAGTCCATCTAGTTCATGCCATGCCAGCCCATCCTACCCCTTCTTCCAGACTCCCCAACTCCGCGTCCAATGAGATCCACCATCCACACCATTGTTGAATCCTATCGAGATCCGGAGGGGTTGTTTTTTTTTCATTTTCAGTCCTCACCGAGTCTTCCACCTGAAGCAAAACATTTGCTTATCCCTCCACCTTGGCATCTTCGACCTTTGCCTTCTTCGCTGCGGCCTCTTCCTCCGCAGGTGCAGGCTCCTCGGCCTTGCGCTTGCCGTTGCCGTTAGTCTCGGCCGCGGCCTCAGGGGTAGCAGCTGCAGCAGGAGCGGAAACATCTTTGTTCTTCTTGCGGACGAGGCCCGTCAGGTCGTTTGCCGTCTTCTTGGCTTCCTCGACGCGGGCTTTAGTCTCAGCGGGGGACTCGCCTAGGGCGGCACCTAAGATGCCACCCAGGGGGTTGCTGTCGCCTCCAAGCATTTGTTTGGCATCGATGGGGTCGTTGCGAAGGTCGACAAGCTAGGTGTTGTTAGCCATTGTTAAGTGTGTAACTAAAAGGTTATCGTACCCTTTGCTCCATATCACCGATAACCTCCTTCATGTCTTGAATCGACTTTCTCGCCATCTCGTTATCCTCCGGCGACGCCATGGTCGCAAGCTCAACCTCCTTGCCCTGAAGCTTGAGCTTGGAGCTCTTGATAGCGAGCTCCATCTCCTTGACAGCTTCATCGCGTAGGCTTTGGTCCATCTCTTCACGCTTGGCATTACCATCGTCGCCTGCGGTTGTTACCGAAGCGAATTCTAGCGCGAGGGAGAGCTTGTAGTGCGCCTCGGCGATGATCTCGGATTCCTCCGGGTAGAGCTCGAGTTTATAGTTGAGAGAGATGCGTCCGTCTTCAATGGCGTTGGGGTACCTAGGGATGTTAGATGGTGGGAAAAGAGAAGTTTTTGAGGGATCCGCACCGTTCATTTTCAAGAGAAATCTCAGCAAGAGCGTCGTGAGTATCTGCGAGACGCTCCTTGACATGCTTCACGGTAGGCGAATCACCCTCTGAAACTTCCTTGCCTTTTCCACCCTCCTCTTGTTCTTCCTTGTCCAATTGCTCCAGTCGCTTCTGATAGCACACCCGCGCAAGATCGAGGATCTCGAAGGCAGTAGCCAGGTCATCATCTTCCTCTTCTTCCTCTTCACCCTCCGCAACCTCTGCGCCCTAGAACTGCATTAGCACTTCTAGTAGCAAGTGACCTGAACCACCGTCTTACCTCTTCCTCGTCTGAGTCGTCGAAGTTCTCGTCGCCGGTGAACTGGAAAAGCGGCTTCTTCGCATCGACTCCAGGCTTGGCTTCCTCCTCCTTCTTTTCAGTATCCTTCTGCTCAGCAACAATTGCAACGCCCTCTTGTGTCACCTTGTCTGCCTCAGTTTGGGCAGCTGGCTTCTTGGGCTTGCCTTCGCCATTGGCCTTCTTCCGTGTGTCGGCCGCAGCGGTACCACCGAGGACATCGCTCTTGCTCTGGCCAACCTTGAACAAGCTCCGGCCGTAGTGGAAAAGGATCTCAGCGTTTTCGGGGGCGGTCTCGCCGTTGAGTTCGGCCTGCAGAATGCTGGCTTTGGAGAAGATCTCGGTAGCTCCCTCATAGTTCCTCTGCGCATACAGAGCAGTGCCCTTAGCGCAAAGATCTGCGAGGGTGACCTTCCTCGAATTAGGGTCGGTATCGGGCTCCGTTGCTGGAGTTCCAACTTCGGTCTCAGGCTTAGACTCGGACTCCTTCAAGTCGACGACCTTTGCGGGCTCTGCAACCGCAACGGGAGGCGTCTGCTCTGCAGCGTCGGCCATTGTGAGGAATAGAATTAGGTTAGACGAGACAATTGAAAGGTACAATGGAGAAGTGAGAGTCGCGATTAGACTGATGATGAAGGTTAGATGTTGTAGATGGTGATGGAAAGATTGCGACGAAAGTGTTGGAGCTTTGCGACACGCTGAGGTGAAGCAGGAACGAAGGTGGGATGACGCGCGAAGGGATGGGGTGAGGCTCTCCGGTATATAATTGGTGGAGACTAATAAAAGTGGGGCATAGCTGAGAGCTCCTTTGAAGCTCGAATCCAAACAGTTGTGACGGGCAACTCGAGGATTATTGTTCTTGATTACAATTCCCATCACTTCCAGAAGTTACATCCAGAAGCTACAGAGAGCTCATTATCAGGGAATTACCAGGCATATCGACTCTTCGTCTCACTTTCCATACTGACATCGTCTGATAATGACGACCTCCAAGAACCTTACGATTCGGTTACACGGTCGAGATACGCCATAACCCGGGCTCCACTATGGGCTGCAGTAAGTTAACTGCCATGTACATTCCTCGATTGTGTCCATTGATCTATTATCAGAGCTAGCACAAAGGTAAGGCATGGCTTAGCTACTAATAAGCCCTCGACATGAAGCGAGTGAAAGACACCACATTAATGCCGTCGACTTTCTCCCTATTACAATATATAAACCAAAGCCGTGACAAGTTTACAATCCCCAAAGCAATAAAGCTCATTATTAAACCCCATAGTTTATGAGATTATTACCTATTCAAACACAAAGTACCTTTTTAATACCTTAGGGTTGGCTTCGGTGGCGGCTGGTGGCGTTGCCTCTCACTCCCCTGGCACTCCAGGGAGGTATCAAAATTCACGGTGTAAATTAATGGCGCCCATCACTAATGTAAAGTACGAGGTATTCGTAATGTCTCGGTATCAAGCAGAAAGGCCATTTGCTTTGCTTGTCAACCTACGACTGTTACATGGGTGTTTGCATGCCCCGAACTCAAGCGTGAAGTTCACTTACCGACACAAAGATGTTATCTCGTCAACAGTCCGAAGGAGAAGCTAGGGCCTACTCGTATTCATCGGTTTGATGAGTTCCTGCAAGGGAAGACTCCGCGTTATCATTCCCAGTCCCAGAAAATCAGCCCCTTACGCAAATCTTGCGTCTCGCTTGGGGGGCTATCACAACCTGCCCCGCGCCAGATCACTAATCGACGCGACGTGGCGCGCGACATATCACCAGCTTCATTCACGATCCCGACACGAAGTCATGTGCTTGCGACACTCGTGCCTTAGATCATTGGTTTAAACCAAGCCTTCGTCAGGCAGCAACGCCTCCTGCTGGGATTTTGAGCGGCAGTTGATGGTGGCTGATTCCGAGTTCTGGCTTGTGAGACTTGCCAAGATGAGCGAGTGAAAGCGTGTGAAGTATAAATGAGAGGGGTAGAGCACCGTGGAATCTTTGGCCTTGGTCGTCATCAAACAATTGAGCTTCAACCAAATTGGCCTATAATCACCCTCTCACTCAATTCTTGCGTTATTCAGACCCATTACCCAGCGCCAACAATGTCTGCGATGGATGAGGACCGCATCAAGGTACTCCCCATCATCCTTATCTTTTCAACCTCTAACCCCATTACAGGAAGCCTTCGGCCAGATCTCCTGGCTCGAAGTTCCGGTCCGAGATGTAGACCGAGCCAAGAAGTTCTATACCGAGCTCTTTGGATGGCAATTCGCCCCCGAGTCCGGAAACATGAAGCCCGTCGGCGACTGCGTCAAAAGCATGCACTTCTTCTCCAAGGGCAAAACGCTCCACGGAGCGCTTCTGGAGCACGATGAGAAGTATCATGTAATCAACCGCAAAGAGGATGTGCCTGAGGCTTTACCTGTGCTGCCTACGTTTTGCGTGTTTGATTGTGATGAAAGCTTAGAACTTGTCAAGAAACTAGGTGGCAAGACAGCTATGTAAGGCTTCTCGATTTTCTGGCATAATGACGCAGCCGCTAACGTGGGTGTATGAAGTCCTAAGACAGCTATCCCTAACAACATGGGGTTCTTCGCTAGGCTCGTCGACAGTGAGGGCAACCTGATCGGCGTTTGGTCACAGAAGTGAGCCGGCTGTTGGGATATCTTGCTTTGCTCTCAATTCAGTTGTGGGATTCGATACAGTCCTTTCTAAGCCTGTTCTAGTGACACATCAACGTCTCTGGGTATCTGTGTGTATGTTGTTTTGTCGAGCATCTGTCTCCTTGGATGACAGAATTGTAGTCTTTGGGCGCTCTCTACCAGTCCTCACGTCACCACGACGACAACTATAATTGTAAGGATTATACAATGAACACATTTTTGTGGCACCTAGCACTGGCCATGCTTCCTTGCAGTACGCAAATTGTAGACTATGAGGTACCCACTAATCGAGGGCATGGGTACTGTAAGTAGAAGAACGAAACCTTGGGTGAATCATGAAGCACTCGATCGTCCGGGTGCTATCGTTACCGAGCTCCTACTCTGTAAGACGACCATGGTATGGGATGAGTTGTTGATTCCTCAGCAATCATGACAACCTACTGACATTCAGTCGGGGACAACCTAGTTTGCGAGCGTTACAGATGGCTAGAGGCCAGGTTCGTTGGCGATATCAGCATCTTAAAGCGATGTGTGAATAGGAAACTGTTTATTCGTGGGAATTTGTTGAATATGAACCAGGTCAGGGTTTAAGATACCGGGGTTCGGCCAAGGTCTGGTACCGAGAAATCGGAGATTTGTGCCGAATGGTGGCAATCTGTTATCTCGAGGAATACGATCTCAGACTGTTAGCTGGCCAAGTGAAATCAGGAATAAGTTCGAAACACATAGTGATAGAAACCCAGAGGTCTACTCTATCTAAACATATTCATGCAGGAGAAGGTTGGCAGCGTGTGCAGTAGTAGTGTGACTTCAGTATGTGAAAATCTATCAAGAGGTCTCGACGTCTAGGGTAGCGACTGCAGCATAGGAACATGGACTGCTCGGGAGGAAATTCGGCACGGCGCACTTCCGGTAAGTTGTTCCTGAGATTTGGGATCCATCTGAACTGTCTAAGTAAGGGTATGGCAATACTTAAATGTTTAAAACGAGCTGAGAGCAGGTGTAGATAACGCCGTGATGCCTTTTGTTTGAGTTGTGTCTGCGTCCATATGCCCCAAAATGCTTGCAGTTGGAGGCCTCAGGACATCTTTAACATTACATCCCTCGTGGCCTCGATATATTTTCGTACGAAGCTTGTTCTCTCAAAGCTACGTAACATTATGATGAAACAAAAGCCAGTTCAAGGGTTGCAAATCGAAACAACTGAGCCACAAGGACCGTCTGGGGCAAGAGTTCAGCATTGCGGGGGCACTGGATCGCGATTGGCGGAAGAATTACACCACCTCGTGGAGAATTAAACCGCCGCCTCCAATGCGACGACATGATTGATGAGCGCCTGGATCGGCCGCTTTGCTTGCTATTGGTTCCTTGCTTTGATACGCGGTATCCGGGGGAAGGCGATGCCGCTGCAATCGAAAATTGCTGCTGCGTCTTCAGCCGTCGTCTGTTTATTCATAGTTTAGGAAAGAGTCCTTCTCTCCCCGGACGGACCTTCCTTGCTTATCATTTCCAGTCGTGGATGTCTCAAAGTCTGGAGTTCAGCATCTTGGTTCTTGGATCTTCCATCGCATCATCATCGCACGACCCCCAGTTCAAGCTTCAGAGTCTCTTCACCACCGGCGCTGCGCTCATTGAAATCGCCATCATCAAAGCACAAGCACGCCTCTGCTCTGCTTTGCAACGACTGCGCATCTTTAAAACCGGGCAGCCCGCGCCTGTGGTGGAACAATTCAGCAATTCCCCGGTCCCCCCGTCGCCATTCGCTTCCACCAACAGCAGGCTTCGAGTTTAATTCTCGCCTGGAACTCAGATCCCGGTCGTCACCTCTCATTCTCATACCAAGCCTTCTGCGTCAGGGATCTTGTCACTTGTTTCGCCCCGACCGGGTCCTATCTCGACTACTCAAACGTCCCATCGGCCAAATATTCATCGCTTGGCGCTTTAAGCCACTCCATCCTCGCTGCATCTCGACCTCCACGTCCTCATCTGGCCTTAAGAGACCCTCTCACGCCTTGCTCACTTCTTTCCCACAAAGTCGCTCCGGTACGGGACCACTTGAGCATCCTAAATACACGTGTTTAGATTGCTGGTATTAATCCGGGCCATTTCTCCGTTCTTCAACTTATACTCGTCCCTCAACGACCTCCCTCCCCTTCTCATATAGTCCTTCTATACCCCATATTCTAGGCTTTTCTCCACAGGGGTCCGCATTAAGCCCACGTCCGCCTACTACATTACATCGAGGAATCCATTTACTTCGAGTCGCGTGCATATTAATCTTATTTAATAACCCTTCCAAGCCCAACCCGCGGTCGAACAAATCCTCTCGTGTCAGTTCATTCTGGGACCTCATACCGATTTTAGTGCGAGAGCGTCGACATCGCCATCTAAGCCTAGCAACGGTAACTCATGCAATAGCTGCGCAAGTCGCAACAGGGCGGTACTATTGAGTCAGGCATTTGAGCTGGTGGGCATTTATTCCCATAAAAACTGGCCACACGGGAGCATTTCTTGTCTATGGGAATGTGCACGTGTTTCCGGGGAGTCTGAGAACGCCTAGATCCTGGTTTAGCTAGGATATTGTGAGCAAGAGGAGGCATAAGGCGGTTAACCTGTCGATTCGACTAAAAGCTGAAGATGGCAGCGGTTCAACAACTAATAACCGGACCACCTCCGGGTCCAACATCCACCGCCACCCACATGAACGATTCCTCTTCGAATACCATGACCATGGAAATCGATCAACCCAATCAAAGCCACGAGTTGCTCAACACTAGTTCTTTTTGTAGTGCGCCTGAGAGGGGGGATACCAGGATCGTCGTCATTGTCTTTGGCCAGGGACAAGATCAGATTGTGTCTGTATTCGCCGAAGTTTTAGGCAAACCATACAGATTAAAAAGCGGTTTCAGTCATGTAACCCACGAAGAGCGCGGATTTGTGGTCGGCATCGAGGCCAGGAACGCCAAGGATGATCTCGATTCCCGAAACCAGCAGCTTGTGGTTGCTGTTAATGCTCACTGTGTTAATCTAGGAATGCCACCCGACTTATATCTCTCAGCTAACTGTGACTACGAATTTCTATACACAGAGACGCCCTTCTTTCGACGTGACCTGGCGAGGTTTATTTCATTCACTCTGGGCCAGATCAGTCACCATGATACACTCATGGCGAAACCAAGAACTTACTTCATCTCCACAACATTTCCAGATGTCCACGCCGCCCTACCGAACATCGATATTCTCACAGTGGGCGCAGACGCAGTCGAGCTTCGTGTAGACCTACTGCGAGAGCCGCTCAGCGATGGGGCTTTCTCAGAGATCCCAAGTTTGAGTTATGTCGGGGAGCAAGTTATGCTTCTTCGTCAACGTACTGAACTCCCCATAATTTTCACCACACGATGCACCCGAGAGAATGGGCGTTTCCCGATGGACAACCCGAACATCTACTATGATTACCTCTATCGAGCAATCCAGTGGGGTGTAGAGTACATTGACGTCGAGCTTTGGCTCCCGGAGGATATCAGGCGGACATTATATGAGAAAAGAGGAAACTCGCGCATTATGTCGGCATTTCATGACTTCTCTGGGACCTTTAAGTGGCCGTCAAAGTATGCCGAGGAAGTATTCCAGCGCTCAAGACAATACGCCGATATTATCAAGATGATTACCATCATCAACGAACATAACGAAAACTTCGAGCTGGAATACTTTCGCTCCAAAATGCGATCTGAATATCCAGATGCGCCACCTTTCTCTGCTGTCAACATGGGTGAGACTGGGCAAATCTCAAGAACACTCAACCCTGTCTTCACCCCAATAACTCACCCTCTTCTTCCGATTATCGCAGCCCCCGGTCAACTGAGCGCAGCTGAAATCAACACCGCCCTTACTCTACTAGGCCAATTACCTAAAAAACATGTATATGGAATTAGCAGCACCCCGTCTCGATGCGCTACACCACAAGCACCATTCTATGAAAAGTGTTTCAATGAACTTGGATTACCTCACCACTTTTCTGTTGTCGAGCGGCACTCCAATAGCCCTGGCGGTATGGATGCTTGGTGCAACCAGAAACACTTTGGGGGTGCCTACCTAAATCCCGGTTTACCCTATCAAACACTTATCAAGCATAGCCCGTTCTTCTCGGGTTTAAATGGTGGCAGTGGTCCTGTTATGACGGAAGCGGCTCGAGCTATCGGCGTAGTGGATACAATAATTGTCAGGTCTGGGTCTTCGTCATCAGCATCGTCGCCGGCTTCGATTCCGTCCAGCCCACATCACCGACAAAATGATTCCCTAGGAGGCGCGAGCCAGATATCTTTATCCCCAAACACGCATCTCATCTTCGACAACGCTGGTTGGAAAGGAATACTAAGCACGCTTACCCGCGATCTGGCACCGTCTGCCTATTTCGGAAGATCAGCTGTAGTTATGGCTTCCTCATCTGATGACGCTGCTCCGGTTTTCTTCGCTCTGAAAGCTCTTAAGGTCTCTCAGATATATACCGTGGGCTTCCGGACACCCTCTGCTCTTGCCCGAAACGCTCCTCCGATCGAACAATTCATCAGCCTCGAGAGTTTACAACGAGCTCGATCTGTCGCCGATGAAAGTGCCCCATTTGTAATCGTCTCTGCGCTCGGACCGGAGAAGAGCAACCTGGTGAGCATGTTAGTAAGGGCGTTTGGAGCAGTTGGTTCTCGGGGTGCAACAAACACGAGAAAGGTCTTTCTGGACCTGGCGGTCGGGGCCATGAAGAACTCGGACCCAAGTCTGGTGGCTGATAAGAGTGGCTTCGCTGCTTATGGTGCTGCGGATGTAGCTGCATTTACCACCGTGGAGAGTCTGAGATTGCTTGTTGGGCAAAATGTCCCATATAGCTTTGTGAGGTTAGCAAGCGGGAGAAATCTTTACTGAAAAGACCTTGGCGAGACTCGAAATAAGCTCACCTCGACAAGCAATAACTTCTGGCCTTAAACTCGCATGAGACTTTTGACGAATAACCTTTAGATTTCGAATCAAAACTCAATGAGTCATGCCGACCGCGACCAGAGGGGTACATACATATTCAGGGAAAAGAGGGAAGCATCATGAACATAAAGGGGCTGGAACGACGAGTAATAGCAAGGAAACAAGTTCCCCTGAACCGCCAAGGCTAATCCAAGGAATAACTCCGACATTTCCAGGCCTGGTACGGAGACCTGGCGGACAACCCCGACTGGCAGCTCGAGGAACACCATTATGCTTGGGACCGGCCCCTTGTCCGCAATTAGCCAACCAACTACATAGCGTATCTAGCGCAAACGGCTGCAGGACCTCGGGATACAGTCTCGAAGGGTCTAAGGCGTTGGGAGCGCGAGTGTGGATGGCTGCAACCGTGACCGTGTGGCGTTCGCAAATTAGAAGCCTGTATGGTGTGTCTCCTGCTCTCTTGGTGTCTGTTTCTGTAGAAACTACAACAGCCACCAGAATTAGCATAAAGAAGATGTACAGAGCTGTTATTTACTTGATTCAGGCGTATAGCGAATGTTGATTTGATACGAGCTGGGACTTTTTTGGACTGTATTTACGAGAGAGGAGTTTTATCTATAGAAACAGACCAATATTTTATACGTCCGGCCTCTCCTTGAAGTTGGAGGTACTCATATGATACATCATTCATTCCACAGACAGCTATTGCTGCGCATTTTTGTACCTGAAATGTCTACCCTCAGTGTAGGCGCCCGTCAGGCCTCGACAATCGATATGCAAGGTGATGGGTGGACTGATGTGACACAACAGCGCTAGGTCAGGAGAAGAGTGTGGCATTCAGGGCGCCTAGGGCCCCAAACTTCAGTCTGAAATTCCCTTCAGGGCCTGGATTACGCAAGCCTGATGGTGTTCTACTAGGGAACCAGTTTCGTTTAGATGATCTGCAGTGGATCGATGGTTTTGACGAAACGTGGTGTACAGAGCAAATCAGAACCAGATGAACGGCAGAGTTACAATGACTATCACAGGTACCGCGTCATGAACGGCAATATACAGCCATTTCATAACTTGTGATGTGGGCGTCAGGAGAAGCCAGCTTCTACAAGTTTCAATGCATAAATACGTGTCCTCCAATTCATAATGTAATAGCGAGCTACTGGCGAACTTGTACCTGAATCCAAATTACGGGAGTCTCGAAGACTCTGGATATCAGCATCTACTTAGAAGGGGGTATGTCTAGAAGGCGGATGGACCTTAATTGCAGCCTACCTTGTTCATCTCCCGATTGTATGGTCAGTGATAGCTTCGAGCGCCAAAATAGGGGCCTCACGTCGAACTCAATATCTTTAGACATGAAGAAAGGGACGCATTCTATGAGAACCACCCCCGGCTCTTGTCAAAGACACCCAGTAGAACGGGAGTCTCAGTAGTGGGACTAGGGCATCGTGGTCTCTTTGTGTTCGATAGAAGCAAGTCATAGCTATTGAGAGGAGAAGCACCTGCAACAAGACATCCACAATAGAGTAGAACGGTTGTTTGAGAATGGATAAGCGAATACGTTCCTGAAACCTCAACGAGCGGCAATTGCCGTTATTCTGGACCCTTGTGTGTGGGATCTTCTGGAGTGGAAATGATAGGATGTTATATTGAGATCGCAATAGCGGCCCGCTGATGAGGCCCCCTTGACCTGGTTCCCACCGGAAGTCCCACCCACAACAACTTAGGTAGGTATCTAGAACGGCGTCGCCTTACTTGCTGATGGCGTCAAATCTCGGCAACACGCAGAAATAGGAATAATGAGGCCCTCTGGGCACCAATGAGAGGCCCCGGCGAAAGGAGAAGACAACAGAGGAAGCAAGCCTCACGTCGCAAAAGCCGAAATTTCTACTTTATCGGCCGAATGGGGGAACTTTCGTTGCTGCATGGGCGTTGGTGGCTGCGGCGCGTGGCGACAGTTTGTACAACATCGGACGATAGCTAACAGTACAATCATTTGGCGACAGGATAGGGCGATTGGGGAGTCAAGTGGAGCAAAATCATTGATATGAAGACGATTAGAGGTACCTGCTTATCAATAATGTTTGGGCTTACAATTACAAACTCATAAAAGGAGACATGTTTTGTGCTGAGACACTACCCAAAGGGGGAGGGCCACTCTCGAGGACCGAGGTCGAACGACCCCTTCGAGATATGACCTAACGTAGTGATCTCCAAGTCCTTGGAGTAGCAAAAAGTTTGATATCATAGCCTCGTGGAGGTGATCGGATGGGCTGAAAGCTGGACAGGAGTAATTACTGAGTCGTCATAGGCTTCGAGAAGGAGTTCCAGGCACTAGTGCTCTCTAACTAACGTGGCGGGGGCGTAATAAGCCTCGTACTTTCTCCTCTTGGTGATAATCCTCCACCCGAGGGAGCCATGATGGAGGAGAACCCTGATGTATGAACTGAGGTTTGGCTGTCCGTTAAACCCTAGTCGATTCGTTATCCTCGACCTAAGGAAGGAGGAAGTAGTTAGCGCCAGACCAGGCCATGATGTAAGCCAGGATCCTTAAGCAAAACTGCTTCAACTTGCTGAAAAAGGTAGTCTCCCCCAGAAGTGGATTTTGTACTCTCCCATGCAGCCTTCAAGAATTCAAAGGGCCCTTGGGACTTGGGGTAGGGTAGTCTGCACCCTCTGTGGCCCACCTGAGGGTCATTAGCCGTAAGACTGAAAGGAGGGTTGGATAAAGATCAAAGAATGCCAGCATCTTGCTCCACTTGAACTGTAGAACCTGAGACAGCCCAATATGGGGTGACACGATTAGCTCTGGGTGCGTGTTGTACCTCGGAACAGCCAGTGTGTGAGGCGTGCTGACTGACGCTAACTACACTCTAGGAACCCACCTATGTCGGCGGCTAACCGTAGCTTCGTTCTATCAAATGGGGCCTATAATGAGGCAAGGACATGAATTACAGCCTCACCTCTGGAAACGCCAAGAACTTCGTGTAAAACTGCCTAATAAAAAAGCCAAGGCGAAGAGGGTGCCAGAAGAAAGCCCCGGGTCATCAGGCATCTCAGCATTCTGACTATCATCAAGTAGAATTCAATGGCGAGGTAGATGAGAGGCAGTCCCTGAGGTGCGGCCGATTGTTAATCTTTAAGATCGAGAAGATGCGTATTCAAGAAGGCAATCTCGGGCTTAATCCGATGACGACCGGGCGTGGTCCATTCACCTCTTGGCGGCAACTGTAGGTCTTCCCAAAGTCCATTTGTGGTCTAGAACTGGATTGCTGAGTTCAATGTTGGATATAACGTTGAATACTGCCAACTAATGGTAGGTGACAAATTGTTACGAAGCCAAGATATCATCAACCAGGTTGACTAAACATTCTGATGAATGTCGTGGCATATTTTAAAAGGACAATATTTCCACAGTAATAGTTAGGCAAGCCATCTTCGTATTGGAGATGTCCTGTTTCGGTTCAGTTTCGTCACGCCCCGCGATCCCGATACGGCAGAGCTGCCCTTCTTCGGCGTTACTCGGCAGATGTGGGATGATTGAATCTGTAAGCTGCATGTCTTGTGTCCTTGTGAGCGGCCACATACATCCCAGAGAGGTACAGAGTACTGGACACAATCGCCCAAGAACCCCTACAGCGATAGTTTGAAGCTGGAGTTATCTTGGCTGATAGCGGATGCCATCACGCGGCTCAAACGGGTTTGACTGGGGACCCATGACTTGTTAATTTTCAATGAAAGAAAGAGAGGAAAGCTGCTCGCCATCATGCTGGGGGGCCTCTTAAACAAGATCTGAGATATTAGGTTGGATCCGTCCACGGGGCGAGTTTCAGCTCTTGCTCAACCACCCTTGATGCTTACAAGCGCCGGCTTGTTCAGGAGGGGTCTCGGGTCCTCGGGGCGTGAAGACACAGCGTGACGATGGTTCGACGAGCTAGCCTATCCAAGCTGGGCACGGATGAGGTCCTCGGGTGGCTTGCCTGGGGTAAAGCGGAGGAAGGTATCCGGCCCCACGCCATCTATATGGTTCAGTTAGGACTGCGATTCGAGCGCGAGGAGAAGACAAGCCGGCAGGCAACACAGGGCTAGGAGTGATCTGTGGACCAAGTCTTCATTGGATTTGCCCTTCCATTAGGGTCGGGCATTCGAGGTGCCCGCTTTATTAAGCTTGTCCCGGGGAGCGTCTCAAGTTCTTGTTCCCATTGGTTAACCTGTCAGTCTGCTGCGTTTTCTCCCTCCGACTTCATCACATGCACATTAAGCGACGAAACTCTTCTTCCAAGATCTTACCTCTTGGGTATTAGATTATCTCAGTTTTAAGAAGCTGGAGCTAGCATCAGTGTAGCAGACCACAAGGTGGACAGGGATAGTTGGCAGCGAGTGGGCGGAGACGGGTACTGGCCGGACCCAAGATCCAAATCGGGGGACCAACCCCGACAACGAGGACGCAGATGAGCACATGCCAGTCCATGCCATAAGCTGAGATTTTTGATGCCTTGATAGAGTAGCTCAAGTGGTTGAAGGAAACACCGCTGCCTTCAAACAATTATGGCGTATCAACAATGCCTGAATATGCCCCTAAATGGAACTCCAAGCAACCCTTAAAGTACACCCTTACCCGAATATCTTGTCTCCAATTCATAAATCTCATTAGGGGATTCGGAAACTCACATCATTTTGATAGGTGAAGTTTGAGGAGGCCGGCGATGTTTTCCTTCACCCGCTTGGGTCCTAATGTCCTCTGCTGGATGGGCCGACGGATATCCAACTCAGTGGGGGCCCTTCATGAGGAGTCCAGGGTGAAACAAGTCGAGTAAGGGGTTGTGATACTGACGGAAGAACCCGAAAATTGAGCCCCTCCTCACCACCTGTTCTCTCAATGCAGGATGCTTCGAGACAGGGGATAGGTGATTGCAGATGCACAAGAATCGTATCTTGATCAGCACTGGGCATATAATCCCGGAGGGTTGTTCGTGTCGGGAAACTAACAGTAGGCACACTCTGGGAGCACCACCTTTATCCGGACTTCTAACGCCATCTACCTCTGGGAAAGTCGTGAATTGATGGGGGATAATAGTAGTTGGTTTTGTTGAAATGTCGTATTAGGTGAACTAGTCATTCTCACCTGAAAATATCTGGGTCTTGAGTGGGACGTATCTAGGCCGCACAAGGTTGAGTTTGAAGGGGTCACGTCATTCCTCATCTACTCCAGGAGACGAGATGAGTGGGCATGAGTGCCCTGTCTCCCATGCTGAAGACTATGCAGGAGCTGTGACAGATGTGATGGTGGCGCTTTGAATTCAGGAGCAGCCAAGAGCGATACGCGGATGCATGTACGTTGAACACAGGGCACCAACTCAGCTTGAAGCTAAAGCATCGCGCTTTGCGACAAGGCTTCGAAGGCGCTCAAGAGCACACAGGCCATTATTCTTATGGTCCTTCCAGCAATAGTGCTTATAGAGCTGGTTGGACCGGTAGTAACGTTCACCGAAGGGAGATGGTGAGGTTGTTCGTTGCTAAGTCTTCGGATTACAAATCCGTGCTATGATCGAATGACTTTGTGATGGAGGCATCGAGAGGGGATAGGAGATGAGAAGAAGAAGGGTAGGAGTCTAGCCTCCCCATGTTGGTAGTCCACAGTCATGGAGAGATCCCATCTCCACTATCCGAGAACGTGCGGTCCCAGGAGTTCGGGCAGTTGACTGATAGTACCCATGGACCCAGTTCAGAAGGGACACCCAGCCTTATCATGGTCCTTGGAGAATCTATCCACACATGGCCAGCTCCCCGTTGGAAGCTTTTGGGATTCTGGAATGTTGCTAGGTTGTGAACAGGCCAGCAACAGGGCGATGGATAGACGAAGGTTAGGGGGGCTAGCCTCGAGTAGGGCTCAGGGGAGGGAGGGAGATTGATAACCCTGCGTCTGTGTGTCGGTATCTGATTCTGGGCCTGGGTCGATATGATTCGATGTTTCGTCGATGAGAAGGCTCCGTGCCGCTTAAACATTGCCAAGATGAGGTTGAAAATTGGACCACGGACGCTGTTGGCACGGTTTCAGGCGCTGGCTTCACCCGCTAAAGTCGTGTGCCGTCCCGCCCCAAACAGCGCTGGGACCTTTTTTCCTTAAGCGAGGTGGCCACTAAGCAGGGTCCTGTAGGCACGTCAGAACGGGCCAGGCCAGGTACGAGGGCCTTCTGTTAGCGTGCCTGCCCACGAGGAGCCTGCGTCGAGACTCCGTCGACCCCATAATATCGTGGGACTTCCTCCAGCAACCCACCTCGTCGGCACTGACTTTGATCTTACATCCATGACAAGTCAGAGAGAAATTGCCATGGAGTCATGGAGCCTCTCAGCGCTCTTTCAGTTGACGCCTGCTCACTCCCTTGTCTATGGCCCTTGATCCGAGGCCCAATCCCAAGGGCTCTGAACCGCGCGAACCTGGAGGCCCTTGTCGTCCTGATGCAGCCATGCTGAGGCGAGCCTGGAACAGGCCCGGTGCAGGGTCCTCGTTTGCTTGATTGTCTCTCGCCCGTCGCTCGACTGAAGGCATAGGCAGTTCGTCATTGAGGCAAAGATGCCTTGAACGGCGGGCGGGCATCTCTCTTCCACTTCCCCGATTTGGCTGCTTTGGGGGGCTTTGGGGGTTCGGGTTTGGGGGCACCATCCCGAAGTCTATCCCGAGCATTCCATGTCAGTTGCCGCTCCAATCCTTCAACAAGCGGCCACCACTCGGGCGAACTGTACCCGTATCTCACCTTGAAGTCAGTGCCAGAATCAATGAAGAAGAACCAAAACGGGGTTTAGCTAGGCGCCGTCGACCGGGTCGTCCTGACTTGATGAGCAGGCCATGTCGGTACCCACCACCACCCTCCATCAACACCACCCATCATGGGCCCCCGGCCAATGCCACTAGCCACCTCTACACCAGAACTGACAATGAGACTTAGACTGGGGTTAGGGTCGGTCGTTGAACCTTAGGTTCCGAGGCCCATCGACTTACCTACTCTACATTGCCGGCCCATTGTTCTAGACGCTTTTCCCTACTTCAATCTTCAATCCCATCCTTTCCATACCATTTCTATTGACCAAGTACGGCCGTGGAACATCTGCGAAGCTTCTGAACTTCACATCCGCCTCATCAGACGCTTCTGGAGCCCAGCGTCTATAATCTTGGCTCGACCTTTACGAGTTCGTCCTTCGATTCTATACTTCTTCCCCTCAGATTCTACGGACTGGTACTGCCTAGGATGCTTTGAGCCAGAGCAACGCCGGAGTTGGTACTTCTCGTGGTCGTGCGATTTCGCATTTGCCTTCTACCCCCACTTGCCTCCCATTCAGTCCATTTCAGCCACGTCCCGTGGCATCGCGACCCCAGCATCCTCCATTCAACGCGAGATATGAATGCCTCTATATTCGTTCAATGAACGCACCCCACATGCCTGGAGTCCATCCTGTGGCCATCTCCCGGCCACAGGTTGGCATCGAGCGACTTCCCGCACGCCGGTTGAGCAACGAGCCTCGAGAGTCCATGAACTGCAAATCGTGCCGGAAACGTAAGGTGGGATAGCTTCCCGCCAGCAGACTGTGTAATTCGAAGGCGTCTAACTTCTATGGTTCTAGATTAAGTGCAACCGACTTCGACCATCATGTGAAGCATGCCAGGTATTTCAATGTCCCTGCGTATACGGTAAGTTCTGTCCGAGTGAACTCTTCGCAGGGCTCTGGCCCTCCCTGCCCCGGAGTTCTCGTTGGAGAAACCGGGCATTTCTCGAGTACAAGCTACTGACCACCTGGTCTGGTATACAGATGCCGTGCCAAAGAAACGTGGACCCAAGACGGATGTACTAGAGGCGCTATTGAAAAGAGTAGATGGGTTAGAGGCAAAACTGAGGGAGAAGAACGAAGAAGGGACATCGCCAACAGCTCCGATTAGCTCGGAAAGAGACACAGCCGACACACGATCGCACCATATCGAAACAGGAGAACCAGCGTCAAAGCGAATAGCAATCGACACTCGGACATCTCTAGGCAGTACCGACTTGGCAGTCTTTTCGCCATGTACACCTATTAGCAGGTTTGAAACGAAGACGGCATCTCTGAAACCTATGACTGACCAGTAAATAGAGAACTGGAGCTGACTTCAGTCCAAATGGACTCTCTTCTTGACACTTACTTTACGCGTTTTCACGGCAAGCCATACTACATCCTCGATGAATCCTCCGTCAGGCAAAGACTTCAGTTGAACCAACTTCCTAGCTATCTCTGCTATGCTATTTCTGCCGTTGCTGCAAGGTAAAAGTGTTTCACTTCAGCACTTGATGTGGATTTTCTAAGAGTTTCGATAGATATACGCCGAATCCCAATGGCTATCAAGCAGCAGCTAAGCTGAGTGAAGACTTTGCCACCCGCTCAAGAAGAGAGATCAACACAGATGAACCATCTATTGATGCTCTCCAAGCGCTGTTGCTCCTTGTCAGCGCCTTCACAGGGTCAGGGAAGGGGAAGAAGGCTTACATGCTCATGAGTATGACAACACTTCTCCTTCTGTTTAACTCGACTGATAAAAAAGTAGCGAACGCAACTGGAATGGCCATAGCTCTTGAGCTGCATCGAGAGATGGATGCACAGGCCCGTGTGACGCCGGTTGAGCGAGAAACGCGAAGACGGCTCTTCTGGACTTGTTACCTACTCGACCGATTTCAGACCACAGGATCGAAGCGACCTTGCCTGATCAATGACGATGCCATTATCCTCCGCCTCCCTTGCTGGTCCCCAAGTTCTTCTTCGCTTCCGGTAGAGGGTGAATTTTTTCAACCGAGCTCCAACCTGCAGTATTATCAAGGAAGTGGCAAGAAAACTCAGGGTAGCACAGGTATGCTCATCGACATCACTCGTATCCTCGGGACTACAAGCAAATATCTGGCCGCCGGCGGAGTCAAAGGGGACTCCCATTTCCCGTGGCACTCCTTGTCCATCTTGTCAAAAATTCGGCACGATCTTGATATTTGGGCTTCAGGCACCGAAGACGTTTTCTCGAGTCTCAGTTCGCTTTTTGGCCAGGTAGATTCTACCGTCTTGGTGCTAAGCAAACTCATTTACCACCTCATTCACTGTCTAGTATACCGCCCATTCCTTCCTGTTGATCTTGCTGAGCTTGCCGGGAACGGCCAGCATCAATCCTGGCAGATCGAGGCAACCAACATGTGCTTTCTTCACGCCAACGCCATCGCGGAGTTGATAGAGCTTGGAAAACAGGCCAGTACAATCGAATGGCCAGCATTTGTCGGCTACTGCATTTGCACAGCCGGGACAGTTCATATTCATGGAGCGCACTACAGCAAGCAAGGCAGCAACGGCGAGAATGTGTTCAGTTCAGCGGCTGATTTTCTGTCCCGGGAGATGCAGCAACTGAACGAGCTACAGTATTCCTGGGCTTGTGTACAACATCAAAGTGAAACACTGCAGGGCATCCACAATGCTCATTCAGAGCTAGTCAAAATATTGACGACCACCTCTATGCGATACTCGCCGGGCTTCCACAACGAAGATTTCTTTGACCGTTACTCCAACATCGGTGGTCCAGGGGGGAAATCCTTCAGCTTTGACTCCGCAAATCTAAGTCTCGCTGACATTTCAGTCGACTCCCCACTCGACTTTCACGCCGATCGAGAATCTTATATATCCCGAACAGCTTCTGAACCTGATCGACCCAAACTCAAGCGCAAGAATACGACGCCTTCAAGCCGAAAGCGTCCAGACATGAAACCTCTTAGCAACTTTGAACCCCCTGCAACTTCGGGGCTTCCTACCCCAGGACATCCCCGCCGATCGTACACGTATACGGCCGGGATGATACCGCAGTCGTCACCTGCGCTGCTCTCGACGCCAACCTCGTTACACCCACATCCAGGGAACCAAGAGCATGAACATCAAATGGGGAATTTGAGCGATCAGATCAATGAAAATGCTGCGGGGTTCAGTCTATCGTCCACCACACATCACATCCCCAGTCAGGGGATGCCTGCTCTTACCGGAGGAAGTTTTAGCTCTTCGTATGCTTATGCTCCAGGATCGAATGCCACTGGTAATGGGTCTTCGGTAATCAATGAGGCAAATGGAGGCTATGATGCCATGTTCGGAACATTGCCCACAAATGCTTTTAGTAGCCCCGCTGCCTGGCATGGTGACGAGAATCATCATATCCAACTCAGTCACGTAACACAGACTACAACCGCGCCGAGTCCAGGAACAAGGAGCAACAATGACAGCATTGGTACCGTCCAAGGAGATGAAAAAGACCCATTTCTTACGCTTCTTGAGCAGCTTGCCGAGAATGAGCAACGTTCCCAAAATAACGGACAAGGAACCGACTTCGATTTTTTCCTTGCTGGAGTCGGAATCAATACATGATTGCTGAAAGATTTTATACCAAGTTCGCTTCTTCAAAATCGTCTAGTACGATCGATACTTTTATGTTGCTTATCAAATGGAAAGGGAGTTCTATGGCGGGCGAATAAAAACATGGAATGGTTGGGATCGGGCTTGGTTACTAGAAGGTATGCAGAACAGGTCTTCTAGGTTGCCTTCACGATCTATAGGTAGGCTCTTGGATTTACCATCGGTGGCAAGGCATTGATTCTGCAACGGAAATAAGAATACCAGAAGACTATTACGAATGAAATGAACATCAAACCCTTCATAAGGTTCTCAAAATCCCTATTTCAGGAAACATAAGGCAATTTATTAGAGACTCTGACAGTTTCCAATTCAACCTGCACGTAATTATAACTTGAGGTTATACCGCAAACTCCATCATTTTACCAGGCCATATTCTTAGCCCTCTCCGCCTTTGCTGGAGGTGACTGACATCTTGATATGATAATAGTACCCCTCCGAGGAACTGAATATCCCTGCGGTAGAGCACCTTCCCTTGAGTACCGATCCTCGGCACCAGATCTAACACTTTCCAGGGGTGCGGTGCCCTGTCTTACCAGGCATGGGGGGTGGGTCTAGGAGTAACAGGGGCACCCCAGAAACCTTACAGCTCGGGGGAGCCATCCGGTCGGGGTGTACAGAGGCATCAACAGGGCGTGTCGGCATTGCGGCCCGCCAACAGCGAAGAGGTGGCCAGGGGCGGGAAGTGGGAGTGGGCGCGTGGGTTAAGCGACGAAACCGAGTTTGGGTTTTAGGATGAATGGGGTGGGAAATTGGCACGGGTCGTGGCGGATGACGTGGACGCAAGAGGCTTGATGGAAATGGGAATGCAGGTCGTGAGCATGGAGCCATTTGGGTGTTTGAGAGGTAGGACGGTAGTGGAGTTGGGATTGTGCGAATCAGGTGAGGTTGGTGTTGCGAAAAGGGTAATCAGGATTTGGATGTGGGCTCAGTCGGGAGGACGGAGAAGATTCAAAGCCTCGGATGAGCCGAGTGATTGAGGGATTGCTTTTTGAAGGTTGAGCCTCTAACTTATGGTCGTGTTATTGTACGTCGTCAAGCTGTTGGTTCATCTCGAGGTGGGCGCATACAAGCAGAACTAGTCAAGTCATCCAGTGTCCCGGTAACCTTGGATGAGCTTGTTTGGAGACGGCGTTTTTGTTGTCAATCTGATTCGGTATGACAAGAGTCTTGCAGACATTACCGGGCTTGCCGGGCTTCCACTGTTATATTCAAGATTGATTCATGGTTACGGCGTGGTGGTTATTAACGATGACGGTAATTCCTAGGAACAACCCTATTGTTTGCTTGAGTTACCAAGACGGCTTCTGCGCCTTTCCTTTCGTCAATACTCTTCCCGTTACAGTTTCACGAAGGACAATTTAGCAGATGAGGAAACACTGATTCCATCACATTATTGTCTTTCCATGAAGCAAGGTTTGGAGTGTCAACTTTATTGTGTCATATTTTGATAACCCACCTGTTAGCGTAAATAATAATACATTCTCAGTGTAAGTTACATAATGTTCAGTCTAAACTTTTCAGGCTATGCCTCACCAACACCCTCGTTCTCTGTCATATTCGCTCTCGCCTCTTCCTCGTCAACAGCCTCCTCATCTTCCTCCTTTCCAGGCGCCGTCCACCCCGTTGCCGCCTGAACTGCAATCATTATGACACCCAGTACCGCTGCGGCTTGCCAGACTCCTCTGGATGCACCAGCGTATCCATTCACTGCAATATCCTGCTCCGCAGAGTCCAAGCCGCCGCCAAATACTAGGCCAGGCGTCCCTAAAAGCCGCGAAACTAAACGTTTCCGCTCTAGGCTAAGCTGGTCTCCTCCATCAAGCTCGAGAAATCCGGACGTTAGATTGCTGCGAAGTAGCCGATAGAAGATGCCGCCGCCAATCGCTGTGCCGAAGCTTCCGCCGAAGCCTCTGAATGTACCTAGCAGGCTTGTTGTCACGTACTGGGTGTCCTCGTGACTGAGGTGCAATATATGTGCGAGGGTGTAGTTGAGTCCCGCTCCAATTGCCAGCCCGTTGACCAGGACAACAACAATGAAGGCGGCAACAATAGGATGCGGCGAGGCCACAAGCGAGAGAGCATACAAGCTGGCGCTGAAGAACGCCACAGAGATGATAGAAGGCAGCCAAAAGGCACCACTACGACGGACATGTAGCCAGCCAACGATAACTCCACCCAGTCCGAAGCCCAAATTCGTGGGAATAAGCACAGAGCCAGCAGCGGCAGGCGATGCACCACGGACAGCAAGCATGAATATTGGAGCGTAGAAGAGAACGCACCACCGAGCGGACATGAGGCCGAGTTGGGCGAGACATGAGAGGAGGACGCCGCGGGAGGAGAGAACTTTGAGGGGAATTATAGGATCTGCAGCTATCCGGTATTCGACGGTGATGAAAAGGAGCAGAGCGATCAGAGAGAGGATAAGGGGGAGAGACTCGATGTCGCCGGCTAGGCCATAAAGGAAAAGGACGATGGTGAAAGTCTACACCTATTGTCAGTGCTTTGTGATCGTTGTTTTCGAGGATTGCTACTCACTAATAGCGATGCCCCGAGATAGTCGATTCGGGCAAGTCTCTCCTTCACGGATCCCTTCTTCGCCTTGCCACCCGACTCCATTGTAGGAATACTCAGGTAGACCCCCAAGCCAGCCACCACAGCGAATGGAACTTGACCCCAGAACAAAGGTCGCTATATTCGTCAGATCAAGTTCATCTTCCGCTGACAACACCTTTCAACTTACCCATCCAATAACCGGCAGCAAGGCCCCATACACAACCGCACCAAACGACACTCCAAGCGTGAAGCCTGCGTTTACCAACCCTACGAACACGCCTCTCGTCTTCTTACTTGTCAACTCCAGCACCAGGATCACTGCAAGAGTAAGCACGCCTGCGCCGCCTAGCCCGGCAATGACTCTTCCAGTGATGAAAGCACCGAAAGTCGTTGCGCGTGCGCACACGAAACTCCCAACGGCGATGAACACCGAAACTGGCAGCACTAAGCTCTTTGGTGGGAAGATTGTCGCAAGACGTCCAGCCACTGGCGCAAGCGAGGACATGGGGATAAGATACGCGCTGGTAAACCACATTGCAGCCTCATACGCCTGCAGATCCTCCGCGATCTTGCCCTGCACCATCGTCATGCCCGACATATTCGACGCTGGAGACGTCAGTAACAGGTCAAGCCTTTGCACCTTTGCGAAGAAGAAAGCCGTTTAGCGGAGCGAACCTTGTAAGAAAATGAGCAGCCACAAACTCACGGCCACCGCAATGGCCCTCCACGGGCCGATCCGGTGGTTTGGCGTTGTGGAAGAGCTAGTGGCGGTAGAGGCTCGGCGGGAGTGTGAGGAGACGGAGGAGACATCGTTGAGGGTTGCGGAGCTGGTACTGGAAAGCAATGGTGTTTGTTCAGTAGCTGTTGCAATGCTCGGGCTGAGGCTCTCAACATCACCGGCGACGGAGGAGGTCGCCGGAGGGTCCGGGGCCGGCTGCATGGTGAAAGACCGGCGGCTCGGCGAAAGACGCGGTGTAACCGTAACCACGGTGGCGCCGGGATGGCGTCAACTCGGAGAGCTCGCGTAAGAAAGTCAACTCAGAGCAACGGGGATTATAGAAAACATTTAGGAAAATGAGGTACAGGGAAAGTGAGGATAGAAGTTGATCCTGAGGAGATGAATCAGGATGTTATCGTTATGGTAGGATGATTGGTAATCCCACCGCGCGATTGTCCGAACCCCGACGATCCGATGACTGCTGATGATGCGGAGATGAGAGACCGGCTTGATAAGGGATTCATACCATATCAGCAAATAGAGTTCTCGTGGTACCTGCACTCGTCGATTGAGTCTGGATGATTCTCTATTTTTTGCATGAAACAACACCTTTTGACTATTTGTTCTGGTTCTCAATGGTCTGCTGTCTTTCATCCTTACTTTCAAGCTGCACGCTACCCTAGAGCACACCACTTATCAAAAGATTTTACTTCACATTCCCACCGATATTCAAGATGGGAGAGATCTAGCACCTAAATTATTACTCCTAGCCGTCACTCGGATATTCTATAGCTACTCGAGAGTCTTATTCTAAAAGCCCTCATAAATTTAGCTTGGTGGTACACCACCTTCCCACCCTGTGATAGTTTCTGACGGCATTTGTATAATTTGACACATTTTAATGATCCGTGACCTCTGAAACGTACTTCTATACTTCATGAATAGTTGGCCGCTGGAATCAAGTTCAAAGTATTTATGATCTTGACCTAAAACCGACTATTACTCGCAACCTAGCAGGTCCATGCATTGCCACGTCGCGACACGACAAACATGCATTGCAGCATCAGTCACCGACTAAGGACGCAGCCACGATCTCTTTCGGTCTGACAGAACCGAGGGAACGGGTGAAGTGAGACTCATCTCGGCTAAGGGAAACGTGCGGAATGAGGCGGGCTGGAACCGCGCCTTCGAGACATGGCTTTGCTATCTACCTTACACGAATGGCTCGTTTCAGAGGGAAAAGAAAGGAAAGCACGAAAATTCTGACACCTGATGTGACATTGCTAGACGGTGCGTAAGACAGCAGGGGCAGGGACAAAGGGTCCAAGTTCTGGGCCTGCAGGCGCCGTATTTTTCTCAATTTTCGCAATTGCGGTGAGGCTTTCATAATGGCAACTGTTAAGTGGCTTACGGATTGCCACGAATGTCGTAGTCCAAGCCTCACCAACTTCAACACGCAATATCCGGCCAAGGCGGGAAGGATGGCTTCCGATAGGCAATGAAAGTGCTGATTTCATCCAAAGAGATGCCCGCAACTTCAGGTTTGTTATTCAGGAGGACAAAAGAAAATACAGAGCGCCGCTGCGACATTTGGGGAGAGGGGAAGCTGGTTGTCCTAGCGGTGGCTTGCGAGCTATGAAGCCACGCCAGTGAAAGAAACACCGCTCATCCTACCTGGAGGAAACGTCGCGACTTTACATTAACCATGGGGTGAGAGCTAAAGCATAAACCAATCGAGAAAGTGATCTTAATACCAGCCTAAAAGCGATATCCTTACCTCAAAGACAACACTAGGTCTCCGGTCCAAAGTTATATGGAAAGTTCAAGACAAAAAGAACATCTATACCTATGTCTGTGTGCGGTGTATTCTTTCACTCGCGTGGGCTCCAACCATGGAGAGCTATGAGCCTGTCGTTGTGCCATCCAAGGACACCCATCAGCCATCTTGAGAACCCATGGGCAGAAATCAGGCACCGAGATTCTTGAATCGCTGTCACACCATCAGCAGTTATGGTGTTTTCGAGGTTAAATGCTGGTTGGCTAGGTTTTTCAACGGTGCAACTGGACTCGGCTCGAGTTCGATGGCAGGATGCGAATGCATGTCCCTTTGCAGCCATCCTGCATAGTGGCGGGAACTCAAGTCCATTCTGAGACTGGCATTTCTAACTGCAGAGCCCTCTGTACAGTAGCGGAACACAGATCTGTCATCCGACGCACCTGATTGCTTGATTGGTGCGGAAAGTTGACCGACGAGGAATTCAACGTTACCTTGTTCGTGCACCGAGAGACTGGCTTGGCTGGTGGACTGTCAAAGCCGTTAATAAGTCCAAACTCTCGCGGGAGGCGAACGATCGCCCCGAAGTGATGCCTTCTTGGCAGACGTAACGAAAGACCCCTCTCGAGTGTGAGCGGTTGGCTACGGTACGAAAGTGTTGGCAAATGCTTAATTGGCGCTTCACTGAAGTTGAGATCGCCGAAGACAGCGAGCGATCTCCGGCATCCTAAGTTGGGGGTTGAAACGTCATTCTGTGTTTGGGGGATTTTCTGACAGGGCTGCATGTCATCGCTGTCCGTGCAACCCGTCCGGGCGTCAACGGTTTTTCTCATGTTGGGGTATACCTTTGTATTTCCCTCACGGGATAACGATTTGACCATTCTTCGGGTTCAGAGAGACGTTGATCATGCGTGGGCGAGCGATGAACCCAGGCGGCTGGGACCCTGACTTGTCTAATCCAATCCAATGGGATCAATCCTGTCTCACGCATCGCTGGCAGTGAAGTGCTGGACAAACTAACGCCAACACTAAAGTAAAGACTAACAACACCACCGCATCGTCGTCATTGCATCCGCCGTTTTTGTGTTGCGTTAGCTTCCACTGGCGCAAGAAGGTTCGTGTAGAGGCACAACCAGCAGACAAGCAGCACTGCGCTTCCGCAACTCCCATTGACACTTCCCACGCGATCCCCCAACCACTACTTCGTATTACTCCGAAGAATTCACCTTTGAAGTATTTCCAGGGTTTGACTCCACATTGATGACTGCCGCGCCGCCAATTCCCATTTCCCCATCCTTGTCCCGCCATTGCTACTGACGCCATGCCGCCGTTGTTTCTCCACAACGAGCTGGAAGCCTGGTCAGGAGCGGGCTCCTGAGCCATTGCTCCGTTCTTTAGCGACTAGCTAATGTGGCTTTGTATGGATTAGCTGTTGGGAGACTACGAGGCTAGGTAGTTGGCTAGTACTGGTAGCTCTTTCCGCATGTCGGTGGCTTGCAACCGCTGAGCTGACCACATTTTCCCTCGCCCGCTTCGAGGCCGCTTCTTACCCTCTCTTTGTTCCCCAGATTCCCGGCTCTTGACTGCAAAAACCTCGCACGTATCGCCAGCAACAACGTGCGCGAGCTCACTTGACCTCGACGACGGCATTGTTTGTGCGCGCAACACCATCGGATGGCGTTGGTCGCATCCGTTTCGTGACCCCGCCAGCGAAAACTCGTTCGCGACGTTGAGGTCCGCCACTTGACGATCGACTCGACACTCAAAACGACCGCCATTGCCCACCGTCTTATCGCGCCTTGACTCGCTCTTCAATTGCAGAGGAAATGGCAGTCGCATTCTCCCACCGAGCCGGCTTCTCAAGCTTCAATCTCGCTCCCCGAGTCTGACGGAATTCATGTCTTCGCTGCCGAAATGTCGGATTCGACCTCCCTCGACGACCATGAAGGGTTCCCGGACCGTGGGCCGGCTGTGTTCGCCGTCACCACAGCCACTCTCGTCCTTGCTACCGCCTTTGTCGCTGCCCGAATGGTATGCCGCGCCTTTATCGTTCGAAATGTCACCTGGGACGATAGGGTTATGATACTGGCATGGTTTATCACCTTCTTCTTGTCATTCACAATTTGCTATGGAGTTCGCAATGGCTTGGGGAGGCACGACACCAACATATCTGATGACGAGCGGCCAATACTCCGCCGTTGCGAATACGTCTTCTCTATTCTCTACGTGAGTCCATACTATAAGTGCTGATCTGTGCTGCCGTGCTAATATCTATAGAACCCTGCGTTGATGGCTACTAAAACGTCAATCCTCATATTCTATCTGCGGTTGGCTAGTAACACTCAGAGAGTCTTGCGATTTGCATCCTGGCTTACATTGGCAATCGTCAACATCGCTGGCATCATCCTAACCTTCATGAACATCTTCCAGTGCAAACCTACGGATGCCGCCTGGGAATCAGACGTCAACGAGAAGACCAAGTGCATACCACTTCTCACCGAGTTCATTTGCTCCTCCCCGGTCAATATCGTCACCGATTTGGCCATCCTCGCTTTACCGATCCCCGTTCTTACGGGAATGCGATTACCTTCGAGGCAGAAGACAATTTTAGTCCTCACCTTCACTGTCGGTATTTTTGTCACTATTGTCGATGTCATCAGAATCTACTACCTACAACAAGCAATCACCGAGGTTCCCACCGGCTCCTCAAGCGATCCTGCTTCTCGATTTGGGGGTCAGGCTGACTTTGCTTGGAACGCGTCTATGTCCCTATTGTGGAGTGCCGTCGAGGTCAACATTGGTATGACATGTGCTTGTGTACCTACACTCAAGCCCCTCGTCTTGAAGCTTCTGCCCGCCATGCTATATGATCCGGATGGCACCAGAAGTGATAGGTCTAAGGGACCCAACGACTCAGATACTCCATCAACAGGCAATCCAGGCAATGTGGCACCCCCACTACCTGTCGCATTTCCTGGGACTCAGCAACCTCTTTCAGACTCGAATGCCCCAATGAGCGCTATGGAGTTTCTGACTACTCCTTTCGGGCCATCGGATGGGGGCTCTCGACCTCAGGCAAACGGAAATAATACACAGACCGGTACTACCTTGACATCGACCACCTTGACGTCATCCACGGGTACGGAAAACGGCGTCTACTTTGGCTTCGTTAATATGGCTCGGCCTAAGAGCATGTTGAAATCAAACAACGCAGAGTCCCTCAAATACTGCACCATTGTCTCAATTCTTTTTCTATTATGGGGAGTTTCGTATGGCCTGTTGAACACACTCAATAATGTTGTGGCTGCTGTCAATAACATGTCTACGGCGCAGACCCTCGGCATGACAAGCGCATACTTTGGCGGTGGTTATTTCTTTGGGCCATTGCTAGTCGGTGAATGGATCCTACGACGAGACGAGCATAATCGATCGAGGCGGCATAGACGAGGCAATTCATCCGAGAATACTGGCGGCTTCAAGGTTACCTTTATTGTCGGTCTCTGCATTTACGGAATTGGAACCATCATCTTTTGGCCCTCGGCCGTCACCAATTCGTACGGAGGATTTATGCTCAGCAACTTCGTCGTTGGGTTTGGTCTGTCTGTTCTCGAGGTTGGTGCCAATGCCTTCCTGATCCTTTGTGGCCCATCTGAGTACGGCGAGACCCGGCTTCTGCTGGCTCAAGGCGTGCAAGGCGTCGGAAGTCTTCTCAGTGGCCTTCTGGCTCAGAAGGTTTTCTTCAAAGATGTTGCACAGAAGACTTTCAGCAACAGTATGACACTTATCAACGTCCAATGGACCTACTTGGGGATCACACTACTCTGTGTAATCCTTGCACTGTTCTTTTACTATATGCCACTCCCCGAAGTCAGCGACGATGAACTCGAGGAATCCGCCAAGCATCTAGCCGTGGACCCGCAGAAAAGGAGCTTTGGTGGTCTGCAGCTGCGCACATGGGCCCTGATTCTCGCCGTGGCGGCTCAATATTCATATGTAGCGGCACAGGAGTGCAACAGCATCTTCTTCAAAAGTTTAATGGTCTCACTTCTCCCCAACCAGGTTAACTCCGGACAAGGGGCAGCGAGCGGCACAAGCGATTCCCCCAACCCGGACAAACCTCCCGGGATATCTCTTTCAATCGAAGACTATTTGCTGATTGCTCATACGGCATTTGCAGTCTCTCGCTTCCTGGCTGCTGGCTTTACCTACTTATCTGTTTCCCACCCCCGTCTCCCGAAACCTCATACCGTCTTAACCGCTTGCATCGCGCTATGCTTCTTATTCGCTCTGCTTCCGGTTGTTGTTCATCCAACGGACCCGGACCTACTGGTTATCCCCATTATCCTTTTCTTCTTCTTCGAGGGCCCTATCTGGCCCTTGATATTTGCCATTGGCTTGCGCGGCCAGGGGCGACGGACGAAGCGCGCGGCTGCATTCATCACTATGGGTGCGTCTGGCCCGGCCTTCTTCCCCTTTGTCATGTATGGCATTATCACAAATGGAGGGACTGTCAGGACGGCATTCATCGTCATCATCGCACTTCAGGTCGTCACAATGGCATATCCTGTCTTCTTAGAATTTGTCACAGACGCCAAAAAACTTTCGGACCCCTGTCCACCAGGTCGAAACGCCACCAGAACCGATAACAATATGTTTCCTAGGGAGAATGTCCTTGCGGATAGACGACGCCAAAATTCTACTAGTAATGAGAAAATGGGCTTCTTTGATAAGATGTCCAAAGGAATCAGCGCCAAACTCCTAGGCTCGCGACGAAGATCGTCCCAACCCACGGTGCATCATGAGGAGAACAGCACCGACCAACCGCAGACTTGATGTTTATGACTTTCCTTCTTATTTTGGATATAAATACGGGGCGTCACTGGTCCATACGGGAGGGGTCTGATTTGATACCATATACCCGGTGTCCACAAGAGATGGACATCTGCACATAGTTATATACACAAGGTATTTACAATCATATAGGTAATGAGATACAGTAGCCCTAGAGGTGAAGAGATATCGGAGATTAGTTCACAGACAGCGCATGCTCCATTACAGCATAGACCAGAGTCACAAGGCTTGTAAGATGGATATATCATCTTGATTCTTCATGTCTCATTCAGGCGTATCTACTACGTATCTTCTACATAGCCCTATGCAGGGAAACTCAAACATGCCAAATAACAACCCTGCCAAATTCAAGGAACTGGGTCCTACAGTCGAGACAAGTCAACGCGCATTCAATGCCAAGGAAGCAGAAACAGATCCCAAGAGTCGTGCGGAACGCCCGAACTCCGACCTGTTTGCATCGCGTGGAAAGTATTTACCACCCGAAGTGCTCACAATGCAACTCCACACTCGGTCCATCAGACCGAATACTCAGACCCGTGGCGTTTCTCACAGCCGTCATAAGTCCCTCCGGTCCACAACCCATGACCAGCACGCTCCTCTCCTTGGGCGTCTCCTGGATCGTAGCTCGGACTAGCGCATAGATGTTCGGCCGCGCGTAAATCACTGGGGTGTCATTGGAGGAGTCTAGGCTTTCGGTCGGTGAGGTGGATGAGAGGGGCGAGAGCTTCTCCTGCTCGATGATGGTGTTGATGGTCGGGATGGAGAGCTTGGGAATGGTGGCGATAGTGCCCTTCTCCGGGTCTGAGAATTCGTAGGCTGAGGTGCTGTTTACGACTGGCTCTGGGGTTGAGACACTGCTGTTCGTGGCGGTGAGCGAGGTGGTCGAGCTGCGAGTGACATAGACTCGAACGTTGATACGGCAGTCACTCTTCAGAGATTTGAGGTGCTCAGCGAACCAGGTAACATAAGCTGCGTCTGTCAGTATCTCATAAAATGCTTCATGGGAGTTGACTTACACTGATCTCTGACCATCCAGATGAACTCAATCACCTTGCTCTCATCACCCATCTTCTTCAACATGTTCAGTGCAACACCAACGGTAAAACTCGCACCACTGCCACCCGCAACCAGAACAACCTTATCCCTCTTCATCACCTCTGGAAACGTGCCATACGGACCCTCCACACTCGCCCGCAATGGCACACCCGCATGTTGTACCGCAGCCTTGTGCAAGTCACAAGTAAAGCCGTCGTACGACGCAACAACAAACTCCAGGGCATGCGTCACCACGATCGTGAATGGGTGTGCTTCAAAGAGTCGGATGCTGGGAATCCAAAGGAAGCAATGTTGGCCTGGTTTGGCGCCCAGCGGAGGCTTGGTGAGGGTTACGCGTGTTCCGCCGTTAGGGAGGGGAGTCAAGGCAACGGTGTTGTTGGTGCTGTAGAGTATGAGACGCAGGAGGCGGATGAGACGGTCGAGGAGCCAGATGCTGGCGGCGGTGTAAGTGATGATTAGGATCTTCTTGCTGATTTCTGGCTGATGGAGGCCAACCATGATGATGGCGAGTATCCAAAACGTGACATGGAGATAGTAGAAAAGCTCATACCACCAGCGTCTAATAAGACCGCCCGCAACAGCCATGATCAAGAACGAAAAGCCTGCAATCATGCCAAAGATTTCTTCCTTGACTGTAAGTCTGCTGATTCGGCCGATAGAGCCAAAGTATGAGGCGTACGTGCACCCGTGGACAATGACAAAGACCACAGTAGTGTATCCGGCGATGCGATGGAAGAGGTTAAGACGGTCGTAAGAGAAGCCTGCTAGGAACGCGAGCGGAGTGTTCTTCATGGCTAAGATTACCACGATGAGAAGGTTTCCTATGGCCATCCTAGGTTCATCAGTTGGCAAAGGTTCGGGCTAGCTGGGCAGTGGCACTTACCACCCTGTTCGGGAGGCGATGTTTGAGTGAAAAGGGAGATTTTCGTCGTCCATGTTCGTGAAAGTTATAAGGACATTGAGACCAACGTAAACCATAATGACACAGAAATGGGCCAACGGGGGAAAACGGGTAGCCTTGAGAAGGAAATGATGTCTAAACTTGCTGTAAAGTTGTCAGTCATCTAATGTCATAAGTCTGGTGGAAGTCGTCTTACCGAGACATGGAAATAAACACCGAAGGAACTAGAATAGCCTTGCATGCGAGTTGAAGAAGTCGAGAGATGATAAACATCCCAGTGAAGCAGGCGATAGCGATGGCGAAAGCAATCATCGATTCATGATTATGCTGCGATCGTATCTCAAGCTTGGCTAAGAAAGCTGGATCCGAATGACCAGCCATCATAGCAGCTGCTGATAATAGTAGCGAGGTCTCGATGATAGAGGTAAGTTGTCTCGAGATGTCAACAAAATGGGTTTGATGTATTGCTCAAAAGCTGCGAAGAGAGGTTGAAGGAAGAAAGGAAAGAAGGAAGGATGTCACAACCCGATGGAGAGTAATAGACCAGTCAGATGGAAGAAGTGAATGCAAAGTGTATTCAAGGTCCTCAGTGAATTATGAGTGGGAGACAAGCTTTCATGTGAAACTGGGAGTCGTACGGAGTGGCACTGTATACATAAGAGGTGAAGCTGACGGAATGGAGAAGCCTGTAGGACTGCGTGGAAAGTGACAACACGGAAGTAACGACTAAATGTTGGAAGAGTGGATGAACTTTTGGACTGGACACTGGGGCTGGATGGATATTTGTGTTCTACGATTGTGTTCATATACACATGGCTTGGTGGAGTCGTGGATGAAGTTTAAGGAGCGAACATGTGGAAGGGAAGTTAGTCAAGTTTGTGGCTTGACAAAACTGTACAATCTACTTCTTAGCTATTACTAGTCAGAAATGACGAAAATAAAGCGCAGGGAGTTTCGAAATAACGACCATTGTGATTCTTATTTTCGCTGGGGCTCAATCTTGATATGCATCGTGGCGAGCTTGTTGTTTTGGGTGTCTGTTAATATACCCCACCAATGATGGCAGCGGGAAAACGGAAGCTGTAAATGAACTACAGAGTGAATGACGCTTGTGTCTCGGTACTGTGAGGCGGGCTGTGGCACGAATGAAGGGATGGATGCTGAGGAGTCATACTGGGGTACTACTTTTCTAGGTCAAAAGTGGGCGTGACTGAAGTTGCCGACTAATATCAAGTGACTCCCGTCTCCATAGCAAACTACATAGCATACCATTTCCTGAACCTCACCCTTTCGGCACTGAGACACCAACACAGATCTCATCACGACACCCGCTATCACTGCCCCCGTATCCCATCGCCCAAATACCCGGGATCCGACACGGGATACCACTACCCATCGCCCCTAATCGACTCTAGTACCGCCAATAAAGCATCAGATTCTGCGCGGGGAACTAATGGCTCCATGAAACATCTTCCCTGGCTGCCATCACATACTGCAGCTGGTGGTGACAGCATGTACTCGGCCGGATTGACTTGAGATGTTGGTATCCGTTGGCAATCTACTTCATGCGGGACAGGAGTCGGCACTGGAATCCTTGTAAGGAAGCTTGTCATGATGCTTGTGTCACCTGCCCCCGCAATGAACCGTAACGTCCATGATGCCCCGTTTTGTTCTCGTCATGGACTTGTATTCATTTTGTTCCTTGAGAGGTGATCGGCGCCATAGTTACAATGGTTCTGAAAGATGATGCCGTGTTTTGTGGGTTTATGTACCGTAGTCGCGTTTCGTGATATATCTCGGTGGCTTTCCATGAGCGCAACAGGAAGTCCTCGAGTCATCCTAGCACAGCCGTTAATCTATCTCATACCACCTCGTCGCACCCCAACGAATCACAATAGGAGTGGCTACTTTATTTTGACCTCGCTCTGCATCACTGACATGTCCAGGCCCGTCCTTGGAGCCCGCTCGCTGCTTTGTCAAGCTGACAAAAGCAACTAAGTTTAACTTTCTAGACAGCTGAGCTGCAACATTGCGCCCAAATGCTCAACATTCCGAGTCAGACCTGCAAGTTTGACGGGAAGCAAGTTTCAGAGCTCATCCTTGGGCGGGAGTCGACATGAGGCGCCGAAAGATTCGACAGATTGCACGAATGGGGGCGGGGGGAAGCTGTCAGCCGGAGCGAGTTTGCGACTTTTGCGTATTACCGAAGCGGGTGAGACGGTGCTTTCACGGGTGCGGGAGCGGAAAGAGTCTGGACTCGGCGGTTATCCGGGCGGGATAGCATAAAAAGGGGTGGGAATCGGCGTTCTGAAGATTTCATAGTTCAGGTCGGATGTGGACGATACTATACTGGAGACTCGGGATAGTCTCTGGGACCTGAGCTGCAGTATCGAGTTGTACCCCCACACGCTGTGTCGCCGATGTTATCTCTATGGGGGTAGTACTTGAGAAAAATCAAGAAATACTCCGGCAACGTACTTGCCGTGGAAGAGAAGAGTGACTTTGCGACACCGAAACTTGGCATGCTGGGGTCGAGGCCCATTCCGAAGGAGTTTGTCTCGGCTCCTGACATTCTTTCGAATGATGTTGCTGAGATAGACGGGCGTTAGATAATGGAATAGGACATCGGTTGAACGTGACTGGAAAATGGGGCCTCGATTTTCAAAGATCCTTGTTGGCGAAATGCTCGTAGGCTGCCTGTTCATCGGCATTTTTCTTCTGGAAAAGAGCGATCAAAACAAGCGGATGATCAACATTGAATATGAAACCTATGTCTGAACCAAGCCCAAGCCTTCAGCCTAGTGTCAGTGTCAAGCATGTCTTAAAGACGACTTGTGTGTCAAAAATCTCTCGTTGCATCATTTGAGGCAGGGACGGGCCTCGTTATTCATGAGTCCATAAGTGGCATTCGTCTCGCGAGAATCTATCGCGTCTAGCATCTACTGGACTCTAAAACTCGTACTTAGGGCGCCGCTCCATCCAAGCCGACATACAACTTATACCCAAAGTCCTTACTCGGATCGTTGAACCTCGCCTTTTGATCCATCCCCTCTATCGCCTTCAGGTCTTCCGCATCAAGTTGAATCTGATCCGCCTCAATATTCTCCTTCACCTGCCACTCAATCGTACTCTTGGGAATCACAGCTCGCCCGTTCACCACGCCCCAAGCTAGCGCGATTTGAATGGGCGTCTTGCCGTGCTTCTTGGCTACTTCGAGGAGAATAGGGTGGTCGACTAAGCGAGTCATCTGCGCGACATCCTTGGCCCAGGAGACGTCGCGGTAGAAGGGGTTGAGATTGCCGCAGGGGCTGAATTGAATGATTCGGATGCCCTTTTCAGCATGCCAGTCCACAAAGGACTTTTGCTGCAGGTAGGGGTGAAGTTCGGTCTGGTGAACAGCAGGAACCTGGAGTCAAGAAGCGTCAGAACAACACCTTGCACCCTGGGTAGGACAAATACGTACCACAGTGCCTTCTTCAAGAATCTTCTCTAACTCGACTTTACTGAAGTTTGAGACTCCAATGGCTCTCGTCTTCCCAGTCTTGAGCAGCTTCTCCATAGCTTTCCAAGTATCAATGAAAGGAGTTGGGTCCGTGATCATAGTACCGTCAGGGCCGAATGGCAAGAATTCAGGACCCCGCTTGAACGAGCACGGATAATGCATCAAATACAAGTCTACGTAGTCCGTGTCAAGATCTCGTAGGGATTCATCGAGTGCGGGCTCGACATCGTCTGGATGGTGAGCGTTACACCAAAGTTTGGTTGTGAGAAAGATCTCATCTCTGGGGACGCCGCTGCGCTTGAGGCCTTTACCGACTTGTTTCTCGGTTCCGTAGCTACAAAATGTTGTATTAGTATTTAACGAATGTATCTTCAATGAAGCTGACCTACTTATGAGCAGTGTCTATGTGTCGATAGCCGCATTCTAGGGCTGTATAGACAGACATCTCTTGCTCATCAGGATCTTGGAACGTCCCTAGACCGATCGCTGGAATGATTTGTCCAGTGTTGAGCTTATGAGTTTTGCCTTTGTAGAGGCCGAGGCCACTGGGTGTTGTAGTCGACATTGTGGCTGCGAGAGCTGCAAATGAATGATCGAGCTTCAGGACTGGCGCGAGAGTTGGGTCGATGTGGTTTTGAAAGCTCAAGCGTGGTGGAAGGTCTTCTGAGATTTAACAAAAGATCAATTGCTTCACTTCATATAAGTGTGATCTTAAAACTTTGAAAATGGTGCCTAGCGATCGTCCCTGAAGTTCGAGTACGGCACTGGGCCGAGCTGTGGTGACGTCCCGATGCCCTCTCGTGCATATACGCTAATTCTATTGGAGTATCTGCATGTCGAATGGTTTTCTCCTCGTGACTTGACATTTCGATGTTCAATAGGCTCCCGGAAATTCTGTATTTGGAGATTTGCTCTTTTCCGGTACGAATACTCTGGAGGCTCAATTACCCCATTGGGAAGTCCGGCTGCGGTGGCCAACCAGCGACGCCTCGTACCTGGCGACGGTTACCCTCAATTACCTGGATGATAGATTTGTGGCAAGATTAGGGCTGCAAAATTCATTTTGCAACTCGTGTTATTTCTAGATATAGTGGGAAATGCTCGGTATAGTTTCATCTAATCAAGTCCGAAATGGGCGGATAGAATGTAGTACAGAGCTATGATGTTTTTTGAGCTTGACTGGACCAGAATGTTCGGAGAGCATAGAAGACAATTCAATTTAGAGATTTCTACGAAAATATTACGCAATTGACATCTTCATTCCACCATTGGCACAGATGACACTGCCAGTAGTCCAACCGCTCTCCGCCGAGCACAGCATATCAATCGTCCCAGCAATCTCGCTCGTAAAACCCGGTCTTTGACCACCCATAGAATCCCTCACAATTCTATCAAACCGTTTCGCATCAGATCCCGCCATGGCCAACACATCCTCCTCGCCATTGTATTTAGCAAGAGGAGCAGCATCGACATAGGGCTGGTTGATCTTCCAGAACGTTTCCCCAGCTTCAGCGTACATGTCTCCCCAGGCGGGACCTGGGTTCACAGCATTGACGGTCGCTCTGTCCGCAAGTTCCCGACTCCAAGTACGAGTCATGGCCTCAATAGCGGCTTTGCTGCCGGCATAAACAGACTGACCTTGATAGCCGATGGAAGAAGATACGCTGGAGACATTGACAATGCGGCCCGAGCGGTCCTTGGGGAGATGTGGTGCAACCGCTTGGGTAAGAAGAAGCGGTGCCAAGACGTTGACGGCGTAGACTCGATTGAATTCGGTTTCGTCAATCAGACCGACCTTGGAGTCGTTTAAGTGCTGGTTCGAGGATACTCCTGCATTGTTGATGAGGATGTCAATCTGGAAATTGGCTTTCTGGTTGTACGATGATAGGAACTGCTGCGCTGCTTCAATTATTGTTTTGGCGGCGTTCGTGGGCTTGGAGAGATCAGCTTGGACGTGGGAGCATTGTATTTGATGAGCAGATGAAAGCTCTTTGCAGAGTTCCTCAGTGAGCTTTTTGGAGGAGTCGGATGTGAAGACAAGTAGAACATTGCATCCTTTCGCGGCAAGCCTTCTTGCAACCGCAGCGCCAATTCCTAGTATACAGTATTAGCGACGTATAAGTTGAGAATACTTGTGCTGGTGGTTTTGTCTCACCTCTTGACCCCCCTGTTACAATCCCAAGTTTGCCGTCGTAAGGTCGCGAGGAAGCCATGTTGTCTTATCGGTCAAAAGGCGTCAGTCTCAGCCCGTCTGTTACAATCGGTCTCAATGCTCTAATCTTAGCACAGATAAGTCCCTCGCCGACGATTGATCAACCGAGATGTTACACTAGGAAGGACAAAACCCCCACCAGGATCCTGAGATGACGTAGAGAGGGGCAAGGAGGGGTTAGGAGGGGTTAAGAGGTGTTTTGGCGGTGGACAAAGCGGAGTTCTTAAGCTTTTAGTTTGATCCGTTCATGCAGGAAGCTTGCAGCTTCTCCACCAAGACAACAGTTTGCAGCATGTGGACGAACCACTCGAGGACTGACACATAAATCTGGATTATTTATCAGGGTCCGACATATGGAGCTGGCCGATCGATTCCTGCCCGAGCACGGGCGAGCAGCGAAACCCCTGGATTCTTTTCGGCCAACTGCCGGAGTTGCCGATCTGGGAAGTGTGTTTGCATCATCCTATGGATCTCATCACATGGAGATAAATCCCGAAGTGAAATAATGAAGATCTATCAAATATCTCAAAAGGTCCAGAGCCCTTGGAACTTTATTTAGATTATCCCCTTCGCCTTGTTTTACACGTGCTATTAGACTGTTTATCGCTCGACATACCATTGTCCTTTCACTCACGACTCTGCCCGCTCTACGAACGAAGCCCAATATGTCTTCCTCCCTCGGCCCACTGAACGGAGGAAACTTCATCCACAATGACAAAAACCGCACCGTTGACGGTGGCTCTATCTTGAAACGGTTCTCGCTGGCCAACAAGACGGCCATCATCACTGGCGCTGGCGCCGGTATCGGTTATGCCGTCGCTCAGGCCTACGCCGAGCTGGGCTGCAACCTTGCTTTGTGGTACAGCACGAACACCAAGGCCGTTGAGCGTGCTGAAGGTATAGCGAAGCAATACAACGTCAAAGGTAAGCTAGAGTTGCTCAATTGCACGTACAAAGGCCTTTAAAAACTAACTAGCTTTTTAGTCAAGGCGTACCAAGTCAACGTCCGAGACGCGGCAGCTGTTGAGAAGGCCGTCGACCAGGCAGTCGAAGAATTCAATGGCCGCCTTGACATTTTTGTCGCCAACGCCGGAATCCCTTGGACGAAAGGTGCCATGATTGACGGGCCCATTGATCACTACCGCGATGTCGTCGAGACCGACCTAGACGGTACCTATTACTGTGCGAAAGCTGCGGCCAAGCACTGGCGACGACAGAAGCTTGAGGGAACTGATATTTCCGGCCAGCCTTTGACGAGCTATACCTCCGGGAGTTTCATTGCTACTGCCTCCATGAGCGGTGTCATCGTGAATATTCCTCAATTGCAAGCTAGTTACAACGCAGCCAAGGCGGGCGTTATCCACCTGGTCAAGAGCTTGTCGGTTGAGTGGTCGCAGTTTGCGCGAGCCAACTCCATTTCTCCGGGATACATCATCACTGAGATCTCTGACTTCATTCCCCAGGAGATGAAGGAGCAATGGAAGGATAAGATCCCCCTTGGGTAAGTGCAAATGTATCTTCTTAAGATGAAGCCATGTCCTAACGAATAATACAGTCGCGAGGGTGAGCCTCATGAGCTCCAGGGCGCTTACGTGTACCTTGCTTCGGATACTTCGACTTATACCACTGGTGCGAATCTGTTGGTCGATGGAGGTTACAGCGCCCCTTAAGGAGTAAAGCTGCTGGATGAGATATTTTTTCTAGACCTGAAGCTTAGATGTCACGTATTGGCTATAGAATATCACGTTTTGTGAACTGCCACTACGCATTTCTTCATGGGCTGTCTTTTCGTGTGTCTCTGCGTACCCAGACTTGAAGTCCATCATGACCTCAATTCTGACCTAACACGAATCTCTATTCGAAAGTGACCGGAATCCTTGTTTCGACCCTTTCAGGACGCCTCGTGAACAACTAGCATCAACATTGAATTTCGGATGTGTCGTTTGACACTCACCAGTAGTCTTGCCTGTCTACTACTAGCACTCAGGCGTCGGCATACAGAACTGTTACAGAACTGCTGTTCGTACAGTCGGAAATGCATACCCTCCGCAATTAAGTTCCTAGGAGACATCTCGGCGATTGACTAATTCTGCGCCGACTTTAGTGCTAGTTTTCGGGTCTCTCGGCTATGCTTCATCTAACTTTCCCCGTTGCGAAACCGGATTTTCTAGTGGAGTACAATCACACCATAAAACACATAGACGAACAATAGTCCTATAATGATCCTCCAGAATTCCCCAAAGTGGAAAATCCGGTCCTCTTCCCCGGATTACCCCAGATCCCAATGGAAGGCTTCCCCAGACAAGTCCGGTTATCTCCACCAGACACTATGTGTGCGTCAGTTCAAGACGGGGAAGATCAGCGATAGGCATGCTAGGTATGGAATGGACATAAAAGTGGTCAATGGCCCTCAAGCCAAGGCTCAGTCCATGTAAGGTACACGCCAAATTCGAGACATCAACTCTCATGCTTTCGTGATAATGTCTTCAGCAAATAAGAACCACTCAATGGAGAGCCAACACCACGAACACAAACCTCCCCTGACCAAGGAACAGGCTCAGGAGGATGCCATTCATGCTGCTGATGAGCAGGTTGCTCAGTTCATCGCCGAGATGGAAGAGCAAGTCGCCTCCAACCCCGAAAAGCATTCCTTCTGGATCCCCAACTTGAAGCCCCAGCATTACACATGGGCTCTCGTGGGCTTCGCATCCATGGGAGGCCTACTATCTGGCATAGACCAATCTGTCATCAGCGGTGCGAATCTGTTCATGCCAAACGACCTCGGCCTCACTACCCGTGAGAATAGTCTCGTCAACGGCGGTATGCCCCTCGGCGCCGTCGGAGGTGCTCTAATCCTCAGTCCGTGCAACGAATACTTCGGCCGCAAGATGTCCATAATCATCGCCTGCATCTTCTATACCATTGGTGCCGCTCTCGAAGCAGGTGCTATCAGCTTTCCGATGATGGTAGTTGCTCGACTGATCCTAGGCATTGGTGTTGGTCTTGAGGGCGGAACAGTTCCCATCTATGTTGCCGAAACGGTGGAGCGACGCCTAAGAGGCAACCTTGTGTCCTTCTACCAATTCAATATTGCCCTTGGAGAAGTCCTTGGCTATTCTGTAGGTGCCATGTTTGCCCATGTCAATGGTGGATGGCGGTATATGCTAGGATCTTCGCTGATCTTTTCAACCTTGATGTTTGCTGGGTACGTTGTTCCTAACACCTAAAACACACAGAAGCATGCTGACTTCATACACAGAATGCTATTCCTCCCTGAAAGCCCAAGATATCTCGTTCATAATGGTCAGGTCCTCGAATCCTACCGTGTTTGGAGACGTCTGCGAGGAACGGACTCTCGGGAGTCGAATAGGGAGTTCTTCCTGATGAAAACATCAGTTGAAGCTGAGGAGCAGGAGGTTCATATCAAAGCTACTCACAAGAGAATGCCATGGCTTGACTTTTTCACGTAAGTACTTTACTTCTGTAGGCTCAAAACATTACTGACCTCGGATTTAGAGAGCCTCGCGCTCGTCGATCAATTATCTATGCCAACATAATGGTGTTCCTGGGCCAGTTCACCGGATGCAATGCTATTCTCTATTACCTCTCTGTGCTTATGAATCGCATTGGATTTGATAAGTACCAGAGCAACTACATGTCTTTGGTAGGAGGTGGTGCCCTCCTTTTCGGAACGATGTGAGTATCTGCCTCCTAATCTGGTATTTCATAACCTAACCAAACTGCAGACCTGGCGTGCTATATATGGAACGTTTTGGACGTCGATTCTGGGCCATTACTCTTCTACCAGGATTTCTGGTTGGGTTAGTAATGATCGGCGCCAGCTACCAAATTGACACCTCTGTGAACCTCGCCGGTGCTGAAGGTGTATATCTGACCGGTAAGTTTTATAAGCGTGCGATGATAGTGGTTAAAACTAATGGTGTCAAAGGGTTGATTCTTTACTACGGTTTTTTCGGATCTTACGCCTGTCTCACTTGGGTTATCCCATCTGAAGTCTATCCCACTTATCTACGATCCTACGGCATGACCACCTCGGATGTGACCCTTTTCTTGAGTGCTTTCCTCATGACCTACAACTTCAGTGCTATGCAGGAAGCTATGACGCCAACAGGCCTCGCAATCGGATTTTACGGAAGCATTGCCGTCATCGGCTGGTTCTATCAGATTTTCTTCATGCCAGAGACGAAGAATAAGACCCTTGAGGAGATTGACTTCATCTTCCGGAAGTCAACAGGTCAGATTGTTAGAGAGAACATTGCTAGTACGAAACAGACCATTAAAGACCTCGTGGCTCTGAGATGGGGCGAGGTCTTTTACGCTGCTCCTCCAGGGGACGGTGTGATGCTGGATGAAGCAACAGTTGAGAAGGGGGGGGAGAAGGAAGGAGAGAAGGAGAGTTCTTAGGAAGAGTGTTGGCATGATCTCAGTGTTGTCCCTTGAGATATTGTGAAGTAGGTAAGAATAAATTTCTCTCTTCGGTTGTCAATAGACAGCCTTACGCTTTTTTATACATATACTGCCTTTGGACTCTGAGAATCCATTCAAAGGCTGCATTCAAGCACAAATTTCTCTCGCTACCCAAGTGAATCCTGAGCGGCTGACGGCCAACTGGTCGTTCAAAACGTGGCGTTGACCGCCAGGGACGCAAACACGTTGGTTCATGAATACGACACAATCGCAGAAAGTGGCTGCATACGGCTTGCGAACCGTCCTCCAAGTCCCAAAAGTCCGGTAAAGTTCCATGATTCGTGGTCACCTCATACTGGCTAGTGTAGGATTCGGCGGCGGGTCAGTAAGGTCACCAAGTCCCAAAGAGGAAACCCCGAGCAGTGCATGGCGGTCAACTTGCGCCGATACTTCACCGATGATGACATGGGTTTGAGTCAGTGATCAAGGAAACAAGGCTTATTAGTATTATTCCCGGAAACATTGCTGCCTTTGCCTGAAGATCATCGCTCGTGGAAATACGACTCCAGACCAGTTGGGTATCCAGACTCCACCTCCGCGTTTATCGGGATACCCCGCGTGCGGGGACGATGTAAATGGATTCTTCGAGGAGACATCTGCACACCACTTGCATGTTTATCCACGTCAATTCCTTCTGAAAAGTAACCCAGCAAGCCAACAAGACAGATGTGATTGCAGGACCTCCGTAGCTGTATGGAGGAACCCACCGGAGGCCGGGAGCGGGGCCGGGCTTCGGAACGCCGAGATGGAGCCTTCCGGGTCGTCACTGTTGACGATTTCGGACCCGGCCGGAGCAGCGCCACCAAGCGAAAGGCTGGGCAAACGACCACGGCTTGTCAGATGTGTCGCTCCCGAAAGGTCAAATGTGTCGTCAGTGAGGGTCAGCATCACGACCGGTGTCAGCCGTGCAAGTTATCCGGCCTGGAGTGTAGATGGGACACAATTGATGGAAGAAAGCGGCCGAGACCGCGGCACCCGAACTCAAATGCTCATCTACAACCGCTAAATACTCTTGCGGAAGCGAGTTCAACGCTCGCAAATCTTGACCCACGGTTGACTGGACATCATCACCTCGGGGAAGGGGCACCTCAGGAGAGCAATGGCAGCGTCTTGGGAATTGACAGAACTGAAAATAATGATACAACTACTACGCATGATACAGTTCAGATTCCCGGACTTGCGTCTATCTGCGAAACTCAGCTTGATCCAAACGAACTGCAAGGATCACAGCAATTTCTGGCCGAGTTCTGCCCAGACGAAAACCTTCAGATGCCTCACGATTGGCCGGATCTTCAGAACTTTGTGCTTGGTCTGGATTTCATGGGCGAGCCTGATGACGGTTTCACATCCCAAGATTTTCACGGCGCTGGCCACAGCCCCAGCCAACGTCCACCTCGGCAAACGGTGGCTCCCCGACCTCGGGTGATACGGTTGCGATACTATCGCAGGTTCGGCCCCACGGCCATCATTCCGGGACTGAGGAGACTATCGGTGGTTGTCAATCCTGAGCAAGACGACACACCAGGGGCAGATGTTGAACTTGCGGGGATGGACTGTTCGCCGAGCGTCAACACAGCATCACCTGCCTCAGCGGCTTCCAACCATAGCAAGCTTTTCGACAAAACAACCCGAGAGCCGCATCCAGACATAGTTCCCCTGATATTGGATACCTTTTTCGAGTACTTCGGCGGCCACTTCCCATTTCTACATCCTCAAATTCTTGGAGGCCATGTTCGCTCCGGAGAGGCATCGAGTTTCCTACTCAATTCTATTGCAGCCCTTACAGTGCGTTTCTGTTCCTTTGACGGACCGCTTTCCATCATACGAGAGAAGTTTGATGTTCAATGGCGAAGAGGTGCTCCTTTTTTGAAGAAAGCCAAGGAGCAGCTCGTTCCACTACTCAGCTTACCTGCCCCGGAAGTGGTAGCTGGTATTCTGGTTCTAGCTTGGGCAGAGTTTGGAGACAATAATGAGGCCGGTAAGTTAATACACGTTATATGAGCACGGTCAAAGATTCTAAAACCTGGGAGTTAGGACTTTGGATGTACGCCGGCATGGCCATTCGCATGGCTCAAGACCTTGGGTTTCATCGCGGCACTGAAACAGACATCGACCCCAACATCAACTTTCACGACCATGCTAGACCAAGTCCGGATGGGAAATACATACTTACAGACGAACAGTCGACTATTCACCAACAAAAAGCACGACTAGTCATGTTTTGGTCAGTTTTCATCATGGATGTGTGTGTGTCGCTAGTCACTGGGCGGCCACCAACGATTCGACGTAGTGAAATCGAAGTTCCTATACCCACGTTCAACGACATGAAGCTAGCGCAACTTGATTTCGAAGAAGAAGTCTCGATGCGTAATATGATATTTCCAGAGACAGTTCGATTCATGATTCAATTCTCGGAAGGGGTGGAAGCATTGAACCAAAGGATACCCAGCAGAAGCCCTGAGCGGATCAGTGCTTCTGATCGTGAAAATAATCTCTCACGCATCAGGCATGAAATGCTGCAAAGCTATAACCTACTGCCACCCAAGCTTGCCTTCAACATCAATACCTATAGAACCGCTTCACTAAGCAGGCAGTCCGGACTCTTCCTAACCTTACACCTATTCTTTTATACGTTTATGACCTTATTATCAAACACCCACTCTCGAGATGCCAGGCAGGGTTTACATCAAGCGCAAAGTCGGCGACCATCGGCTAGCAATGTATTCCAGGACTTGCGCCAACCAAGCCATCGAGATATTGATGAAGAACACCAGCCCCAAATCGCCATGATGGCATGTCAGAAGGTGGTCCAAATTCTCACCATTTCAGAGCTCGTGGATAGCACCGGTTATTTGGCAACGCCATTCACAAATCATTGTTTTTTCGTTGCAGCTTCAACGATTCTCCAGGACGCTGAGCTATTACCACTGAGAGATAGACAGCAAACCCGTGGTAGCTTCCTTGCTCTGATCGCTGGTACCGACTACGAGTTCCTATACAAGAAGCTTCAGGATCAAGGCCATTATTTTGGAGCAATCACTTCCGTTGCTTCAGTGCTTGAACAACGACAGAAGGCTTTAGCCGGTGGTGGAGAGGGAAGAAATCAGGCTGTAGCGTATGATGAAGAAGAGAATGGCATGGAAAGGGTTGTCGGTCTTGGAGATCCGGGGATTGTTAATAGATACACTATTCCACGGCCGGGAGGGGCAGAGTATCACAGAGGACGAGTCGTGGTATAGTTGAGTGCTCATGTTACCAAGCTTGGTACCTAGATATATACGAGCTATTGAAGGTGCAGCTTGAAGAGCTGTAACGATGCCGCGGCCATTGGAAGGGAAGCCCCAATGGAGTTTGCCTTCAGGAGAGCATTTTCCTGTTTCCCGTTAGCCAACTATTTTGTAGAAATAATGTTGAATACAAACATACCAATCTCTCACTTATATTTTTTGCGGATGGCACATCTCTCAACGACCATGTCGGTTTCTTCATCTTCGGCACTTGATCCACAAACTGAGTATTTGATCCCGCCGCCTTGCTTATGATATCGTACATGACATCAGTGTCTAAGCCAACAGCCTCAGTAAATCCCATAGCTTCAGTCGCAGCAGCCAGGTGGCCGCCTGCGAAGATGTCAATGATATCCTGCGTTGAAATGACCTCAGCCCTGGGCACAGCCGTGCTGTTTCCTTTGGCCAACTGATGTACCACATCATCGGGATGTCCGGTAAGGTAGAGCCTCCAGATTGTAGAATCATCGTCTTTGGCCCAGCCTGCGTTAATAGCAGCAAGATAGACCTGCTCAGCAGCTGCGACGAGAAATACCGGGAACGAGACTAGCCGTGATGTATTGACGATGATAGACTGGGTACAACTTGTTAGTTTTCGCGGAAATTGAACTGATTTGCAATCGTATTACACGGAAATCAATCTCTTACCGAGTCTTTTTGGCTGTTTGGTACAGCCGAATAGATAGTCTTATCACCTTCAAGCATATGTGGTATGCGGTTCCCATTGATCCAGCTCCATCCATCACTCTTCTGAACAGCATCGAACACTTCTTGGGTGTTGAGACCGGCCCGAGCAGCAAGAGCCATAGCTTCATTTGCGAGCGCAATTTCCACCTCTGGTAGAACCTGATGGCACATCTTTGCCTTGGAGCCAAAACCAATACCCCCGGGGATAGTGTACAGTTTAGAACTCAAGGCTTGAAGGACAGGACGAGCTTTTTCTAGCCCTTCGCTTGGACCAGAGCTGAAAATTGACAATGTGCCGTTTGCGGCTCCCGAAGCGCCTCCTGAGACGGGACAGTCAAGGAGGAATACATCTGGTCGGTGATAGACTTCGTCAAGAGTCTTGCGAATCTCGTCACAAAACTCAGGCGAGACTGTTGAGCTTACCACTATAGCCGCATTTTCCTTAAGCCCATGAACCGCACCAGTCTCGTTTTCGAATAGGACGGTCTTAACTTGGGAGGAACTTGTCACCATGAGGATGAGCACATCCGTTTTTTGGCCGACTTCGATTGGCGTCTTGGCTCCAGTGCCGCCTGCTTGAACTAGTTTTTCAACCGATGGCTGGTAAACATCGAAGCCAATAACCTCGAAACCCTCCTTGAAAAGGACCTTAGTCATTCCTCCTCCCATGGCCCCAAGGCCGAAAAAGCCCACGACAGGAAGCGATGCCATGTCAAAGATAGTTCTCGTATAGATTTAGCTCGATCAGAATTATGCGATTGAATTCGGTGCACTTATAGCTCTTTATTGCCACAACAGTTGAAATCGTGGGAAGCGTATAGCACCAAGGTAGTTGTAGGCTACACCAGCATGTTTTCATATTGGGTCACATTCTAGCCAGCGTCATCTGACCAGGGCCACTTTTCAATGCATCAAGTAGTTCGAATGCACTGATTCTCATTATGTCAATTGTTTCCTGTTGTCCAACGTGAAAGCTGTAGAGAAGGGTGGAGTTGTGCCTGCAGATGCGGGGAGCTTGATTGCCCCTTTCAGTATCCCCGAGAAGCGACGTCACTGAATGCGACCCATGAAGTGCATTGAAGCCCACTCCGACATCGTTGACCCAGTATGTGCTGAGATATTGAAATTTATTGCTTCTGGAAGTAAGTGAAGGAACCTCGAGCATTTTAACTGACTGCTTCGGAGGACCGGTTTGCAAGGGCTGTACGTGTAGATGCCAACTTCCCATAGTAGATCACCCAACCATCTTTACAATGGTTCACGAAAGTCTTCAGGCAAACAAAACAGTACAGATCTTGAAGGCTGCGGCTGAAGGTCGGTATGGTGTTCTGGCCGCAATAGCGTAAGTGGCACCATGTTAGCTTGATGATGAGACAGCCTTGATTGACATGCTCATAGTTACAATATCGAACACATCCTAGGATTTGTCAAAGCTGCAGAGCAAAAGCGTTCACCTCTTATCATACAACTATTCCCATGGGCTGTCACGTTCTCCAACGGAGTCCTTGTTCATGCTGCCGCCCAAGCAGCCCGCCAGGCAACGGTGCCCATCTCAGTCCACCTCGACCACTGCCAGGATGAAGAGATCGTCAAGCGAGCCTGCGAGCTTCCGTTCGACTCCATCATGGTCGATATGTCACATCAATCGAAAGTTGAAAACCTGGCCAAAACGAAGGAGCTCGTTGCATACTGTCATGCCCATGGGAAGGCGACAGAGGCTGAGCCGGGGAGGATTGAAGGCGGCGAGGATGGCATCTCGGATACCGCTGACTTAACCGGTTTAATGACCACGCCTGAAGAGACACAGCAGTTCGTTGATTCTGGTGTTGACTTCTTGGCTCCGGCATTTGGAAATGTCCATGGGGAGTACGGGCCTCGAGGAGTCATCCTGGAATGGGATAGGTACGTGACTTACTTCACACTTCCGCGAAATTGAGATTTTGCTTATTGAAAATTTTATTTAGACTCGAGAAGATCCATAAGGTCGCCACTGCAGGTGGTGTTCTCGTCGTTCTCCATGGAGTCAACAGATTTCCAGAATCGCTAACAAGAAAACTCATCGCCGCTGGTATAACAAAAATCAATGTTAACCGCGACATCTTGATGGACTATTACGCCCATTTGGAGGAGAAAGTCAACAAAATACCTTTTACACAATTGCTGGAGGAGGGAGTTGAGAAGGTAGCGGAGAGTATGGCTCTTCATATGGATATAGTGCTTTCAAGCGGCAAGGCTTGACAATAAGTTAACCCATAGCTCCATTTTAAGGAAGTCAAACCTCTATATAGACTGATTAATTTCCCGGAACGCGAGCCTTATTCGTAGGTCGTCCTTCTACCCCGACGTGGCATTTAAAGACTGCACCTTGATACCGGACTGACTCTGGGTACTTCTCTGGCTCTTTTTCTTGCTCACTTGTGATATACACATCTGTTCCTACAAATGCGACAGCCTAATGAAATTCAGCGAGTCAATATTTCACTGTAGCAGCGGGAATCAAACCGTAACGCAGCGAGTCGGTACTTGCACTTCAGCGGTGATGCGTCCCTCTGGCGATATTCGGACAACTTTCCAAGAACCCCATACAGCAACCCATAAGTTACCATCCGCATCTTGAGTATGGCCATCCGGGCCAGTCCCTTCTTCTTCAAAATGATAGAAGATGCGTCGGTTGGAAATATCACCCGTCTCTACATCATAATCATAAACAAAAATGCTTGAGTCGGAGGTGTCACTGAAATAGAACTTTGTATCGTCCTTCGACCAGCTTATGCCGTTGGGGATTGTGACGCCAGTGATCATGCGCTGAAGGATTCCATCTAGACCGAGTCGGAAGAGAACACCTAATGAAAATGAATATATTAATTCGTCGCATCGCAGAATGCAGAGCAGGTCTCTACTACCTTCAGGTGCTGGTGACGTGACTTCTGGATCGCAAAGCGCGCTGACCCAAAATCTACCCTTGCTGTCCACGATCCCGTCATTTGCCCTCATCCGGTGAGGTTTGCCATCTTGCGTCTCCTCACTGTTCCAAAATCGATGAATAATCTTCGTCTCGTTGCTAGTCTTGTGGCCAATGCCAACACCGTACTTTCCTCCGAAGATGAAGTTATCATCGGACGAGATCAGGTCCGCTGTTACACTGCAATGCTAAGAATCAGTGGTGGGACAGGAGTTGAGATAAACGATTGAAGGTTACAACACCTCCCAGGACCTTACCAGATGGGCTCCTCATAAGTTTGCACTTCAAGAGAACTAGGCTCCTGATCTAAATTAACTCGATATACTTTCTTATTCACAATGTCCACGAAGCGAAGGACATTCTTATCTCGTTCCCAGAATGGGCTCTCTGCAAGACCACAGTTGAGATCCAAGAATGGCTAATGTGAGCATTAGTCTCATATGATTTAATATACTCGCCCTGTTTACTTTGATTTCTTACCTCTGTCACAGTGAAAGTCTGCATATTGTGCCAAGTACGCAAGTATATGTATTAAAGATAAAGTGAAATGATGGCGCCCAGGTAGGGTTTCAGAACGTCTCTCATATACATCCATTATAACACGTGATTAACTACTCTTGTTTTCGTATCCTAGTGGATCTCAATCTTACTCCGATCATGTATTCCATTTCTCAGCGGGTGGACTTTTGACCCGTCTCCAACCCAGATGAAGCTTACCAGCCCAATATTGCCCACGACTCAAATCCAGCCTGCATCAACAACAATGCTCTGATTCGTGACCCCCGAACTATCATCAGCAACCAGCCAAAGCGCCAATCGAGCAACCTCCTCTGGCTGTAATATCTTCTTCAACGCCTGCCGTTCCAACACATGGGCTTCGTATTCCGGTGTTATGACCTCCTTCTTCTGTCGCTCAGTTGCAATCGCACCGGGCATTATGCTGTTGACTCTAACTCCCTGTTGCCCAAACTCGTGAGCCAGTGTTTTCGTAAGGCCCACAATTGCTGATTTGCTCGCGATATAGGGCACGAGGCCGGTGCCCGGGATGGCCCAGGTGATACTACCCATATTCACGACTGAGGACGATCCTGCGGCTATGAGGCCTGACATAAGGGCTTGCGTCAGGAAGAAATGATGGCGTAGATTCACAGAAAGGCCTTTGTCCCAATCTTCCACTGTGATGTCGAGCGTTGATATGCGCACGTCTGCAGCAGCATTGTTGACCAAGGCGTCAATTTTGGGGAAATCGGTCAAAATCCTTGCTGCCACTGGCCTGACACAGCCATCAATGTCAGTGACATCGCAGTGGTGAAAGACTGGAGCGTGTAAAACTCCAGCACCTGAGAGTTTCTGAATTAACTCTGAGGCTTCCTTTCTCAGGATATCGAGTATCACGACCTTGGATCCTTGACGACTGAAGGCTTCCACCATCGACGCGCCGATCCCGGTGGCTCCGCCGGAGACAACGACAACTCGCCCAGCTAGACTGGGGTAGATTGCGAACTTCTGGTTTTCCATCCTGGCAGCACATGAATGCTAACAAATCAATTCCCCCTCCTAGACTCATATACACATTCTTAACCCCACATGTCTTCCGGCGCACAAGCGATCCAACGATGACGTTTTCGTGCTGCCGAAGCTGGGGCCGGAGATCCCAATCTAGTATCGAAACAATGATCTACTTCGGTACCGGACATCCAAAAGAGGAATTTTTTCGGGCAATACCAAGTTTGGCTACCAGCTCATGAGTTCATAAGTCGCAGCGAGTTGTTCTACGGAGGTCGTGATGTTGGGTAATGTCACTCCGAGCCGTTGGAAATATATTCCCACTATCAGAGGAGAGCACCATCCCAACATGGAATAATGGGCCTAACAATACCGTGATTCAATCCTATGATCCCACCAGACTAGTAGGAATGCGTATTTGACTCTTCTCCCAGAATGTCCTGTATTGCCAACGCCCATAATTGAGACCTGAGGTGATGAAGTGGTTGGAAAATTGGCTTGAGACGTGAAAGTGGTGACTTGAAGAACTCCTAAGATGCGAATTGAAGCGGCACTTGAATGTATGAGAGCTGAAGCAACTCGGAGTTGCTCGATACCTTCTAAGGCGAGGTGTGGCATAACAATTTCACTATAGAATAAGAAGAAAAAGGAAGTAAAATAATGGTATTTAAAAACGTTCACATTTGAAATATGTATTCTGCTCCTTTGATATACCAAAGACCAGTCTACCAAGTTCAAATAGTTCTATGATCTCGACTCTCGCCTTGACAAGACATGCCGATAGAGTTGGATCAGAGTCGGAGTGGGTATAGCGCGACATTCGGATGGGAAGACAGCCTAATTATGACGTTAATAGCAACAGCCCCAGCTTCACAGACGGCGTAATGTAACTTCGAAAGTCTCCCGCTGATGAATAGTGCCGAATAGGCTTGTGTTTATGTACAAGCAGTCATGAATGAATCACATGAAACACAGAGCACGTACTTACAGCGATAAGCAGAATAAGAGCTCTACAAGGTACATCTATTACGTCGAAAAGCATTCTTAGAGACGTTTTAGTCTGGTGAGACCGTACGACAAGCGAATGGAGACACTAAATAGGAAGGAGGAGGCGCCTTAGATAATTACCAACGAAGTTCCTTACTCCGTGTCCGATTAAGTCAACTTCCGATGGCAAATAACCTCTACGTGTTCTTAATCGCCTCCGTCCGAGGATCTTGAAGATGACTTGAGAGGGAGCGATCTCAGGAACATCTAGCAGATCACTATCCTGGGATGTTGTTATCTACCTGGAACGGGGGTATCATTAGCCCTTCGATTGCCAATATGAGACTCTCGTTTGACACCTCTGGATCTACTTGCATAGATGCGCGCACTGGTCACTTCTCGGTGAACGTCTCGCCTTCCGGGATAGTTTTGTCAATCTGCCAATTGCAGCTAACGATCTTCCCATCAGGGTTGGCCTGGAACGGCACCTCGCGAAACCCCATCGCGAACTGTGGATCTAGTGCTTCCATTGACCCGGCATCTCGGTCGTAGTTCCACGCAAAGAGGTTATGGTGGTAGTGGTGCGGATTATACGCAGTATTCTTGAACTCCTGAGGGGCCATCTCGAGACCATCGCCGTCACTGGAGGTCTGGAATTCAAGGAAGAAGTTTCCTGCCTTGTTGTAGTATCTGCCTGAATATTTGTTCAAGGGTCTCCCATTGGTACCTTGCTCCTGCTCGGCCGCGAGTTTTTCGATGATGGGCTGATGGTGGCTCAAGGCGTTAGGGACAGTCCGTCTCGCAAGGTCAACATAGTCATTGGGCTTGGGGGCATCAAGGATGGCTTCGAGAAGGACTTGACTAATCTAGTTTGGTGTGTCGCAAGGACAAAGGAGTCCCCTAGAACGGCGACAGCTGTCTCTGTTTCTGGCAGGAGATAAAAAGCGCTAAGGGCGCCACAGACAGACCTCTGGTTAGAAGCCCTCGAGTCGCCGTTCCATCTGCAATGATAAGTAGCTCTGGAGCCTCGTAGCATTGACACCAACGAGGCCGCCCTTACCCAGAAGCTCAGCCAGGACTCATCCTATGCCGTAATCGCTACCACTAGCGATTTGGGCATGAGCTGTCCATTGAGCCGCTGTGTACTTAAAGGGGGATTCTGGTGTAGAGGTTTTGCTATGACCTTCTGATCCTATGCTGCCACCATCCACGCTGCATAAAGCCGCAGCAGGTCGTTGATGGTGTTCTCGCAGGCGCCCACGCCCGCGCGAGCGGTACCGTCGACGTACGCCGGCTCAAGAACCTCAGACGGAGTCACGATGCTCAGAGCCATATAGCACTTCGCAACGTTGTCCCCGCTCGGCCTCCCCAAGGTTGTTCGAGTCATGCCTAGGGGCCTGAAAAGAACTCTTTCCAGCAGCGAGTCAAGGCTCCGCCCAGCAAGCTGTTTGAGGATCTCGCCAGCGAGGCCCATATGCCCAGTTTGGATACATAAACTTAGACCTAAAAGGCGTAAGCGGCTGGAGGAACTCGACAATTTTGGCGGTCTCGGTTTTGTCGACCACGACTTGCTGTCCTTCTGGAGACCAGGAATTATTTCCCGCTGGTTTTCCGAGACGATAGACCCCGAGATCAATGAGATTTACTTCAGTTGTAAGCTCTTTGAGTTTGACATCTTCTGAGGGACTCTAGTACTCGGGGACTAGGTCTGATAGTTTCGTTCTAAGCTTCGCCTTTCCTTCATCTGCAAATGACGCGAATAGGGCAGCTACCAGAGCCTTCGTCATGGACGCAATGGGACACATGGTGTCACTATCAGGAGCGGCGCTGCCTACGATGTTTCTATGGTCATATCTGGCGCCATAGGTGACTCGGCCTTAGTGAAGTACACCGAGCGAAATGCCAGCATATCCCTCAATGGCCCGAATCTCTTCAATGACTAGATTGGTTTCTCGAGACGCGCGACGATTCCAGCGTCTTCCTGGGTAGTCCTGCATTGCCACTGACCGTTAGTTTGCATGGCTCCTCATGTTACCTTCGGGTTTTTATGTTGGCCCAGGGGACTTGCATGATGAGTGAATCTCGAATGTCTATGAAGGGGGATCCATGGGCGGGAGGGCATAGAGCGCAGAGTACACGGCTGCTGAAGATGGCTGGCCTGGAGTAGAGGCCGTGCCGAGAAGATGGCCTATTTGACTGCAACACCCTGTGACTCCCTTCCCTATTCTCTACTACGCAAGTAAAACCGCAACCTAGACAGGGGATGCTCGCTTGTAGCCCAAGAGCCACACATGCAACTCCAACAACAATCCGGAGACTGAGCAGCATAGGGAGCCAGCATAGAGCGTGCTGGTTACGAGCCTATCACATGAGGCTGATAGGTAGTAAGGAAGTATTTCACTAATTCACATAGAGGGTTATGAGCGGAAAAATTCATGGTTCTTTAGGAGCCATGTAAATTAACCCGCGATATTCTACAGTAAGGAGAATCACTTAAGAAATCTATCAAGAAGTTTAGGCCTAAGAGCCCGCTCTACTGGGTCGCGCAATTGGCTAGAGTACGGGAGTAGACTAAGTTCCTCCTAATCCTATTACAAGAGGAGAGTACCTCCTAATTTGAAAAAAATGGGTCTAGTAATACCTTTAAGTAAGACATACGATCCCTGAAGTAGTCAATAAAGTAGCACGTGAGGATGTGTTGCAAGTGACGGAAATTGTGACAATATGCTTAAGCCTCGAAGGGCTTGATTCTACCAGCAACGCATATTCATTAGTAGGAGACCCCCTAAAGGTCAAAAACAACAAAACTACCAAGTACTACCTAAGACTAGACAGATACAGAAGTTGAATCAATCATAGCTGCCTAGTTAACCAAGGAAATTAACTCATTGTCCCAATCAATATCCCCCGCTCTTATCATTTCCCAGGTATTTCATGAGTTACTCAAAAAGTCTCCCCTAACGGATCATGACTCTCCGGCGCATTGAAAATATTTTCAGCTCCTTCGACTCTTAGGCTGTTCTGTTCCCCTTGGTTCTGCTGGTTGCTCTGGTTCTGCCGCGACTGGTCGACCGGCGGGATATAATTTCCTGGCGCCCGGAAAACGCCCACGTCCTCAACTTCGGTTCTCCGCCTGTTCTGTGGGCTCTCCTTATTCCGCTGCCACTCCTCATTCCTCCATCGCTGGATATCGCCTTCAACCAACTCCGGAAACTTCGGGAACTGAGATGTTCTCATTCCAGCCTTTGCGAACTTGAGCGCTAGGCGAGCAGATTGAGACTCTCGGTGCCGCCTCGCAAACGCCGCAGTCGCCTTGTCCAAGTTTTTTGCTAGCTTGAGGTACGACTCCGCCCTATAGGGTTCAGATATGCGTGTAAGCATATCAAGTGCTTCTGCTCCCGTCTCCCGGGCCTTGTCAGGGTTGCCGTTGTGCCAGAGGTGCCAGTAGGCCTTGAGGATCTGGCGTGAACCATCAATCTCCAATAGCACGTCTTCATGCATTGGCTGGAGCTGTTTTTTGAATGAGTGGAACCAGACGTCGAAAGACTGTATCATTTTAGTGGTGCTTTTTCTTGTGTCAAGCTGTAAGGACTCCAGAATGAGGATCCGCGCATGAAACATGTACTGCACATTGAAGTAGTTCAGGCGGTCGATATGGTTGGGCTCTACTCTTGCCTGAATCCCCTCCACAGCTGGCTCTTTGCCCTTTCCTGAAGTCTTCTTCCTTGTGGTAAAGCCATCTAAGAGATCAGGAAGAGTTCTCAGCCGAGGTCTCATGTGTTCCAAACCTATGCGCAGTGGTTGCTTTCCATCTCTCCTAGCTTCCTTGAGAGACCGGTCAAGGTCTTGGACCCTAGCCTTGAGACTTCTTATTTCCATACGAGCAAGTTTAAGTTGAATCTTGGTGGGGTCTGCCGTTTGAGTTACATCAGGTTGATTGAAGCCTGCTAAGGATCCACTGGTATCAGACGGGATTCCGATGCTCGAAGAGGTCCCAGGAATTGATATCTCTCCGAGGTCCTCCTCTTCTTCCCACTCTCCTCTCATGAGTTTACCATAGTTTGGTTTCCTATCATAGCCGGGAAGCAGGGGGCTGCCTTTACATTCGTCGTCTCTGGTGCGGCTCTGTTGCTTGATGTCACTCCTTTTTGCACTATCGAATGTCATAAGTGGCAGTGGTGACTCTTCCCCACTTGAGGCCTCGTCGTGAGCGTCCCCAGAAGCCTCAAGAAAGGGTGCATATTGATCCAACTCGTCCAGAGTTGGGATTTCAGAGTGCCGATGCTTGGGTACAGTCCGTTTTCCATCCTTGTAGTACCTCCCACTCAGCAAATCATGAGCATCTGGTTTTCTTCCATGCAAACCTGGGATTGGTGGACTGTAGCGATTTCCGCCGACCTCATCATCTGGCTCCCTCTCCTCGTCATTCCATATGAGCGGCGAGCTCTCTGCGGATTCGTGGCCCCCTTCCTTCTCCTGGGGCATTCGAGGTATTCCCCAATGCGATTGCAAATCTTTTCGTATCGATTTCTCAGCCTCCTCAATTTGCCACTTGGTGTCTTCAATGTCTGGTTCAAGCTGCCTGCCCCAGGATTCCCAAGTTTCCTTCTCAGCCGGGGTTTCCTGCTCCCTATGGGATTTTCCAATGTTTCGCAGGTATTCTTCCTTAGTCTCCTGCTGTTCATGTAGTTTCTGGCTTAAATCCATAATATCGACCAACTCTAAGTTTTGTTAATACGATTCCATTTACTGCGTAGCCGGTTCTCAGCGACTCACTTCTCAATAATGATTTCTTGGCTTCTTCAAAAGCCTTGTCAGTCAAGATATCCCGGGCTACCACACTACTGTTTATCAACGCGTTCCCAACACCCGGCCAAGCGATTAGGTACTTTCGCTCCATCTTCTGCAAGTTTTCGTGAATATGTTTGACAAGATAGCGAGTTTCTTTAGGCATCTGCTTCAGATTCTCCTCGCTTAAGAGCATTACTTTAATCAAGATGGCCCACGATGCTTGCTCCTGCTTCAGTTCTTTATAGAAAAACTCGGCGAATGCTTTGAGCTCATTTCGCTCCTCCCTTACGAGCGCAAGATTTTCCTTAGTAGCGATGAGTTCGTCAGAGATTACATCCCCAGTCTGACTACTAGATACCTCCGGCTCATCCACTCTTCGTTAGCTTTAGGAGCTGCATTGCGATTAAAAGTCAACTCACCACCTGAAGAAGCTTGTCTCGCATCATCCCCCTCGTGTGTCGTTTCCTTCTCTGCACTCAGCTGTTTGATCTGCTCCTTGAGCTGGTTGACTTGACTCTTCAGTTGGGAAGTAGTGCTCATTAAATCTCCTTCCTTTGCATCAACTTCAGCATTAAACTCTTTGAGCTCCTTTTTCAAAATGCCGTTGGCCAATATCAGCTGGTTGTTCCGAGCTTCAAGGTCTTCTTTTTCCTGCTGACAGTGTCGCTTGAAGTCATCGAACTCCTTCTTGAGAGCTATGTTAATTGAGTGCTGGCGTGTGACCTGGGTTGCAAACTCCATCTTCAGTCGGTCAATTTGACGAACAAGCTCCCTTGCATGCTCGACTGGGATATCCTTCCGTCCTGCAGCATATTCCTGCAAAGACGTATAAAACCCTGAATTGCCGGTAAACTGGTCGAAGATAGTCTTGTACATCTCAGCATTAACCTCTATTCCCATCTCTTCCAACTGTTGTCGAGCTTTCTGGGCCCTTTCAGTGGGAGGAGTGCTTGATCTTAAGTGGTCTCCCATCGGCGATGGCTCAGATGTGTCATCACCTCTCGTCCTTGCTTTCCATCTCTCAACAATATCTTGCTTCTCATCATTGGAAATTGGTGTGCTTTGGACAAACACATGACTACGATCCGGATGCCCCGGCTTCGGAGGTCGATGAACTTGTCCAAAGAACTCGCGGCCCTTGGAGGCACGAGCGAGTTGACGTTGCGCTGCGTCATCGTCGTTGTTTCCCAAAGGTTGGCTTCCCTCAGCATCAGTACCAGCTACGACTGGTGAATTTGACGGCGACTGAGGCGATTGAGCTGGAGTCTCTCCAGGTTCTGAGGGAGTAGACTTGTCGCTTGTTGGCTTACCAACCTCCTCGAGATTGGCATCAGACATCTTAAGTAGGAGGAGAATTATAGAGAATTGATAGGTAACTGTACTAATATAGTTGACCAGGATATCGAATCATTCGTATTCCTAGGAAGTTTAAGAGAGATAGAGCGGAGCGGGAGTCAGTGGGTTTAAGACCAGCGAAGAAACTGAGATTTATGTTAGTCTAAGGGTCTCCCTGATTATCCATGCGAAGCCACGTCCAGCATTTGAAACAAAGAAACCGGAACTGTCCTCGTCGGAGGAAAAAAGCTAAGTCGAGTCCGTAGCCAAGTAAACCCTCTTCTATCGAACAAACGACCCTGTGAAGTCATCGGGTTCCTCGGGTCGCTTTCTCCAATCCTCAATATCAAGCAATATCTGTTCATCCTCTGACTCTTCTCGATCGCACAGCATCTTCCATTCCAGCATCAGGAATCTCATCATCCTCGACCTTGCCCTCGATAATGGGTGGCATTCTCTCTCCCTTCCTTCTTTCTTTGTTTTCTCGGAATCTGTGCTAGGATGGTAGGAGCTTAGGTTTTCGTGCCAGACCCTTCTCCCCGTGACCTTCCATCATTTTCAAGCACTCCTTTGTTAAATTTTCCACACTTCCCGATGCGTCTGGAACGCTAGCTCCCCTTACATAGCAGTTGTATGCTTGTCGCCATTGTCCCATGCCCTTGAAGCAATGACCACGTAAGCGCTGTGTCTTCGCCTCCAACCGCCAAAGGTTGTAACTCTGGGCAACCTCAAGAGCCAAATCAGCACTGTGGAGAGCTAAGTTATAGTCTGGAGGTTGCATTTCCATCATTGCGTGACATCGTAGGAGGTGGCAGTTCGCCTTGGCGATCATGGCCGTCTTTTCTTTTCGAGTATGCTGCTTTCCCATCGACTCCGGTTTGGGGGTGGCTGAGGGAGGGGACTTCTTGCGATCGGTGCGGCTAGTTTATGGGCGGTGGTTGTGCTATTTTAGAGACCATTCTAAGCGACTTTCAATTGAAATTCAGTTGCTGTGACTGTGTCGTTTCGTTCAGCATTGCGCGTTTCTTTGTTTGTAGGAGCAGAGTTTCCTTCCGTTTGTAGGAACAAAGACGGTGAGCCGGTGAGTTGTTGGTCCTATCACCGTAACTGTCCTATGACATGTCAATTCGCATCATTCCAGGCAAGTACAACGAACATCCTTGTTATATGCCAGCTATCTCTTCATAAATTGCCTATTTTAGCTAATCTTACAAATGAGGAAGGAAGGCGAGTGACTCGTATGCAGTCACCAAATGAAATACTAGGTTTAAATGTATACGTGAAAAGGAACCGACATTGATGTCGTTTGTAGAACCCAGCAACTACGCATAGGTGTAGCAGAGCTCCCCTCCTTGAGTGTCCATCACATCTTTGACCTTGATGTACCGCTTTCCAGGGATCAGTTTTTGAAAGTCCATGGTGTAGTCGAGCGTGATGTTCTGGTAGGGGCGGTCGCCGAAGAAGTTGTACGGATAGGCGAACTGGGTATCAGGGCCACCAATGTCGCTTCGACGAGCTGGCCAATCCAGGTGCTGCCACTTGTTCCAAAGACGATCCATGTTGGCGTGGTGCATGAAGAAGATGGGGTCACCAGGTGATGAGTAGACATTCCCAACTTCACCAATATCGCCTCCGACACCGAGGTGGCCGCCGCCATGGTAGTGAAGCTCGGGAACCGTAATACCACCCTCAACTCGGATATCAAATTCATAATAGTTCGAGGCTGCGAGGGTCCAGTCAACGACGCCATGGTTGAGTTTGGTGATGGCGAATTCAGGAGCGAGATCACGGGTCAAACAATGCGGGTTGTAGGCTGTAGAAGGTCCTGCTTGGATTAGCTGACGTCCATAACTTTCCACATGTTTACTTACCTGGGCCCATATTCACGGACCACTTGTTCTTAACAAAGGGCCCTCCAGTGACACAGCCTATCCCACTCAGTTTTGATTCCCAAACGTACACTAGTTAACCTACCTCCACCAGTCTTCCCAGGAATATGGAGCGAGACATTCGCCCAGCTCGATGTGTCGATATAAGCACCATTTCGGCCAAATCCTGTCACTTCATCGAAGATCGGCGAGTTTGCGAAGTCTGCGGCAGAATTTGAGTCAAGAGCCCAGTCTAATATCCTAGAGTCAGTCTTATTCAGTGAGTCGTGAAAAGGAACTTACTCCAGTAAGGTTGAGCGCCCTGGTAACCGCAGAGACCCCGAAGGTCCTTCTCATACTGGGCGACGAAGACTCTATGCCAGCTGCGAAATGTGTGAGATTAAACAAGTCACTCGATAAAAAAAAGAGTCACTCACGCCTGGAAGAACCCCTAACGATCATGTCAGTGCCTCTTTCTGGAGTCAAGCATGTGGACGAAGACTTACAACAAAATGAATGTAGTCAGTGAAAGTGATGTGAGTTCCCTGGAAGTCATCGAATCGTGACTTCGCACCCTGGTAGATGCCTCCTGTCTGAGAAGGCTTCCCAGCAAGGCACTTGACAGCATCGATATATTGATGCTTCTCTTTAGTACTCAAGGTTCGCCTATCAGCAGATCAGAATCGCCTACCGCTGTAGTCGCCTGCCTGAACAAGACTGAAGATGACAGCAAAAGAAGACTTACCATTCCTTCCGTACGATTGGCTTGGAGCAGCCACACGAGGGCACTGATGCGGCAGTTCCGGTAAGAACGGACACAACGGCGAAAAATGTAGAGAACCGCATAGCGACGTTTCAAATTATACGGCAGTGAATGAGTGAATAAACTTGAAAGAGAGGACGGGGTCCAAAGGGAAGTCAAGGGGATCCCAACTGAACAGTCACCCAGAATATCTTAACAATAAGGAATGTGAAGACAGAGGGTCTTGACTCTCGCTGGTTCCAACCCCACTAACGCTGGTTTCCTCGATTCAAACAGCCAGCAACGCGCCCCGAGGGGAATACCCAAGACTATAACGCACCCTCCTCCAGGAATATGATCCCATTTGGACAAGGAATCACCGGAAACACTCCCCCACATCGCGAGGAATGACCAGGTTTAAGGCTCATGGTACGAACGGCAACCGCCCAGGAACATAAACACCGCCGGGGGGTACCAGAAGGAGGGCTAAAAGAGATATCGGCTTGACTAAGGCAGCAGGGAGGAAGTTGGCAGCACCAGAGACACGCGATATCCTGGTAGAATCCATGGCACACCATCAGTGAGAAAACGAGTACTGGGTGGAGGCCAGGAGATGTAAGACGCCGGGGCCTGAGCCACTTCCCAAAAAAAAGGAGAAAGCGGTTGGAGGTAAGCCAAATGCGGTCGACGGATGAGATTTGTTCGGGGTCATGCTTAGCTGCGTGGTTTCGTGGCTGCGACATGATTGTGCATGGGGTTGTCAGGAGGAGCTTCGCTTTGCATTTTACGTACATAAGAGTTACATCCATAGAAGCAATAGGTGTTTTGCTTCCTTTTGTGTTCAAGTGAGTGAGTAGTTTCTTTTTTTTTTTTCCTTTCCAATATTGGAGATTTAGCTGTCATCCATTCTATCCAGATTGCTTTTCCCCAGTAAGACATCCTCGACGTGCTGTATCTGTCAAGAAATAACCTATCATTGGGTGGATTACCAACACAAGTTTCACCCTCCCAGACATGCCTGCCAAGGTCCCAGCCTCAGCTCGGCTCAACTCATTCCGCTGCGGGAATTACCCATCATGCAACCATTCATCACAGGCTAGCTCACAAACAAACAATACAGCCCCCAATCCCCCTTTGCTGTGCGAGTAGTGCAACTTGGACGAAGGAGCCTTCCCCAAGCGAGGAACCCCGAAGGCGACATGCGGTTGGAACCTGAGCGGAAACCAGGGGTATCATAAAGCTTGCAGGGCTCTCGGCACTAGGAATGCACTGATCTTCCCCGGGTCTGGCACCAGTTTCGACACTTGAGATGGTCCGCAGCCTTATTCGTGGAGGCTCCCGAACCCGTCCGTGTTAGCGTCCAGGGGCTAGAGAGGGTGGATCAGAGCGATCAGCTTTTGCTTTGGTTGATGGTAAATGTGACCGATGTTACCAGATTTTAGGTTTCGATTTATGAGAATATCATTGTGGATTCTAGATAAAAGCTGAGAGAGGTTGGTCTTTCTCAGCGTCTGTCCAACCTCTGATCTAGTCTCAGCCACCAACCTCCCAAACGGCATCTCGACTCTAGCTTCAAATGCCAGCATCCATCGCTCAACAGTAAGCACGCTTATGTAGGCGTGGTCTGATTCCATCTCTTCTACCGATCAGGCAGATGCAGTTTAGATTCAGCAATGGTCTCTGAGCGCGCCTGAGCGCTTTGTGATCAAGATATATCCCTGATGTGATCTGGAAATTGCAAGGATGCGGGCGTTACTAGACCCAACAACCAGAAGCACGGTCCCAGACATTACTTCGAGATGGTGAAGAGGTGCGGAACCGCGTCGAATAGCGTGCATCTGCTTACTTCTGTAGTAGTATTAGACAGAAGCCTCGTCCTGGTCAATCTGTTCTCGACCTGTTTCATCGCAACGTCGAGTGTTGGATCATGAAGGTGAAGGTGGTGCTCTTAGTCACGGTCCGCTATTCGAGGTTACATCGTCTCAAAACACACATGGCGACCCTGAAAACACGCTGTCGGCCTTACAAGATTGACGTGCACTACGTAGAGTTACTAGCATTCCCGCGGCAACGTCGGTAAGAGGACCCAATCCCTAGAAGTCTACGTCTAGTGTGTCTTTGATCCAACTTACCATGGCATCGCAAATTCACTGCCCGTCGGTCTGGCTCAAAATATCCTGGTATCTCTTAGAAAGAGCCGTGAGTACATCTTGAATCGGATTTACTCTTCCCCGTTTCATCCATAAGCTTTTCAAAACTTGACTTGAACCAATAACATAACGTTTCCCAGCCCTTAATAATTTCTCAGTTCCCGACCTGATCCATGCCAACTAAGGCTAACACATCTCATGGTTCTAGCCTACGAGTGGCTGCTTCCTAGACTCTATTGGCATAGCATTGAATCTAGTTCCAAAGCAAGCATCGAATCTATTCTAGATCCAGCTTAATCGTCATGACCCTTCAAGCCGCCTTAAGTCCGTAGAACAAGATCATCTCAGAAGCCTCCATCTATCCCCTGCGCCATCTCTCCCAAGCATCATCTTTCTCACTACCACGCTCGATATCAGCTCGGCCAACGGTGTTCCGGCTAATCGCGACTAGGCATCGCGGTAGGAGACGATCGTCCTTCTAACACGACGATATTCGTTCCGTGTTATCATTGACCTAAGCCGTCGTCTCTTTCGGCTGCTTAACCACCTAATAGTATACCTAAGCTGGCGGGGTTTGAATCGGTACCTGCGCTCACTAGGAGTTAAGGCGACGGCTCCGATGGCCTGAGACATGCCAATGCGCGCCATTCAGCTGGGGCTTGGCTCTTATCCACGATACGCAGCGATAATACTAGACTCTATGACATTGCCATGGGTATTGTCATTGGCATGTCCTTGACCGTAGGAAGAGCTGCATTCTTGGTTCCTGATACGACCATGTCCTCAGCATGTGGCGTCGCCTTCGCTGTGCACCCTCAACGCCATGCTCGAGGGCCCTGAAGCCTTTAAAGGTTCTTCATGATGTCCTAGACCTGTTAAAGTTACAGCTCTTTATTAATAGCACGATGGCACCGTCCTCATTGTTACTCTTGATCCTTCAGCTTCATTTTGCAACCCCAATTGTCCGTGTACTCTCAGGCTCTCTCAACCCTGAACCCTCGTACTATCGCCATGCCCCTGGTGCGAGTCAGGCACTGCATCTCACTCACACTTGAATACAGCACAAGTCCACATCCCGTCATCTCCCCGGCCCCAAGACCAAGAAACTAACCCAGCGACGGCCGCGTCAACGGCGTCCATCAGGCTGTCATCACATCTTAGTTGATAAGCCATGCTACACTTGGTGCTTCGTATTCTCTGATTGCCGCAAAACTATGTCCCTTGTAAGTCGAACGAGCATGGTAGCTCATGCATCGGAACATTGGCATTGTGATAGCCCGTCACGCACATGGCTGTCACCCACCATTCCCGTCTCAGTCAAAAATTGAAGATCACCGTCCGACAAGACATTTGTCTTGGACCTAGGAGACAACTCGAACTCTGCTCTCGCACCCGCTGCGCCAGAATTGAGCCTTTAGCTCCAGTCTCATACTCCCAATTCTTCCAGAACGTCGTAGACTGGGGGACTTTTGGGTATCAAGCTTCGACTAAAGCTAAGCCGCATACCAGAGGTCCCTTCATCTAGCCTACTCTATCAGCCACCAAAGGCTCTTGTCTGAGACAGTCTTTCGGACATCCCAGTCATCTAGACTGCAAGCGGGTAGACATCCATGTCACATAATAAACTCGCCTGCCTCTCCCACCTTCAACCGTTGCTCGTCTTCGTCCAATTCTCACTATTCGAAGATCACATCCTATTGTGCGATAGTTTAAACTTCAAAAACCTCTAGATAGGATTGACGACAACCATGGCGGACTCAGATCTACCGGCAGACTCGAAGGGATACATCATATTCAACCTCAATGTGGCCCTCATAGTCATCACGTCCGTTATTATGATTTTACGACTCTATGTTCGAGGGTTCATGACAAAGGCTCTTGGACCAGATGATTTATTAGCCATCATCTCCTTCGTGAGTGGTATCATCCGCAGACTCACTCAGCTGTACATAGCTAACGACGGGTAGGGCCTCGCGGTCGCATTGTCGTGTCTTGAGATCAAGGAAGTTCACAATGGAGCAGGGACTCCAATGGATCAACTCAACCCAGATCAACTGAACCGGTTTTTCTCAGTGCGGAGCTCTTATGCCTCGTAGATGGTTACAGTAGCTGACACGGCATTGATAGCTATTGCCAGTCTGCCAACTTATCTATCTCCTCGGCGCAGGCTTCGTTCGTTTATCAATTCTCGCCTTCCTTCCTCGCCTCAGCCGGGACCGTAAATCTTCCCTGTTATTTCCAGTAATGCTATCCAGGGTCTAACCCAAGCTTAGGTGTCTACATGAGATGTATTTACGTCGTTGGTTTCTTCATTATTGCCGTAACTCTCGCTTCTTTCTTCTTTCTTCTCACTGAATGCAAGCCGATTCTGTACGCCCGACCCTCCTCCGGCCTCGCTTCATTTGCAACCAACTGACACGAAAATAGTGATCTCTTCGACGCATCCAATCCAGATCGGGATTGTCTCGACAAGTCCAAAGAGGCATACATGATGTGGACTCATTCCATAGTGGGCATCTGCATCGACATCGCCTTGTTCGGCCTCCCCATCTGGGTCATCCGCAGCAAGATGACTTTCGGTACCAAGGCGATCAAGGTGATGCTAGTATTTTGTGTTGGTCTCTTCGTTATCATCACAGGTGTAGTTCGATTCGGCATTATTGTTACCACCGACTTCGCCGTCAACACGTCCGTTCCCCGCTAGATTCCCACTCCTTATTCCTTCTGAGGCTAACATCCCCATAGAACTTATAAGATGGTTCGCGTCGCTCCTTGGACGGACCTCGAAGTACACGTCGGTCTTTGGTGCGGCTCCTTCCCCGCCCTCCAACCGCTCCTCCGCCTCATCTCCTACAAGATTGGTCTCCGCAGTCGCCTTGAAAGCACCAACAAGAAGAGCACCCGTACAGGTACGCACGCACAATCACGAAGCGGCAACTGGACCGTCACAAGTGGATATATCAAGCAGAGCAGCGCAACGGACAAGGAGAGCGATGGGGCGAGCGGGCGAGTCATCGTTACCGGTGGCGGCGATTCAACTGCAGAGTTCGTGGAAATGCATGAGATCGAAAATCAGGGTTCTGGAATTCGGATGCGGACGGATGTGGATGTGAGGGTGGAGGAGGGCGTGCATGCGAAAGATCGAAATGAGGTGATGAGGACGACATGGGATGCAATTTAGCCACCGTCTCAAAGATAACTGCAAGGTTTCCTTCATCTCTGTTCCCCGTGTGGTTGAAGGCGCATCCTTCTTTGTCCCGGTTGAGCAGGTCTTACAGATGAGATCAGGAAAAAACCCGGCAAAGGGAGTTTGGTTCTGCCTGCGGTTGGCAATCGGGGGTTTTCTAGACTTAGGACTCCCTGCCATGCGAGCCCTCAGGGCGTTCGACGTGCACTTTCATATTAACTTGACGATAGAATATTGGCTACAGTAGTCAAACATGATACCCAGTATGAGAATCTTCCTCGAATATGGTGTGATTTCTTCTAATGTTCAGCTATCTATCTCCACAGACAAAGATACAAGAGAGAGTAATCCATCATCCAACTAAACACTATGTACGAGAATAGAGCCGCTTAACCAGCAGCGGACCGATACAATCCTCCATCTATCCTCCATAAACAATAGCATAAGCTCAACTCATACCAGTTCAAGTATCACTTTCCCCACATATCCCTTCACCACAGCTCATCGCTCTTTACTAATGCCTTATTCGGCACTTGACTCCTCCTCTCCGGCCGACTGCTAAGTCTGTAGTTTTCTTGAACGGAGTCAAGAGATTCCGGCGTCTGCGACATCCGAGGACTGGCAGACTTCGGGACTGGTTTTGGGTTCGGAGGCAGCCCAGGCGACCCGGCGGGCAACTCGGGCGGGCTCATGGAGTGCCGAAGGTGTTTCTGGGATATGGGTGAGATCTGTTTTCGGATCTCGGGGTCGTACCGGTGATGGGTCGGAAGTCCAACGTCGATCGACTCTGGTGGTCCACGGGGTACGAAACTGTGGGGAGTTGTAGCAGCCCAAGCGCTGCCAAAGGCTGCACCGGGCGGGAATGCTGTTATGAGAATCGTGGCAGCTAGAGGAAAGGCACCTCCGATAACCATAAAGGCGGGCTGGTTCTGGGACAGGCTTCCAGAGATGCTGCCGGCGAACTCCACGAGTCGGTAGATAGAGTAGACTAGAAGAAGGATGGTGGAAAGCTGCATAGCTAGACTTGAGAGTCAGTAAGTGCAGAATACTTCGACCCAACCTATGCTTACCCATGAGGAACCTCTTGAATCGAGATGACTCGTAGACCCTGGAATGCCTGACATCGAGTCCTCCACTGCGGGTGCTTAGCCCAAGCGTAAACCAAAAGTGTAGAATGCAAAATGCAAGCAACACAGTAGCCTGAACCGCCAGCCCTGCGGCTGTGATGTCCGCACCTTCTGTTCTCTAGTGTGTTGTTAGTTGACGATAGTTTCGTATATCTCTTCGAGAGCCACCTACACTGATTCCGTTGAAGCCATACGCAACAAAGATGACCCCAATGAGCTCAAGGATCAAGGCTAACGCGGCGAAGCTGTAGAAGACGAAGCCCACGTTTAAGGGTGAAAACGGACATAGGTGTTCGCCGTAGACGCTGAGGATGTGTGGTAGAATGAGGAAGATTGCAGTACTCATAAACGTCGGTCCCAATACGGTTCCTAGGTGTGAGATGAAGAAATATGCTTCGTTATCTCGTGATCGATGGAGTAAAACCCTTCCAACAAACCCCAAGACCTCAAAGAGAAGACCGGTTGTCAGTGTTGCAGAGAACAGAGGTGTTCGAAATCGAAGCCCCAGGTAGAGTGCTACCGGCACAAGAGCTGCGTAGATGGCGAGTAGGAAGGCGTTCCCACCTATGCTAGGGTCATAGTCGTAGAAACCACCCTCAACTGGACAAGTCGATCCACATTGGCCTGCCATTGTGAAGAGTCGACTAGCGACGACATAAACTTGATCATGGCAGGCTGGGCATAAGCGAAGGAGGAAAAAGGACAAGAAGGCTGCTTCGGCCCCCTACATATACATTAGTACGTGAAAACGGTCACGCCAGTCTGCAAGCCATCTGTAGGCAGCCCTCTGCAGCTATGGGGCGACACGATGAATGGCAGGTGTGGGAAGGATCATCGATGTGGTGTATTGGGAAAGGCTGCCCCAGCCTATCCCCGTACAGGAAGATATGAAGCCCGCGGAAAGGGTCTTCTTTAAGGAGCCAATGAAGCGTAGGGCTGAGGGCGAGAATTCAATAGGAATCAAGCCATGTGAGAGTCACCGTCCAACCACCTTCGGATACGATCAGCAAAAACGCAAGCTGACAACAATAATTCTCATACGGTGTGTAACAGCGAACGCGCAACGGGCGGAAGACTCGGACAGAAGCAGCAGGAGGAGATTGTTTGCTCCCAATATCCTGGTTTGGCCGAGGAACATGGATGGGGATGGAGTATAGTTTGCTCGTGAGTGACTGGTCACCAACAACGGATCTGCTGCAGGTTGACAGACGAGATATCGAGCGGGGATCAACTAGGGTCTGGCAGAAAATGCGGAATATAGTTTCAATTCTTCTTGCACAGGATGCAATCTCTTGAGGCATTGCCGGCGAAGTTGGGGGCCACGGCTGCCAATCATTCATGATGGCTGTCTCGGGCGGAGGATGACAACAGCACGCCTGCAGCCCATAAGCTCCACGACGGCCAGAGGAACGGCCATGGTTGGCTCACGAGGCCTCTTAAAGCCCACCCTCACCTTGTGGCTCTGGGGTGAGCCGGGTTGGGGGCTAGACTATCCGTCCACGATCTGCGAGTAGACCCCAGGCGTTGATGATAGAGCCATGGCCTGAGATGGGCCCTCAACTTACCGCGATTGTGGAGACTCGCAAAGGTGCCTCGAATATCAATTTTGAATGGGCATAGCCTGTGACTCTCAGTTATGACTGCATCAGTTGAGGAGTCGATTAAAGTAAAAGCTGGGGGCAGGTTATGCAGTTGGTGCAACACGCATTCGCAAGTGGGCAACAGAACGGGAATGCTGTGGATCCGAGACTATGGACTTGTGGACAGCGATGAGGAGTTGTTTATTGTCGTCAAGATCGGCCCATAAAGCACTGACAGAGTCCTATTGCCGATCCCGTCTCGTCCGTCTGGTCCCTGACTCCACTGCCGACATACTACGCAGTGTTGGTTCTGATTAACTTCTTGTCCCGTCAACCCGAGTTGGTGCTGTGGAGATACGAGAGATGCTACGCCGTTAGAGTGCTGGATCGAGCAGGTCGTTGGTCCTAGATTGTAGATCATCACCAAGCCGCTCACATCTGCAAGGTGCCCGGCATGCAACGATGCTGTCAAGTTCAGGTGGATCTCATGTGAGACAATGTAAAGTATTGAGCTTCCAGACCAGGCGAAAAAGTGCCATGCAGAAGACAGAATCCAGCCATGTGAAAGTGGAGGAAAGCAAGGTGACAATCGCACGGAATTCTCCTTTGATCCCCGTCCGGCGGTTACTCGACGAGTTAGAAACGGCCACTTCCTTCCCTCTCCGCTTACCAGCTTCAGGTATCCTTGTCAAGAACAGCTTGTGAGTGGGAAGAGAAAAAGCACGACAAAGCCACAGCCGGCAGGCGTCTTCAGCTCTAATCCATTCGCTTGTGTCGGCGAAATAAACGCCGACACACGAGCCACAGCGCGGCATGCCACAGCACCACACGAGCCACACTTGGCGGCGCCATGACATCAAGCAAACGCCTCACCTAATGCCAGCTGCGGCTTGGGCAGCGAGGCTGAGCATTGAAGGTGACGCAACGCCCGGCCATCCGCTCTACAGCACAGCTTCACGAACGCGTAGCAACTCAGGGCGAAGCAATAAAATCTGACGGCTTGTTCGAAGACTTCACTTGAATATATCGGGTCCCATAGACCGCCCGAAAGGAGTCCAACACTGTCCAACTCGCCCACTTATTTACCGCAAACTCGACCTCCATCGCCTGATTTGATGCCAGGGCTTCAACTAGGAATTCCAGAACTGAGTATATGACACTCGCCCAACATGTCCGTCCGGATAGCTCTCGAAAACCAACCGGAATTCTACACCAATCTCGACTTCCTCAGTGGTCGAGTCATCTTAGGCCTTAATCGTCCTGAGCAAATCGGCAGCATCGTCGTCAAGCTCGAGGGCGAATCAATAACCGCACTCGAAGTCCCCCCTGACAATACGTCCGTCAACGGCAGACCTTACTATGGGCACGCAGGCCCATCTCAAGGGCCGCCCGGAAGCATCGCTAAAGAGAACCACAAGATCCTCTACAAACTCCAGCAGGTCTTCCCAGATGAGTATTACTCCAGCTCCTCCAACCCCTACGGCGCCTATCCGCTCCAGGCAGGCGAGCATGTGTTCCCTTTCAAGTTCAAGCTGCCCATCAACAATGCCTGCAGCGATCCAAGAGCTATGTCTCAGATTGGTGGTGTAGCCGGCGTTGGTGGCTTCGGCGGCGGATTTGGCGGAGGGGGACTATTTGGTATTGGGGGGGTGAGAGTCATGGATGGTAGCAAGCAGTTGTTTCTCAGGCACGTCACCCGCACTTTGCCTCCGTCTTTGACCGGGTATGCCATGCAGGCTGAGATCCGCTACTACATCAAAGTCACCATCCAACGGCCCGGCTTTCTCAAGGAGAACTGGCGGTACCAAGTTGGCCTCAAGTTCTTACCCATCGAGCCACCTCGGCCACCAAAGACGGCCCAGGAGGTATTTGCCCGCAGGCCTTTCACATTCCGCCCTCGCTCGCCGCTGCCAGAGAAGAAACGCAGTTCCTTCTTCACCAAGAAACCTGTAAAGTCGGAAGAAACGCCCGCTGAGTCAAATGGCGAATCCAAAACCTCCATCACCGGGGAGATCGCCCCGGCTCCCTCGATTGAGATGTCCGCACGACTGCCTCATCCTTGTGTGCTCACTTGCAATCAGCCTGTTCCTCTCAGGCTACTCGCCAAAAGGCTTAACAACAGCCCCGAACAGGTTCACCTAGTATCGTTCCAGATGGATCTAATCGGTCACACGGCCGTCCGGGCTCAGACGTTGTGCCTCGATAAGCTCAACCGCTGGGTCGTTGCCTCGGGTGCTAACCTAAACATCCCTCTCGTCTCTCACCGTGAAGACGATATAGGCAAGGAAATTGCTGTTCCTGACGATTTATGGAAGAACATGCCTCTGCCCAATACAGTCGCTCCGTCTTTTGTCACCTGCAATCTATCCAGGCGATATGAGTTGGAGATTAAGCTAGGTCTCGCTTGGGGAAAACCCAACACCGGTTCATCAGCAGTTCACCCACAAACCATCTACCTTCCGCTTCACTTCGCAGAACTAGAAGTCTACTCGGGCATCGCCCCGCCCGCCGAACTCCTTGAAGCTGCGAGAACGAACCGCCCTGGACGCGCAACCATTACTATACCTCCTCGTCTACCCCCTCGCCAGTCTCAATCCCAGATGCGACCCTCCCCTACCTCGCCTAGCCAGCAGCAATTCCCAACCCAACATCAACCTCCGCAGCAGCAAACAGTGCCGCAACAGGTTGGCGACCCGTTGTACCCTCCACAGCTGCAACCGGGTCAAACTGCACCCCCATACGAGGACGCGCCACCGAGCTATGACGAGGCAATTGCAGAACATTTGGCAGGGCCCTTTGATGGGATGCAGCCCCGTCCAGCATATAGTGGTGTTACAAACGAAAATGAGCCGAGTCAGATGCCCGGGGAGAAAAGTTAGGATGCTGCTAAATATCTTAGCTATTTGTAATTTGTTGTTTTCTTACATACTCATGTGTAATGACGATGACGGCCGTCTTAGGAGCAAGGTGTTAGATATCTGGGTTAAGGAGTGGGATGTAAAAGTCAGGAGGCCGCCAGATCGGTGTCAGACGCTAGGACTATACATTCTAATATTGGCTTGATGAACAATGCTAGATTTTGCTCGTTAGCTAGGGCTATCTACTACCTAATACTTTAGATTCAATAATAGGATGATTCCATGAAGCCAAAATAGCTTCTGACACATCTGCATGATTGGCAAACTACCCTACACTAATTGAGTGAAAGACGATTAGACAAAACATATCTTCTTTATGATATGGAGTGGTAGCACTCAACTGAGTGCCCATCGCAATTTCTTACTTCATTAATTAACCACAGTCACAAACTAGCAAACATACTATCCAACGAAGGGCCCACAGAGCTTATTTCAAAATTCGGCTGTCTCAACGGTTGTGAACTGTATAATTTAGATCTGATCGAAGAAGGGGCACGAATATCGATTCCTGTATGATGAACTGTTTCCTTGGGATTTAGCAGCCGTACTTCGTACAACTCAAGATATCCCAAAAGAAATCCCGTTGAGTTTCGCCCCTTATATTTCACTCGCACTCTGTGGAAGATGGCATCACTTGATGATAGGTTGGGAAAGTATTGGTGTTGAGAGTATTAATTTTGAAGTTGCATGGCGCTACCCTAGACTTCAATCATCACCGCACCTAAAAAACATTTCATGACATCCCCGGTCGTGACGTCAGACATCTCGTTACTGTCACCCAATTCCTAGGCCTGTCTCCCACAACCCTTGATAGACTCAGCAGCCTCCCCTGCCATCGCGAAGCCATGAATAGATGGCTCCTCCGGTGTACGGACAGGCCACCCGTATCGTCTCTTACGCTCCGGAAAACGATTACGGCCGTGCGACCGCAATGGCGGTCCCCGATACGCCAGGCCCCCCGGAGCTTCACGACGAAAGCATATTTGCGCCGCCAGGACACTGGTGATCCACGCCTTGGAGATTTGGGCAGGCAGATCTCAGATGACTACGCTACAATCCGCGATAAATACGGTATGCTCTCCTTTATCTCTGGCCTCGTACTCTTAGCTAATAGCCATCTAGCAACGCCAAAACATGCCATCGTCCTCGCCCACGGCCTCCTCGGCTTCTCCAAGCTTCAACTACTGCCCTTACTACCACCTCTCCACTACTGGCACGGAATCACTGCCGCGCTTACCGCAGCCGGCTGCACCGTGATAACCGCCTCTGTCCCGCCTAGTAGCTCGATCCAAGACCGCGCGGAGGCTCTCCTCGCGGACATCACGGCGCAAGTCCCGGAAGGCGCGACTGTGAATATCATAGCACATAGCATGGGGGGTCTGGATGCGAGATACATGCTGAGTTGCTTGCGGCCTCGAAAGTTCGATGTCGCGAGTTTAGTAACGGTTGCGACGCCACACCGCGGGAGTGCCTTTGCGGATTACTTGCTGGATGAGAAGACAGCGATTGTACATCTACCGAAACTGTATCATATAATGGAACGGATTGGAATGGGAACAGGGGGTTTCGAGCAACTGACTCGGCAGTACGCGAAAAATACCTTCAACCCGTCAACGCCCGACGACCCTTCAGTACGATATTTCTCCTACGGCGCCCTCACCCCAACCCCACCGCTTCTCTCGCCGTTTCGACAATCACACGCGGTGATCACAGAGGCAGAAGGTCCGAACGATGGCCTCGTGAGCGTGGAGAGCAGTCGGTGGGGGGAATATAAGGGGACATTGATCGGAGTGAGCCACCTGGATTTGATCAATTGGTCAAATCGCGTGAAGTGGATGGTTAGGGAGTGGATGGGGTCCAAGAGGACATTCAACGCGGTAGCATTTTACTTAGACATTGCGGATATGTTGGCAAAGGAGGGTTTGTAAAAGTATCCTAGACATTGGTAGATCATCGCCTTGACTCTAAAGTGTATAATAGCTATAGACGAGAACTAAGAACAAGCATTGGGTGTTTTGAAACGTGTGCATGAGCGGTTATCGCGGGTGAAAGAAGGGAGGCACATGGATGAAGGTAAACACCGACTCAATTCGTCAGGGATCTCGAATCTTTGGAAGGAACGATTGATAGAGAGAAGAAAGTCTGGACGAATCCATGTATTAATCTGAGACAAATCCCTAAGTCGATTCCTTGAGATAGCATTTGCAAGTTAGAGCCTACGCTTCAATGAAGATTGTGATTCATAAGGTGAGGTAGGCGTCCGTGCAGTGATTTCTTCATCCCTTTGGAGGATGCGGTGATTAATGTCTCATACGACAGAGTGGGTTCCATAGCTGAGTCTCCTGGACTTGCAGGCAAGAAACAAGACGTCTGAAAACGGAATTGAGCGGCACCTCGTGGGAAATATGGTTAAATTCACGGTTCGAGACAGATTGGAGAACGGGACAATGGGTGAAAATTGCTTGCTTGAAACAGGTAGGTATCAGTAGTATTAGGGATATAGAGTACAGCCACCTGACGACGAACACGTCGACGAGAAAACCCGACCTCCAGCAGAGGCAAGTCCACATGAAAGTCCATATGTACAGAGCGTGCGCAACGCCCATCCAAAATAAACAGGCGGAAAGTCGTGCGTGGAATGGGAACAAGTCGAAGACTGGAATTCGGGATTCATGGTCGGTCACCCGGCGTGTCGTTGAGGCACCATGTCGTAACACCACTACCGCTTCACCACAGCCGGCGGCCCATTGACTGCGTGATCCGGGTCACCCTCCCCCCACCGACCCCTGGCATGCCTTTCGTTGTGCGTTTAGACGACGGATTGTTGCTTAGCGGCGCTGCGCTTCTTGAGGCAGCTTCGGATCCACAAGCCGATGAGCGCAATAGCAACTGGGAGCGAGTGTAAGTACTATATGGGGGCAATTGAGAAGCAGTGAATCACTTACCGACACCGACAATGCAGAACACAACCATAACACCAGGCTCCCTCGCAGCCCAGTTCTTACGCCTGACGAGCTGGTGGACGACGGCGTCGCGGGTGATGAGGGCGTTGATGGCAGCCATTGTGTCGAGAGTGGAGATTGCTATAAGTAAAAGCGCACGTTAGCCGGCTGCCGACGAAAATACAAGTTCAAGAATTTAATGGCGGGATATTCAGCTTTAAAAAGCTTTTGAGGAGGTCAATTGAGCCGCAAACGACGCCTCAATGCCAAAGCGATGATGGTGCAAATTGATTGATTGAGCTCGCGAGTCGACAGAAGGCATGATGGTTGGCGGGCGTCATGGCGGGCGGACACGCCGGGTGTGCTGCCATCAAGACGAGAAGAGAGGGGATCGCACAATCGTCGTCATCGTCTCTCACTCAATGGCCGGGCAATCAAGAGATGATTAGGGAGAGGACAAGGAGAGTTCAGTCTTACCTTTGCAAGCTTGGAGGGTGATGCAGAAACAGCAATTGACTCTGGTCGCGAGGGCGGGCTCGGCTGTGGTTTTGTTGATCAGCTCGCTGGTCGCCGGCTCTACAGGTGCACCAAAAGGCCGCTAAAAAGTGGAGCAAACAAGCGTCACGCCCCAAAAAAAGCTTGGGGACCCAGGACCCAGTGGAAGGAACCTGAAGTACAGTGCACCTCGGGTCGGTGCTAAGAAAAACGATGGCGGCGGGATAAAACCGCCGTGTGCGTCGGGGATGGATGTGGACTGTGGGAAATGGTGTTGTGACTTGTTGGTTGGTAGCAAAATTGACTTACAAGAAGATAGCTTCGAGGTAGACACGCGGGGGACGGCTGCGAACAGCACACGACTCGGTCGAGACGATGGATTAGAGGAGTCGAACAGCAGTCGAGAGTGTTGCAGAGTAGAGGAAGAGGAAGGAAAAAGAGGAAGAAGAAGAAAGGGAAGAGGGGAGATAGCTCGGCGAGGGAGGTGGGATATGTAATGGGCTCGCCGGCCAAGGCGAGATGGTACTTGACTTCAAACGGATGATACTAGAAGACAGTGCCGGAATCACTAATAAAACCTCATTCTACGATCATAGTACCTACTAACCTATTCCCCAAGAACCAGATACCTCCGTCATGCATCGCCGTCTATCAATCCAGGTCGTACAAAGTACTCCCAAACAGCAACTCGGAACACGGCAGTGGCCAGCAGTGCGGTGAGATGACCCATGTGGGGAAGCTTGCCGACGAGCTCCATTCAAGGACCATCCCGGGCCATCCTGGACCATCGCCATGTGTGTCAAGCTGGGCGAGGCAGAAGCTTGTTGCGCGAATTTTTAAACTGCGTGCAAAGTGGGAGTGCCCTGACGATTGACTGCGAGAGATTGGTAGCACAGGCGACGGGGGGTCTGTGAGGCCTTGATGGAGGATCCATCGTGGAGATCACAGTGTGTGGTTTGGCTCTAACGTGCCGACGCTTCCATGGTGTTTTTTTTTAATGATAGCTGGAGCTCTCGTCAAATCATGTTAATCGTTTGTCGATGGATTGGATGCAATTGGAAAGAAGCAACGTCGAGTTAAGATTGACCATACCCATCTGCACGTCAATCGCCCACTCTCTTGCATCAATTGTCATGAGCCTCGAACGTTAACGACCGCAGTCGTTTGATGACCATCAATCACTACAATAATGAGAACCTCCACTTTCTCTCAGCTCTTATCTCTACAGTGACGTCCTACACTGTGCGTCTCCCCGAAACCAATGCCGGCCAGGGGCGCTTTGTCTGTTTCCGGCTCCTCCACTTTGCCCCGGTGGCCCCGAGCAAGCGCATTCATCATCCGCGATGAAAGCGCTCGTCGAGTCCAACAGCAGCAAGCAAACAAAGGCCTCATCCATCGCTCTTCGTCTCTCACCTCGGCCCTGCGAATATGCGACCCTTGCAACCCCTGGGGACCGGGGTCGCAAAACAACCACTAACACCAGCACCTGCATTGGGCCAGCCTAGACCCATGATCCCATTGCCAATGCGTTGCCACGCCCTGGGCAGGCAAGAAAGCAAGCTCTCCCTTCCAGGCCCCCGGCTCTGATGATGAAAGAAAGGCTTGTTTTCTTTCGAGACCCCTGGAAGTCCCGGGAGACGAAAACGTCCAAAATATCCCAGAATGCCGACTTGTCCCCGGCGGCGCTGCCGCTGATAGCAACGCGAATCCGTCGAGCTCCGGTCCATCTGCCTCCGCGACAGCCGCTCCCAATGACCTCATAGGCCGCCAGGGCCATGTTCCATCTCCCGGCTATTCCCACAAGCTCCCGATTGACGACTCGACGGCTGGCGCATAATTTTCAAGTCCGCGGCTGTCATTTGCTTCGGCAGCGCTGTGGTAGGTTGGTTCCAGATAGGCTGCATTTCCGGGGTCTGCCGCCGTCGAACAATTCGAGCGTTACCGTTTAGCAAGGTAATGCGCCTTGGTGGAGGAATTGGACCCTGAGGAGCTTCCAGAAGAACGTCTTGACGCCGCGAACAAGAGGCCAAGACAGACGGACAGCAGGAAAGTATGGGGTGCGTGGTTAAGTTAGCATTGGATGCGCATGGCTCTTCGTCTCCAATCGAGTTCGATGTGAAGTACTAGTATTCATCAATGCATTTGCGGGCACCAACAGCTGTGCAGCATAAAGTGAAGCACGTCCCATCGTGCTTAATTCCCTCTTACACGGGTATCTGCGTCTCTTTGCTTGTGCTCCTGCGGAGGTTGCGGCATGTTGGCTTACGATCGGTTGTTATCGGTTCCATCGCCCCACGTATGTACAATTCTTCAGGGACGACATCCTGATGCTGAGCCTGGAGCCTGTCTTGCTCTCACGAGACATTTTTGCGGTGAATAGAGGTGGCTCAATGTCTGTGTAAAGCAATAACTCGAAACAAGCGATTGACCGAGGTGTCGTGACCTTGTGAACCCGGGCACCTGACGTCTAGATGGATCCTTGCTAATATATCCATTCGAATGGATACCTGACTGCGGCTTTTTACTCACCCCACAACTTCATGATAACACCTGCAGCCTTGCCCTGACGACGCGGGATGCAACTCCACGGACACTCCTGAGTCGTGTAATTTGTCCATCTTTAGCCGCTAGTGGCATCTCGGAATTCCATGTTCGTTTTTCAAGACCCTCAGTAAAAAGCCACTTACTGCTACGGTGGACGGGAGGTACGGAGTACCGTGTCTTACCCTGCCTGTCGCGTGCCTCCTACATCGTCGTCATTGATGCCGGCGTTGATATCGGGGTTTGTGTTGGACGCCTCACAGGATCAAATACCACCCAGGTTCACTCATGGCCCCCTCGTGGCTGAACGACCTCCGTCGCCTTAACCTCAATAATGTCGCTACCTTACGAGCTGCACCATGGGCCGAAATCTCGGGCTCTCTGGGCGATTTGGGCACGCTTCTGCCACTCATGATAGCTCTCGCCGTTCAGGGTTCCATACAACTTGGTAGCACACTCGTCTTCTCGGGCGTTTTCAACGTCCTCACCGGCATGGTCTATGGTATCCCCTTGCCGGTCCAACCCATGAAGGTCCGTTACGATTATCCAGCGCTTGCAGGAGACAACGAGCTGACCCGAATAGGCTATCGCCTCGGCGGCGATATCTGGTCGTGAGGATCCATCTATGGGCGTCGTGACCGCTGCTGGGCAGTGGGTTGGTGCTGCGGTGCTAGTAATGAGCGTCACGGGTATCCTCCGCTGGGTCGTTGCAGTCGTGCCCATTCCCGTGGTCAAGGGCATTCAACTAGGAGCTGGTCTCTCACTGATTCTTGGCGCTGGCTCATCACTTCTCCAGCCTCTTCACTGGGTGCACCCAATTCTTGATAATCGCATCTGGGCCATCTTCGCGTTCCTCGCCCTCATGGGCACGCAGCAGCTGCCGCGGTTCCCTTATGCGTTGCTCTTCTTTGTCCTCGCGCTACTACTCGCATTCATCCAAGTTCTAATATCGCATGAGAGTCTCCCAGGGTTTCATGTCTGGCAGCCGCAATTTTCGATGCCTACATGGGTTGGAAATGGTGATTCCCCTGCTCTATGGATGGCTATCGGCCAGCTACCCTTGACCACTCTTAATTCCATCATCGCTGTGAGCGCCTTGTCTACGGACCTCCTTCCTGACCTTCCAACTCCCTCCGTTACATCCCTTGGCATTAGTGTAGCGATTATGAACCTGACCAGCACATGGTTTGGTGGTATGCCTGTGTGCCACGGCGCAGGAGGATTGGCAGCACAGTACCGATTTGGTGCACGCAGCGGCGCCAGCATCATCCTCCTTGGCCTCTTCAAGATCATCCTCGGCTTAGTCTTTGGAGAGACCCTCGTCAACCTCCTAGCTCACTACCCAAAGAGTCTCCTCGGCATCATGGTCCTGGCAGCGGGCCTAGAGCTTGCCAAAGTCGGGCACAGCCTCAACCAAGGCGCTCCAGATCTATGGCAGACAGCAGTGCAACAGGACTGCGACCCGTCATCTGAAACATACCGTCGGCATCGCGACTTGTCTGAACAGGAGCGTCTGGAGAGGTGGACGGTCATGATGACGACTACGGCTGGCATTCTTGCGTTTCGAAATGATGCTGTTGGGTTTTTGGCGGGTATGCTGTGTCATGGTGCGTTTAGGCTTTTTGAGAGGGATTCAGCCTGGAAGAGTCGGAGGGTGTTTTCCACCGAACGAACTCCTTTGCTGCAATAAGTAAGGATTTGGTGATTGAGGCTTGACTAGTCCACGTATTTGTTCTTGTTTCTGATATTACCATATTGATTATCACTGTACAGGAAGCCTGCATCATTCTCGTCCTCTTCATGTCAAATTCACAGGAGGAAGATTTATTATACTTCCACCCATGGATTGCGAGTTCGGAAGCACTCGGCAACGATGGGCCTATATACCCAGATGACGAGGGAGTTTTGATCTAATCGTCACCTCCATGACAGAGCTGTGAGTCTCGCTAGAAACAGCAAGCATATTACTTTGGCGACAGGAGTAAATCATCATTGTGAAAAATAGATATTGGAAGACTTATGGGGTTATAGAGGGAAAGTGTTTACAAAGCGCTGTCAAGCAACAAGTCTTTACCCAACCAGAAATAACCCGACAGGCGGGTGTTTGTGTCTCCATCCCTTAATCAAGGGGTGCAACATAGAAGAATTATGGCTTGATTTGCGGTATTGACTGTAGCCAGCGTACCCGCATGGTGAACTTTAGAACTGGACATGAATGGTAGGTAATAAATGAATACAGCTCTAGGCGGAGCCATTGAAACCAACGGTTCTAGCAATACTATTGTTGAATTCATCATCTTTAGAAATATTGTATTTGCCTCTCAATAAAGTGTAGGTAGTATACTGAGGACGCATTGCATGTGAGGGAGCGTTTGTATCCAACGTAAGTAACGATCAATATATTATCTGTGAGGTTCAAGCTAGGAAGTCTTCAAACTCGATACGTATTATTCCCCAAGAGGAATCATCTATGAGGTAAAGGCCGACGGAAGCCTGCTTTATTGTAATTGCTGCACGAGATTACTTGATGTTGGGGACGATCAGATGCGCGTTTTCAAGAGCGCATAAGGCACTAGATAAGGTAAGATGAGAGCTGTTCTTCGCACGGCGTAGAGTCTCCCGAACTCAAGGCCGCCACTGCCTTACACTACCTAGAGGAAGGCTGGTCCTTTGCCATTTCCTTTCCACGGGGCCAAAGTTCCTTCCCGAACAACGACACCCGTGACGCGGGGAAGGACCGAGGAGGAGGTACCACTGGCCAGGCAAGAACGACACTAGCAGCCCCAAGTCATCCAATCCACCCAGGCGATCCCACGGTGAGGAGGCTCGATCCAGCCAATCAGACGCCACAGCCTCCCTCTGACCCTCCCGGCATCGCGGCCAAAAGGTACAAGCCAGCCCAGCGAAGCCTCGCATTTTATTTTCGCCCGACAAGGCTTCGAGAGCAAACCAATTCAACTCCCCCCCGGGTGAAACGACGAAGGAGCTGTCGCAGGAGCCGCAGCGATGACTTCGTCTAGCGGCGGCCACAATGGCCTGCACCTGCACGACCCCGAGAACCCACCGTCGGCACTTGCTCCAGCTGCTGATGCTGCAACTCCTCCTCCTGCGCCTCCCGAAGCATCGGCATCGCAACAACCTTCTCGTCCCCCTCCACCGTCAACGCCGCCTCCCAACAACGCTGTCATCGCGAACTCTAACTCGGTCTCTTCCTCCACGATGGCGGGCACCGGTGAACAGTCAACTGCAGGTCCATCCGAGGCTCAACCTGCGACTGCCATCCCCGGCCCCGTTGACTCGACCGATCACCCTATGACCGATGCCCCTGCCGCTACCGCCCCAACATCAGAAGCTCCAGAGCCGCAACAGCAAGCCACGCCCGTCCAAATGCCTCCGCAGGGGGATATGAACGCAGAATACTTCGCACCCTCGACACCATACAACCCAGCCCCAATGGTTGGTCTTGATCAACAACACGCGTACAACATGATGATGGCCTTGGCCTCCATGTCCGCGGCTCCCACCGCTATGTCGCCACCCTCAATAGTTACCCCCTCCCAGGTCACTCTACCAAACCCTCTGGACGATGCCTTCGGCTTTGCGGCAGCCAATTATCTGCGACCAAATGACACAAATAAGGCCCTCGAGTCGTTTGCGCGCATCGAGTTTGCCGACAGCGTGTTCCAGATGACAACTTACGCTGTGATCATTGGCCGGGACCAACGTGCCTTGGACCAGGCGCGTCGCGATGAAAAACGTCAAGACGAGTACATGCGCCGGGTGGAGGAGAATGCCAAAAAGGGACTTCCACCTCCATCACCGATGGCGCAAGACCGTACAAGGTTTAGCAAGTCCTATGTGAGTGAGGAAGGCGGTATGTTAGGTCCCGAATCAGATAGTGAAGGAAACGGCCGACCAGCAAAACGACGAAAGACGAGTACCGCCGGGTCATCACAACACGAAAACGATGAGTCGCAGCAGAACATGATTTCGAACCGCCAATATGTGTCACATACCCCAGGCGCAGCCGCTGTCGATCTGACCTCATTGCGGCCGTCTCCATGGCACGTTGCGTTTCTCGGCATTCACTCTCCGGGACCGAATATCGCCAGCAAGACGAAGGCAATCTCGAGAGAGCACATGAAGATTGAGTTTAATCAGAAGACAGGCGTGTTCGAAGCAATAGTCATCCACAAGAATGGCTTTTTCTGCGAAGACGTACACTACAAGGAAGGGCGAGTTGTTTTGAAATGTGGCGATCGACTACAGGTCAAGGACATTGACTTTCGTTTCTTGATAAACGGAGTCGAACGAGGATGTACCGGTGCGGAGGAAGAAGAAGTAGTGAAGAAGCGATCTCTTGGAGGAAAGGAGATGAGCTTTGACTTTGAATCCTCCCATGCCAATGGCGAAGTTCGCGACACAAGCGATGAGCTATCCGAACTGGCGAGCCCTCCGGAACTCTCTGACCTTGGAGAGGAAGAGGAGGGTGAGGATTCCGAATTAGTTGAGCAAGTTGAACCAGAAGCAGAGGCAGAGGAGCCTGCTGCAGAGGCAGTGTCAAGTCTTCAGCAAGAAGCTGTACCCGATCCGCAAATGGATCAACAACTGATACCCCAGATACCCAAGAAGAGAGGTCCAGGAAGGCCTCCTAAGAACGGAATTATGTCGAAACGAGAACAGAGGCTGCTTAAGAAACAACAACAGGAAATGGCGAAGAAGACTTTACCACAGGCACCACCAGTTGAACCACCGGTCAAGCGAAAGGTTGGGAGACCAAGGAAACATCCTCTCCCAGAGAATGCCGGTGACCGACCTGAGAAGCGCAAATACAAGCCTAGAAAGCCGAAAGAGGATGGCGCCGAGGGTTCGGATGCAGAGAGGCGCGCCAGGGAGAAGAAAGAGAAGAAGACCCGACCAAAATCACCCCCACTGGAGCTCAATATTGAGGACTACACCGAGGAACAGCTGCAGAAACCCAACAAAAACTACGGTGTTCTTATCGATGAGACATTGACCGCAGCGGGCCCAGATGGCCTCACATTGAAGCAGATTTACAAGCGGATATCCCAGAGATATCCATGGTTTTACTTTCATACCGAGACCAAAGGCTGGGAGAGTAGTGTTCGTCATAACCTCATCGGGAACGAGGCTTTCCGGAAGGACGAGACGACAAATATGTGGTCCCGTGTTCCAGGAGTTGAGTTGGATGCAGGGAAGAAACGCAAGGCATCGTCGCCAGATCGCGGGTTGGCGGCACAAGGTTATGGACCTTATTCTTACCCATACAACGCGGCCCAGCATATGGCACCCGGTGCCCCTGGATACCCTCAGGGACAAGCACCTCCAGGTTACCAGGTTCCCGGATACAATCCGCAACAAGCCCAAGCATCTCGACCCATGCAACCCTATGGTGCCTCACAATCACCACCAGTTCAACCAGCCCAAGGTGTAGCTGCGCAACCACCTGCCCCGGCGCATATCCCGGGATACCCGCCTCCACCTGCACCCGCCCGGCCTACGCTTGGAGGGCCTCAACCAGGCACTTACAGCTCACCCTACGCGTCGAGGCCGCCACCGCCTCCAACAAATCCCCAGATTAAGAGCGAAGATGGCAATACCCCTGCGGCAGCAGCACCGCCTACTCAGCAACCGCTCAAAACTATAGCCCCAGGAACAACGCCGCCAATTCCTGTACCGGCACCTATGTCACAACATCCAGCTGCACCTCCAAACCCTCCCCCTGCAGCTACACCAACAGCAGCACCACCCATCGCCAGTACACCCGCTCGCCCCGTCATCGATCCTCGTCTTTTGGCAGCCGTCAACGGTCTCAAGAACGGTCTCGTCACCAACCTCAAGAAGGCCCGCAACCCCCAGGCTGAAGCCATCGTCATGTCTGCCCTCAACCGCTGCATTGGCCTCAAGAAGGAAGCGACGGAGAATGACAAGATGGAGTCCATCTGTATGAAAGGTATTCGCCAAGTCATCGACGGCTTCTGCAAGACAAAGAGTCCCACACCCGGAGGGTCCCTCCCCGCCGATGCTACACCGCCCGTTTTGGAAGCCAAGGTGCTTGCCTGTCTCAACGGCTTCAAGGACGTCAGTATCAAAGCCCTCGCAGTAAAGCTCGGGGAGTCAAAAGCCGAGGCTGTCACACTCTCCGCTATTGACCGCATTCTTGGTCTAGCGGACGCGAGTATCGTGGCTCCACCTGCAGAGGGTGAATCCTCGCCAGGCAACTTCGAGGGCGTTGAGCAGCATCTCATCAAGTCGATCCGGCAGCTCCTCATCGGTATGAACCAGACCGTACGCGAGATGCCCAAATAAGCCATTTTCAGTAGACAGGTAAAGGTGATTGCAAGCAGGACAAGGGGATTAGTGTATGTTGTACTGGGGCTAGGCGTTCTAATGGGCTCACGAGATACGAACAGCGGGTATTGCATGCTGGATAGGCATCGGTTAGGCCAGGCCAGGTCAGGACAGGATCGGAAGGAAATATCCAATACGTTTCACGGTATATTGAATTAGGTATCGTGCTTAGCTACAAGACAGCTTTTAGGCGAAGTGTGCTGGCAGAAAATTGTTTTTATCAATAAATACCTTTCAGGTATATAACCTTATAAAAACCTCTAGCAAGACCCCAAACCTATCTATGTGAATATCATCCCTCATTCCCATTGCTCATCTGGCTCAATCACTACCCGAGAAAGCCTAACTTTTCTCCGATTCTGGTCAACAGAATCACCACCCAGGCAAACTTTCTTGCTCTCCTCTCCACCTCGTCAGGAAATTGTCATCAGATTAATAAAGAAGGCGCTAATATGTACCCGACCAGCAATCAAACAATCAACCAATCACCCCCAACATACCTTACACTCCATGCTCGAAAATGAAAAAACCATGACCAGTCCATCGTCATCCTCGGTCTCGTCGACACATCATTCTTGCCATTTGGCTTGCGTGTGCATCCCGTTGGGGGGCTTGGTTGTATGTGGCGGATTATATATGACAGGTATAGTAGGAGAATGGGGGCGAAGAGAGTGAGAGGTGAACCTATCCTCAGCCTAGCATTCATACCGCCATCTTGAACCATCTGTTATGCATTTATAGCCATCATCTCTCTTCGTCGTGCATTGCTCGCTTAAACTTCCCACGCCATGCTGCCTAGGCACTCTGCGGCGGGACGCCGTTGTCTTTCTCCCCAAAGTCGACAGTCAGCTTAGCGCTCTCGACCTTTTGAGTAGCAAGCTTTTCAACACCAGAAACACCACTATCGGCCTCGTCGAACGAGATGCCTAAACCATTGGAATCCTTATGGCCTCCCCCGTTAGGCTCGTCCTCGGCCGCTTCCTCCAGGTTCATCAAGGCCGGCGGGCGATGCCGCATTTGCTTTGCCTTTGCTAGGGAAATCGTCTTCTGCTGATAGGTGGTTGTAATAGGCTTCGTATCGTCGCGGTCAATCGTGGCCTTCATGAGCGCCGCCATCCACAGACGGCCCTGTTTTAGGTTCGGGACCGCAAAGTAGTGGACAGTAGGCTTCGTAAAGTTGACAGCTCTCGAAAGACCAGCTCGGGGTGGGACGAGCTTGAAGATGAACACTGAATCATCGCCTTTATCGAGCACGCCGTCATCGGGGTTAGTTGGCATATTCTGGCCTCCAACTGCATGGGATATCGTCGCGTGAAGGCCTGTTAATTTCTCGTTATCTGCGGGTAGTACCCGATGGAAAGAAATGTCGATCAGGCCCTTTTCTTGATCATCGTCCTCTGAGTAGTAGTAGGCGAGGCGTCGGCCCTTGAGGACAAATAGCCGAGGCTTCCAAGTGGTCATGAGGTTTGAGCTCTTCTTTCTCATCCAACCACTGTACTCTGCTTCTTTTATGGCTTCTTGAGGGCTGATCTTTAAAAGACCTTGGGTATATGCACTTGTTTCCTTCTTGCCCTTCTTTCTGCTGTTCTTGCTTTGAGTTGTTGTTGTGCTCGGGCTCTTTGCTGTGTCTGGAGACTCGAGATCAAAGCTAGGACCTCCAGATGGGGTAGTAGAGCCAGTACGCGCTGGTGAGTCCACCGAATCCTTCTTTGGTGAGTCGACGGGAGGAGTCACGACCTTAGATCGGTCGATAGAAAGGTTGTCTGAGATGGCACGCATGCCACTTCCAGCCAAAGATATTGGCTTATTGACAACAGAGGCGAGCCAGTCGGAATTAAACCCTTGGTGTTTTGGTGCAGGAGTTGCTGACGCCGGTGAGCGGGCATTTGCAACCGACGTGTCGAGTTTTGTGACTGTGGGCGAGGGCACGTCGTTTGCCGCTGGCATATTTCTGATCGATTCCGTAGTTGTGGTTGAAGCAGTTCTCCTGTGAGGGCCCGATGGAATGCCGTAATACTTCTGAGCAGCGGGAGAAGGACCGCCTTCGTTGACGGAGCCCATGCTTCCAAACCTTGAGTGCCTCGAGATCGCCGTGGCACTGCGAACTCTTTGCTCCTCCGTGTAGCTAGACTTTCTCGAGTGCGCGCCACTATCACGCTTCCGTAATACATTTCGTCTTCTGCCATCAACCTCTGTGCCAGAAAAGTATCCTCGATCTAGATCAACGGCCGAATCTTGAAGCTCTCCTTCTGGAGGACTCAACATATCCTGAAGGCCGGCCGATGACAGAGGGCGGGGTGATATTGCACTCCCTAGAGTCCAATTTCGGTCGAACGAGGGTTGCTTCTTGTGCATCGCGTCTACAGGGGGAAATGTGCCAGTGTTGGTGATTTTGGGAATCGGGGTAGTTCCAGACACCGGGGCTACTGGCAAACGGTAATCGGTGGATGAGTGGCGGCGCGAATGATGTAGCTCTCGTACGGATGCAGCGGATGGCCGTCTGATGTGGTTTGTGCCATCCAGAGCATTCTTCGGAGATATAGGAGTTGTAAGCGAGGTGGGAGAAGCTTTCGGCGTCTGTGAAAGGGATAGGCGTCGGGTTTGTATGGACGTAGGCCTGTTTGTCAAAGTGTTTGTTCGACTCCTCACGCGACCAGCATTTTCTCCAGCTTCACTTCCATAGGTCTGTGTTGTCCGTCTCGTTTCAAATCCCTGGTTGTTGACTTCGTCTTGGAGCGTCTTGATCTTATGCCACGTCTTCAATCGTCGACCAACCGAGCCTAGGTCAAATGCCTTAATGAACAGTGAACTCTGGTCCATTCCCAGCAATACCTCTCCAGAGATTTCCTGGTCCCTAAAGACCTCGCAGTGGTGTTTCTCTACCCCAGAGGTGAAGAGATATTCGGCTACAGCATCAGGAGACCAGGACTCAACCTCGGCCCGGGTATGTAACCCTTCCTCCTCTTCGTCCGTCTCCTCCCCGTGGATATATGAAGCTCGGTGGTCGAGGTGATTGCTACTATACTCGCTACCAGAGTCGGTAGCTGCGTTCCGGAGTGCGCCATTACTTGACGGTGACCGTAGATCTGTGATGTGTTCATCGATGACGTTAAGCGTCTCGTTTAAAACGTGGTTGTCCTGGCTTGAGGTGTTGAGATGTCCCAAGCCCGCCAACGGCGACCCCTTGCTGGGAAGACTTGCCGCAAGGGCGGAATCGGACTTAACCGAATTCAACGGCAGGGTAACCGGGGTGTCATTCGGTTGTGAAATCGTCGACGGCTGGGAGGTCTGGGGGGCGGTATCGAGACTCGAAGCGGCGCTGGGGCCGCCTATCACCTTGGACTCTTGTGCGACTTCGTGGAGGGGAGTAAGGGGTTTTGAGGGTGCGAAGGCGCTAGTGGGGATGTTCTTGGGCGCAGGTCGGGTGTAAACTGGCAGAGGTTAGATGATGACGAGAGATCAGGGCATGGAGGGACGCACCTTCGGGAAAGAGGCCAGTATTGTTGTTGACGAGGTGGCGACCCAAAAACCATCCATCGCCAAATTCGTCATCTCGTTCGATGAGCTCGACACGATCTCCCTTTGCCAGACTCAATTCATCGGAGCTCCGAGCTATGAAATCATCTAAATTTGCGGCAATCGTGGGTTAGAAGAGTGGTGCGATTGAAGACCGCCAAGCCAGACCCAGTCAAGGTCGAAGAGTGTAAGGGGAACTCACGTATCACCATCAAGATGTCGCCCGTGTCGGGCCGAGCATGGCCATCGTTGGGGCCTCTCGAGGCCATCGTGGGCTGCTGCAAAACGCCGTTGAGAGGTTAAGAAAAAGCGAGGTTCGTTGAGACAAGAGGACCGGCGAGTACGGGGACAGCCAGTCCAAGGGTGACGACGAACGGAGGCACGCAGTTGATTCGCACAGGGACGACAGATGCGGACTGGTGAGACAATCGATCGGGAGGTTAAAAAGGCGAAGAGATCTAGAGCGAGAGTAAGAACGGGAGAAGTTGTAGATGCTGCGCAAGCTTGACGGAGGCCATCGGCCAGGCCAGAATGTGGCAGCCTTCTTGTTGGGCCTTTTCGGGATGATGATGGATGGCTGGAAGATGGATGACGGACGAATCCAATCGAGGCGAGCGTCGCGAAGACTACGGGAGGGCAATCAGTGGTGGTGCAACCCACTCCAGTGCTTTGGCCGCCTGTAACGTGCCGTGATATGCTCCCTGTGGTGTGCTGTATCGCTGCGCTGGTCCCGGCCTTGGCCTGTTGAGGTGCCTGGGGTGGCTGAAGGTGGAGAAGATGCGGCAGGGCCAGCCTCAGGTGGCCAGGGAGAGGGGTGGTCCCTGACTTGAAGCGAATGAGGAACTGGCGTGGACGACGGCGATTGGCGACGTCCCTGCCAGTAACATCCAATTGTCGATGACGAGAAGAGACGACAATTGCAATTACCGAGCGTCCCCCTCTGGCTCAGTATCGGGCGTGGTTGAGGGAAGAGTGGCCGGTCAGATCAGATAATGAGCCGCCATGGGGCGAAGAACGGAAGGCAGTGAAGAAAAAGAAAAGAAAAAAAAAATAGGGTCAAAGGCGAAAGGTGAGGTAAGAGGTTGTCGATAATTGGTTTGTAGGGGAGTCGGGTTAGGAAGCAGAGGATGTGTGCTGAGAGAGTCCCAGGTCCCAGGAAATGCTGGACGTCTATTTTGGGGGAGGGGGGCAATTCTGCCAGCTCAGATACGCCAGTGTGACAGGGGATGAACCATCAATGGAGTAGAATTTCGGTGTAGAAATTCAACATCTACGAGATGGTCCTACGGCAGGGGTCATTTAACAATGATGGAATACAGGATAAACGGTAGGAGGAGGAATATCGAAGGAATCGAGCAGTGGTAAGCGAATGAAGGTGACGCGACGCGCCGAGGACGATAGAAGGCCGGCGATCTCGTGAGTCTCCCCGCTGGGTGAGGCATGCGAGATTCAGGCGGTACCTTACAAGCCCAGGTAAAGAAAGAAGGAACGTGGATGCAAAAGAAGAAAGTTCTGGAAAAAAGAAAATAACTACAGCAGGCGAGGAAGAAGCAAATTTGATCACCAGTGGCCGAGACAGTGACTGAGAGATGGTGATGACGACCACGAATGAACGGCTCCATCCATGATACTATTCAACGAAAGCATCCATGCCCAGGAAAATCTTTCGCCGGACCGATCCCGGGCTTACAGAAAACATCTGGGGATTGTCTCGACCAACTCTCTCTCCAGAGTCCATGCAATCAGGTGCACAGACCCTGCTTATTTTAGTGTGTTATCCAGGCACACTTGGTGATGCTTTGGAACCTCGCGTGCCAAGACACGGGACAAAAAACGTCAGAACTCCCTCCTAAGATCTCAGTTTTCTCTCGGCCATAAGGTTTGGTTCAAAGCCTAAACTGATTCATAGCATCAACTATCAGCAAGTTCCGAAGTAACATCCTTTGAACTGTAACTTACGAAACAGTTGCTTTGGTCCGATTATTAGCTTGTAGGCTGGTTCAAATATTCCGCAGAGGTACAGAGAGGTAGGCACACGTATTCTTCTACACAATTGGGTATATCTTCAGGCCAACTAGACGGAGGTGCCGTTGAACCCAAATGCCCCCAAATGCCCACCCAAGGCGCTGGTTTCAGTTTGGCGTGCCGTCTCCACATCTGACTGCCGCAGTCGGGCTGGTTCATCTATCAATGTATGTCAGTACGAAGGAGAAGTAGATATTGATGCCCCTACTGGTATTGTTGCAGCAGCCGAAAGTATTACAACACATCTTAAAATAAATAATAGTGACTGCTAATAATCTTCATCTTCTTGAAGTTGACCAGGGCCTTTCCTTCAACCTTTTCAGACCAGCGGCACACTCAGCACGTTCCGCAGCCTGATTAGCTAGAGCCAGCCATCCAAAGAGATTCTGCAACATACAGCCCCCGCCGAATGTCTCAAATCGTTTCTTCTTTCACTCAATAAAGAGCTACAACAGGTCCCACCACCTCTATGTCAAGGTCGAGGCTGGGTACGAAAGAGACTACCTGATGTTTGGGCCACATAGGAGGTATCCTGGCGAAGAAATTACTTTTATATGTTTGTCAAAATGTTCCGCGCAGCGGATAGGTACAGCATCATCCCAATGATTAGTATCAACGGAATGTACTGTATGGTTGGGACCCGGGCAAGCTCTCTTCGACGCGGAGAACTGCATGTAGTTGCATTTTCCTTAGGTCAGCAGGCTGTAATCACCCGTTCAGCTTGCTGCCTGGTGCTGGGTGCTTGACTCCTCGAGATTAGTATCATTTCTCTATTCTGCTGTTAGCTATCCCTCTCTATCGTCACTACCCAACGGTGAATAGAAGGGGAGGGGGTTGAGCACAATGCTATATGGTATCGGGCGAGGGGCTCAGCGCGCAAATAGTAGTCCTGGGTGGTTAGAAGTTCAGCTCGTGCAACGCCCCGGCCCACCCTGCGATGTTCCACACCGGGGGAAAAAGCAATGGATGTCTCTGGAACACGAGACCGGTGTGGAATCTGCCCCAGCTCCCCTAGATTGAACGGGTTGCGCCAGCTAGCAAAGGTGTGAACATCCCAACAAACAGGTACATATAAAAAAAGTTAGCACTTTCCGGACTCTCTGCTCTCCCAATCGTGGAGTCTCGCCTTGGAACCAGGACCTTGGGCCAAAGTGGTGGCGGCGGCATAATCAAGGCCCAGCAAGAATCGATGCGCCATGCCAATTGCAGCCCGTCCGTGAATCAAACCCCCAACTCAATCCCAACTTCACACTTCAATTCGTTCTCCGCCTCCTGCCCGTTGCCGCCCGGCGCGCAATTATTACACGTCAAGGGAGTCAACACGACGCGAATGGAAGACTTCTGACACGTCTTTTCTTCCCCATCCGATTCTGTTCCGCAGCCTCTCTCTCGATCCCCCCGGCGCGGCTCCCCCGATTCCCCTCCTCGCCGTAATCTCCTCTGGCTTCCCGCGAACCAGCCTCCATCCTCTCCCCTCAAGGTGCCCCGTCTTCGCTTCGATCTCTCCATCTTCCTTCGCCCCCTACCTTACCTCTCGATCGACTCAGTGTTCTCTCGAGCCTCGTTTGCGACTGCCCGGCGAACACTTAAGCTATTACGCTCGGAGCACCTTCCAAACCATGATCATCCGGGCGGCACTTGACTTCAGAAAGAGGAGACGCTGAGCGGGCATAGTCGCTGGCTAAATGGTACAGACCATCCCGGATCAAGGCCTCAGCCCAAGGTTCTATATAAACGCTGACCAAGAAATCTCTTGCATTAGCGACTGCCCTCATACACCCGACTCTGAGATGTCACAAGCCCTCGATCAGGCCCGGACCTGGGCTCAAGGTTCCGCGCAGATCGCAACCTCCAACCAGACGCTCAACCAACTAATGGGCGGCTCTCGTCACTCTTGGATGTCGAATGGCAACTCTACAACCTCCCAGAATCCAGTCGTCTCGGCAAGTGGACAAAGCTGTATACCCTCACATATTAGCCCTCGCAAACGAAGTCGATCTTCAAAGAAAACCAGTATCCCGTCGATGGACACCTCTGAACAACCCGTCTCTACCATGCGGTATGAAACCAACAACATAGAACACCACGTGGAGAGCGCAGAACCTCATATGTAAGCATATCTCACCTACGTCTTCGAGTCCTATTACGACCATACCCCAGTTCCCTTGCAAATTCCTGATCGACTACCACTTTGGTATGAAGTCGTTGGTGTGCGAAAATGCGTGGGCGCAATGTCAGCTTGGTTCCACCGTTGCTAACTCGAAATAATAGATTCCACCCTGTCCTGCCATCCCCAGCGCCGACCGATGAGCCAAGTCCCGCCCTCTCACTCCAAATCGACAGTCCTAGGAGCGCCCTTGGAGAATCGGCGCCTTTACGATACCAGCTTGCTCCTTGCATCCCTAGGAACCAAGAAGATGTAAATTCCGGGCCCAGCCATGCTGCGAACCAAAGTCAGACCGGGCCAATACCTCCTGAAGCCCAGGGCAACCAGTCCCCAAGGCTCGACCAGAGTACGGAGCGGGATGTATCTTCAGATTCTAACGTCAGAGTCCACACACAGAACACGAACCAGAGTTCTGGCTTAATGCACCCAAGATCTCAAGCCCAGCCATTGCCTTCGCAGCAGCAAATCTTGGAGCAAGCGTCGACCCCTTCAAACGTAAGAGCTCAAGAAGCTGCCGAAATGACATCAGCAGCTACTAGGCGACCCTCGAAACGGCCTCGTCTTGAGACGTCGGACCAGCCCAGCAATCAAGGGATTCAAGGAGACCAACAAGCTCTTATGGAACAATGGCGAGCAGAGGTCAGAGCCCGAATGGACCAATTCGCAGGCAGAGGGCTTCTAAGCGAATACATCGAAGCGCCCCGATACAGACTCCTCGGGGACGCGTGCGTTGCACTCGATCTCTTCTATCTTGCGCTTCACCAAATATTCTGCCTGTGGACCTTGAGCAAGACAACAGTTCATCAAATTCTCGGTCCTTCTTTAGCTTCAGAGATAGTTGATGCCAGTTTCGACATATTGCAGCTTGTTCTTAGGAAGAACGAGCTTCTTTCTAGTACCCATCTCGACTGGTTTTCTCGGTTTCCGCGACCTATCGGCGAAATGTTGGAAGGGTATTCACCGTTTCGCTTAGCTCTTACTGATGTTGTAGAGTTCTTGCCAAGACTTCTGCAGTGCTGGTCAGTAATGATGAATCAAGTTGAGCAGCGAGCCACGCCTTTCCTGAGTTGGGAGCTGAGATATGCGTTAAAGTGTTTCTCTCCGTCAATTCAAACGATGCTTTTCACCGTGAGTCGCAGAAAATTGGGCGTGCCCGACGGTCCGCTCGCAAACGAAATGATCACAATTTTCCAAAGAGACCAGCTTTCTGAGAACAGGATTGCGATTACGCACGTAGCTGCTGAGGAAGTGAAACGGGTTCGGGATGACTTCGCTGCTCGTTATGCACAACTCGTACATCAGGCGCGGCGGGAGACGGCTCAGCAAAGTAGGGCAGCCAACAACCCCCCAAAACGGTATTCATTCGCTAACCTGAAGTGCCCCCTAGATTCAGTATCCTCTCCTCCTCTTCACCATCCCGTCTCCATGGCCCAGCACCACGGCAGGGCATTGCTTCCCCAGCCGTCTCCAAACGTATCGCATCCTTACGTTCCCTTGCCGAGCACCACAATGGCCCAGTCTCCCTCGACTCCACAGCTAGAGTCTTCATTTGCACATCCCCAGATGGGAAACCGCATAACATCCGCCCCAACCGCGACTCCAACCGCTGGTGCTCATTTTGCGCCTCCAGAAAGTTCCAGGAACTCACATCCTCAAGTCTCGGGCGCCTATCAGGCGCACGTAGGACAATACTCGCCTCATGTACCTGAGCGACCACTCCCGTCAACGCAACAACAAACTCCTCCGTCAGGGCCGGGCTTGCCTATGCCATCACATCCTCAATCTAACCATCCTCCATCCGTACACTCTCAAGCTCCACCCCACAGTACGCAGAGACAGCCAAGCTCGTTTCAGTACCCGAGTCAAATTATCCCAGGTCCCCAAGCAGGCATGCCGCAAAACCCAACCCATCAGGGGCTACAATATCCTCAGCACTTCGCACATCCAACCCCTAACCAAGTCCTATCTTCAACACAGGCGGTTCCGCATCACATGGCTCAGTCAGGGCCTTCTCCGTACTCCATACCGCACCCCAGGGCAAGAGCATCTCCGACAGGGTATGCTCCTCAACCTGCGCAACCGATGCCACTGCCCGTTACTCCGGGCGGTTCAAGGCTTCCTCCTTTCCCGCTGATAACTGAGAACGAGTACGCGACCGGCCCTTACGACCAGAGTTCCATCGAAATGAGCCTTCATCAAGTGGAAGTCCGCAGCCCCCAGAGAGTCCCCATAAGACCGATCACCACTCGGCACTACCAGTTCATCAAAGAGCTAGCGCTCCCACCGGGCGAGGTCCAGCCTCACATAACTCTTCGCGCTCTCAGCTTTGACGTATCCGAGCAAGCTATGGGGAGACTTTCACGAAGGTCGGGCACCAGCCCAGAGTCTGAGGAATTGCCCTGTGCGCATTATTATGATTCGTCGTTGCGATATCGTCTTCGTGGATGCCTCCGCCCCCAGGACGAACAAAACTTGAAGGAATCAGACTGGGTCGTTTCCGCTACCTACTGGCCAGAAAACATTGTTTTAGAACTAAACGGGCACATGATGGAAGTTCGCCGCAAGCAGCATTTTCACAAAGATTTGCCATTAGAGTTGACAGATCTCTTACGTCAGGGTGAGAACAAACTGAGAATTTGTCTGCCTCCAGTCCATGGCAATTACAAATCAGGATACAAGTTCCTTGTCGGGGTGGAGGTGGTTGAAACTCGCAGTCACAGCTCATTGCGGCCAATGATCGAGAAGTCTCAGCGCATTTCTGCTGATGAGACGTTACAAAAGGTGCAGCAACGCCTCCGCCCATCAGATTCGGATGATATCATCATCAAAGATGAGACTTTGTCAGTCTCTTTAGCCGATCCCTTCAGCTCCACAATGTTTGAAGTCCCTGTACGAGGGGTTGATTGCAAGCATCTCGAATGCTTCGACCTAGAGACATGGTTGCAGACCCGGCCTTCAAAGCCGAAACAAAGGGGGGTAAAACTATCACATGGAGGAGAGCCGTCCTTGGTGGACGTTTGGAAGTGTCCAATCTGCAGCCTTGATGCGCGTCCATCGAGTCTTCGAATCGATGATTTCTTCGTCCAAGTTCGTAAGACTCTGTTGGAACAGGGCGAATCAGGTGTCAAATCGATAACTATAGATGCCAACGGCGTTTGGAATCTGGTCCAGGAGCCAGATGATGTGGAGGAGGACTCGCCTGGGCCGAACAATGTCCAGGCTAACGGTGATCGTGTAGGATCTAAGCAATCCTCCACGGCATCGGTCATTGAGATTTTAGATGATTAAGGTTTTTGGCAAGGGGCTGATTCGAGTCCAGTTGTACACAGTTGAGATTTACGAATGGGGTTGGAGTTCAGATTGATATTGCGACTTGAGGCACTGCTTTTTACGAGATACCACGACACAACGAGTTGGCGTTGGCGAGGTAAGGGTGGGATTGGAATCGGGAATGTTTCTTGGTGGGCGCCTTGCGATGCTCGTTTTCGCCCCACTGTAGGCTATAACTGGTTCTCTAATCTAGAGCCGGGGTATTGAGGTGCGGGCGAAACAGCAGGTCTGAAGGGAAATTAGGACTACGGACATAGGGATTGAATGTTTATACTTGTATGAGATGGATAGTCATCGATCTCAACCATGTAAACTTGTAGGCACCATCATTATATGGAGGTCCAATTCTGAATAATGAGTTTATACATGACCGCTTCATTTCAAATTCTGCTGTGATTCTAGGAGTCCTCATTGCCTGCCTATCTTGATGTGTTCTTGTCGGTAATGAACAGGTAAATGCAAGGGGTATCAACGACTGGGCAATTAGTTGGATGATGTAAGACAAATGGATTAATTGCTAAAAGATACTTCTCTTAGCACGTTATTCCCGTGTAGCATTAGGTCTTTCATATCCCGCATACCACAGTCTTGATAAGCCTTTATCCCGCATCGAAAACTGACATCAATCTCTCCGGCCATCGTCACATTTCACGTAGCCATTCCGCTATCCAACTAACCGTGCTTGACCACTCTCAATAATTTTCAACTCCTCTGGAAGATACTCCCCAGTCATTGCCGTTAGACCGTCGGCTTGATGTCCATATGCACGTCTGCAACGAAACTTCAGAGGAATCGATATGGACGGCGCCAAGCTCTCGTCACAGTATAGAGCTCCTAGCCCGCCTCGTCGCCAAAGAGCGTGCGTGCCATGTACCATAGCTAAGGCGAAGTGTAACTTCCAGGCAATTAATATTGAGAAGCATCTCTGTGACAGGTTCTTCCCTTTTTCCACGCCCTCCTGGGAGGTGCTATCTGATAGTTAGTGGTACAACATAGGTGCCAGAAATTAGAACTTGACTGTCGGGCGAAAACTACAAAGAGCTTAAGAAAACCGAGGAAGATCAAAGGCGCGGATGTATACGTTTTCCCTTCGGGAGAGTCAAACCTTGCTGATGAATCCAGGCATGCTACCCTAGAGCATCAAGGAGTGAGGGATGTTCAGCCTTTGCGTGGGAATGGAGGACCGCTACAGAGACAGACTGGAGGGGATTCGAATTTACCTCCCCAAGTAATCACTGGGGTGATCAAGGGCACTGCCACTCAACCTCCACCCCAAAGCACCTATTCAGGACTACCATCAGGTCTTCAACCTCCGAACAACTCGTCTCTCCCCCCGTACAGCATCACCTGGCTTCAAGCATCTCGCATTCTATCTTTGTTTCGGAGGGATTACATGGCCAACTTCCCTTTCGTTATGATCGATCCTAGCATCACAGCAGAGAGTCTTTACAAGGAAAAGCCCTTTCTCTTTCGCGTGCTCATGTTAGTCGCCTCACCACTCCCTGAGCCAAGAATTGCAAAAATGAAACGCAATGTCCTTGCGTACCTCGGACAGCATATGCTTGTTGAGGAGGAGAGGAGATTGGAGATTTTGCAGGGGCTGTTGGTCGTGATTGCATGGTAAGTCTGCTTCGTTATTGCAGGATATGTTGCTGAAGGTTAGAGCAGGGCACATATGTGTCATATCTATGACGAGCAGGTTACAAATCTTACATATATGGCCTTAGGATACGCTCATAACCTTGGACTCACTAAGATACCCGTTGATTATCTGCAAAAAGGGGACTCGGAGAGTACCCCCGAGGACATGCTGGCGAAAGGCCGCGTGAGGGAGAATCAGAAAACACACTCCCCAGAGGAACAACGAGCTCTTCTCGGAGCCTTCTGTATACTATCAGTGTAGGTCTTTATTTTGGGGCAATTCCTCCGTTGGCTCACTAACCTGCCAAGGAACTCAACCCAATATACCCGCCGCAACCCTCTCGAGACACCATACATCGACATCTGCTGCACATCCCTCACTACGACCTACACTCCAACGCACCTCCTCCTTGAATGTACCGTCCGCATGATCCAAATGTCCGAGAAACTCTCCCGTGCCTTCGGCGAAGCCTACGAGCGAAGCCACGCTCGCCCCTACGCCTTCCTTCTCGAAGGCAGCGGCCGGGGTTTCCGCACTGAGCTGGATCGTATTATCGAAATGGCGATGCACCCAGATTTGGTGGATCATAAAGATTTCTTTCAGTTGTGGCATAACTATCTGCTAGTTCGACTTTACGAACCTGCGACGAGGGTAAAGGAGATTGAGGCAGAAGGTATTGGGCCGTCGATGTATCGAAGTTTGTGCTTGAGGAATTGTTTGAATGCTGTGAAGGCCTATTTTGACATCCTGCTTGGTGGGAGTGCTATAGCGACTTTGCACCGCTCGGTTTTGACGAATGAGCAGTCTGCGTTCGTCATGTTGATGGCAACGAGGCTGCTACTCATCGATGCACCGGATTGGGATATGCAACTTGCACGACTCTCTCTGGACTTTCTTCCGATCTTGGATCAGATCCTTGAAAGAGTCTACGAAGCGGATGCTGCACGTCGGCAAGCTGTGGAGACCTTCGCGAAGGATACCGGGGGAGCGGTGACGGAGGAGGAGATGGAAGTAGAGAGTCGACTAGCGGATACGGCGAGGAAGACGAAATGGTTGAGGGAAGGATTTGAAGCGAGGCTAGAGGGGAGGGAGCTAGGGAGCTTGGAAGTTGAGGCGGATAGAGGTGGGATGGTGAGGGAAGAAGAGGGGGATAGAGATGATGGAGTGTTGTGGTTGAATGGGTTTCTGGGGAACATGGCTTGGAGTTTCGACGGGGTAAACATTTAGGTCTAGTACACGAAAGTATTGTCAAATATGGCTTCGGGGTAGGACTTGCATTCAAAGTGGCTATTGGTAGAAATAGTAGTACATAAGGGGGTATAAAGATATCTAAAACAAACACAGAACCAATCCCATAGCCCAAACTCCAGCGTCCTCTACATTAGTCGTCCAATCATTCTAGTCAGTCATCATCTTCTGAAGCACTGTCATACCCACTATCGTCAATCTTCGCCCCATTAACAAAAGTACTCCAACATCCTGGATCACTCAGATCCACTTCTTCCAGTCTCGTCTTCCATTCCCCCCTCAACACGCCTTGCTCATCATAGGGTTCTTGTCTCATCCAATCCGCCCATAGTGCCACTGCGGCTGCAGCATCTGCCCAGGTGACATCGAACCACTCCTTATGCTCCCCATTACAGCCCGGACATACAGCCTCTCTCTTTCGCTGATTCCAAAGTTGCGCGTGTACTAGTTTCTCGACTTTAACGTAGCACTCAGATCCAGTGTCCGTCAGAACCCGTGGTTCGTAGCCGCACTGGCGGTGCCATTGTGCCATGCGGGCCTTGAGATGCTTGGTGTAGCCAATCTTGAGATAGGGGCGGACGTCACGGTAGCTAGTTGGGAAAGTGAATATGTATATCCTTCCATCGGATGTGGTCTCAGTAGGGAGGAGGCCTCGAAGGATTAGCTCCTTGACCTTGTTGTTGAGAGCCTTTGTTGATCTTGGGGTTCCAAAGCGTTTCATCATATGCTTAGGACCCTTCGATTTGAGGGAGGTTGATGATGGCGATGCCGGAATTTCCGAAGGTGTGGGGGAGGATGGGCGAGTTTGAGGACCGTTATTGTGAGTGTTTGCATCTTTCAAAGGGACTTCCTCGACAGGAGTTTCATTCTTGACCCTGACCTCAGGGATCTGGAAATCCTGAGCTGTCATGACAGTATCGACATCGTTTTCTGGTAGGTCCTCGAAGTCGGAAGCGGCATCATCATCCTGCTCCTCCTTCTTTTCAGTCTTGGTGGTGGCGACTCTCTTTAAGGGCTCGAGTTTCTTTTCCCACTTCGTAACCCACTCAGGCCCCTGGTCACGTTTGTGGTACCTGCACATAAGCAACTCTGCCATATCACCAAGCAAGTCTCGAGCAGCATCCAAGCTTCCTTGAATAAATATCCGGGTCAGAAGACCGGTCACTTTGTCTGAGCTCGCCTTGCTACCGAGGATTTTGCATCGCCGGTTCCCAGCTTTGACTTGTCCATGGCAGTAGAGCCTTGACCCGGAGTCAACATTGAGTATTTCTCGAAGGGCGTCGGACGTCGCGGGCCAGACCGTAAGCGGAGTAGAGCTGGCCATGGTGAGAAATAATTGGTAATAGAATATAAAGAATATATCGTGTAAATCTTGCACATAGGAGCTTTGATTGCTGCTCTATCATTGTTCTCTTGAAGGTGGTCACTCAACCATATTTAACTCCCAGCTGAACATATTGAAGCGCCGGCCAGGAGGCCGGGGGGGCATTTGGCCTTCTGGCATAGCCATTCCGGAGTGCGTTTCACCCTGGCCCTCCGCCTTGCGTCCCCCGCGATGCATACAGATGTCGGCCAACAGAGTGGGCCTCCAGATTGTATGCGATATGATGAAATATTAACAGTCTAGAGACCGCTGGAGCGTCACAATCAGGCCAATAGATTTATTAGTCTCGCTTAGAGCCTATTTCCCCAGTGCGTTTATCACTTTATTCGAGTAGTTCACCGCGATAGACTCTTTCTTTCATGGGCTTGGATACCATGGAATACGCGCCAGTAGACGAGATGGTGGGCTGTAGAGGTGGTCTGAGAGCAGTGTTGGTTGGATGTGTTGGTTCTTGCGTGCAGAAACCAGGCCGCCTCAGCCACATTCTGCGCGAAATTGGAAGGTAGAAAGCCTTGAAATAGGATCACGAGGCTTTTTCCCGATACCTTGTTGTCAATGCGGGCGTTCCAAGGCGTCTCAGCCGCTTCGGAGGCCGACTGGATTTGAAACCGATGTAAGTCCTAGGCGCGGCCCGTAGTATGGGGCCTTGCGACTAGACTGAATACACGCATGCTCTTCCCAATTGGGATACGCTGAAGGTCTGTGCTTTGAGGGAAGAGTGAAGAGTAAACAGTCTTGAGCAATGTGTAAATAGGGCTGTGCTTAGCAGTTTGGGAGGAGCAGGTGGCCAGGGTTTGATTCATGCAATGGCTGAGAAGATCGGCGTGGCGCACCTTCGTCAATGAAGCCGCAATAGAAGTTCAACTCGGCCCTTCCACAAAGACGAGTGTTTGTTGCTGTGAACAAAGATTGTAGAATGAGGGGGATGAAGATGCTGTATATGCGGAGGTGTAATGACCTCAGCAAGATTCGTGATTAGCACATCATAACGACTAATTGCCTATCATCTGCATTTTTAATCCAACATTAGTCTAACTACACAAGTGATGCTGTGGGTATTCTCTCATCAGAAATACCCCTCAATCAATAAACACAAGTAAAGCTGAATTTGCTCTCTCAATCCAATTCGAGCATCGATTGACACCGTCTCTAATCGTACGCCTCAAGAAATCAAGATGCGGTCCGAATCACCTCTTGCCGCCCAGGCTCAGGCCGCCCAGCGCATGTATAATCAGCGGGCCACCAACTACGAAGACTCATGGCATCCTGACTACAGCAGACGATTTATGGAAGTAGTCGATATAAATCGCGGCGACCGAATTCTGGACCTGGCATGTGGCACTGGCCTCAAGGCAGTTGTCGCGGCGCGGAGAATTGGCGACGAAGGCATCGTCATCGGAGTAGATGTTACGCCGAACATGCTTGACGAAGCGAGGAAGAAGCAAGGTGCTGATCCAGTGTTGGCCCGGCGCCTCAAGTTGATTCAACATGATGTTACCGACTTAACGTCTTGTGAAGGGGTGGAAAAGAGCAGTTTCGATTTGATCATTTGCTCAAATGCCTTCGTTCTCTTTGAGCATCCAGAACAGGTCTTAGCCCACTGGCGCGAGTTCCTCAAGGAAGACGGCAAAATGGTCATTGACATTACTCATGAAAATAACCTCCGCTCGGGGCTATTGATGGAGCAGGTAGCCAAGCAAATGGGGATTCCTTTTCCATCGAACCGTGCATGGATTAAGTCAATTAATTCATTCCGCGAGCTTCTCGAGAAGCAGGGTTTCGTGGTGGAGAGGGTAGAGACCCTCGAGAAGACAGCTGGGGAGGGCACGACTTATTTAGGCTTTGAGAGGGCGGATGACCAGTTTGATTACATATTGAATGGACCGTTACTTGCTGTGGCAGGTATGGATGAGCTTAGGAATAAAGGGCGACCTTACTTCAAAGAGGAATGGGAGAGAGTTGCAGTTAACGGCAAGCTTGAGGTGTCGGATATCCTCTATGTCTATGTTTCTAGGAAGGCTTGATCCTACTCAAGCCCCTAATATTCTCGCTGAATATATCTTCTAGTCAAATGGCCCTGCTTAGCCATTTCCATTCTTCAGATCTTTGCTTTCGGGCCCTGTGTATTGGGTTTGACGGGTATCCTTGGGTGGTCCCCAGCAAGCTTCAACCCAGTAATCTTTTCCAGCTCATCCACTGCCTCAAAAGCCCTCCCCAGGTTCACCTTGATCGTTCCAAATCCCTGTTTGCGAGCCTCCTTCAAATTCTCACCAATATCGTCCAAAAAAAGGATTTCGTCCGGCTTGACACCATTCTCCCATCCCAAGCCTCGATTTCCCGACCGATTTGCATAGTCCTTAGCGTACTTGTCAACTCGTTCCAATGCAAATTGGTACATCTTCGGATCCGGTTTCCGGATACCCACGTGTGCCGAAGAAATAAAGACATCAAACAACTTCCGTGTAGGTTCGTCAAAGTAGTTTTCTTGGTGGAGCTTGTGGCCAGGAGGGAAGATCACGGTGTTGCTTAGCGCAGCTAATATATACTTGCCGCTGGCCTTGAGATTTTTCAAGGCTGGGTGCATCCACGGATCGGGATAGTTTGAAGCCGTCATCATCTCATCGAACAACCATTTCGCATCAATGGCGGGAAGGGGTGGTCTCGTCTTTGGGAGATTGGGGTTTTTGGCCTGCTGTTGTTTGTAGAATGCTTCCCATCTTTCAGGGTTATGAAGATCTTTGCTGAAACCATTGAAGAAAGTGCTGTCCATTGGTACTTCCCCCTTTTCAAGCTGATGCCAGAATCCGTTTGGCGCGGTCTTGGAGATTGAGTAATTGACCCATCCTGGCGGGATTCCAAGATTAAGCTCGTAGTCAAGAATTGCTTGGAAAGGCGATTTTACCTGTCATAAGTTAGTCCCCTGTATCTTGTATCCCTTAAACTTAATGCCTTCAGAAGGGCATTAAAATAAAGTTGAGGTAGACAGTGAAAGGAAAGAAATATTGTAGATTTTCAGTCCATCGTACTTACACAAACACCTCCAATGTCAAAGAGAAGAACCTTTGGTTGCTTTCCGTCTGGCATAATGAGACTAGCTGGAGTTTCAAGGCAAGTGGGAAAGATCAAGAGGTGCGAGAAATGCAGAACTATTAAGGATATATGGTTACAAATCTTTAGATCTCAGTTGAAGAAGACGACGAAAAGACAACATGGGGGTTCGAAGCATCAAGTTCCCCAGACTGCCCCCACTCGAGGCCGAAGGACCTCGGCACGGCTTCTCCACCGAAACCTGGTCTGCGACGCTTCTTAACGGGGACAAGCGCTTGAGAATGATAAGATAAGCCCGAGGGCATCAGCACGTGACTCGTCCCCGACCCAGCTTCAAGCCCAGTGGGGCAATTTGGCGATAGGGCGGTTAGGGCTTTGAAAATATCCCCCACCAAAATTGGCTGCACACTTCCTTCACCACCAACTTTCCAACATCAAAGTCCATCGTTGGCCAATACCGTCAAAATGGTAAGTTAAGGCCTATCGCAAAGAGCTCCATTTGGTGGACTCTTTACTGTTCACGGCAGAAATGCCAATTGCTCGTTGAGAGTCACCGCAAGTTGCTTCGGAAGGAGGACGAGCAAATCTGAAGCGCAAATTGCTGACTCGGGGATGTGCGACAGGTTTTCCACAAGTTGGTGAAGAACAGCGCGTACTACAGGTAAGTCGATACCCTCATTCCAACGCTCTTTGCCCTTGAGAAAAATGCTGACGAGAGTTTCAGTCGCTACCAGACCAAGTACAAGCGCAGACGCTCCGGCAAGACCGATTACTACGCCCGCAAGCGCCTCATCACCCAGGCCAAGAACAAGTACAATGCGCCTAAGTACCGTCTCGTCGTCCGCTTCACCAACAAGGACATCATCATGCAGATCGTAACCTCTGAGATTACTGGTGACAAGGTCTTCGCCTCTGCTTACTCCCACGAGCTGAAGGCCTACGGTATCGAGCATGGTCTTACCAACTGGGCTGCTGCCTACGCTACCGGTCTCCTGATCGCCCGCCGTGTCTTGAAGAAGCTCGGCCTCGATGAGGACTTCACTGGTGTTGAGGAGGCTGATGGTGAGTTCACCCTCACCGAGGCCGCTGAGACCGACGACGGCGAGCGACGACCTTTCAAGGCCTTCCTCGATGTTGGTCTTGCACGAACCTCTACTGGTGCCCGTGTCTTCGGTGCCATGAAGGGTGCCTCTGACGGTGGTATCCTCGTCCCCCACTCCGAGAAGCGATTCCCTGGTTACGACATTGAGACTAAGGAGCTGGACGCCGATGTCCTCCGCAGCTACATCTACGGTGGCCACGTTGCTGAGTACATGGAGACTCTTGCCGACGATGATGAGGAGCGTTACCGCAGCCAGTTCCAGAAGTACATCGACGACGATGTGGAGGCTGAGGGTCTGGAGGACCTCTACGCTGATGCCCACAAGGCTATCCGTGAGGACCCCTTCAAGAAGTATGAGAGCGACGCTCCCAAGAAGACCAAGGAGGAGTGGAAGGCCGAGTCCAAGAAGCACAGGACCCCCAAGCAGACCCGCGAGGAGAGGGAGAAGCGAATCCAGGAGCGCATCCAGGAGATTCTGGAGGACGAGTAAAAAGTTACCTTACTTATGTTCTAGTGAGGATTGTTGCCTTGGCTTTGGGTTTGGAGTTTCGAGGAAAGGGACGGTCCATATCAAGGGTCATACGAATGAAAAGAAAAGATACCTTCCAGCCAAATTCCATAGCATTGGTGAACTGGTGTCTCATTGTACTCCATGATTGTACTTGAATGTGTGCTCGGTGTTTGGTGCCTCAGCAAGTAAGCGGTCCTTAGGTGGGCCTGACTCAAGTTGTGCGTGCATCTTGGCGAAAGTCGTAGGGTTGATCGTACGGAGACTGGGCACAGGTTGCGAAAAGTGGCCAATACTGGATATCACGCGATCTAATGTTAAACAATCACCATAGGTGGGAAGTAGCAACATCTCGAAATTTCGGTATGAGGCCAGGGTGAAGTCTTCGTTGGAGAGACCTGGCATAAAAGCGAGTTTGGAGTTGGGTCAGCAACAAGTTCACTTTAAACTTAACAAGATCCGTTTTAGGTCTGCAAGATACGTATAAGCCCCGTCTCTCGTGCTGCTGATGATGAAGTCACCGCGGATGTCACAGACAGACATGCGGGAATTAGATGGAAATGGTTTTCCATGCAGCGGAAGCGCGGTGGAGAAATAAACGGACAGACCCTGGCATCCCTGGAATCGCGAAATTATGGTCGGGATGTGAGAATGGAGATTGGGTCGTTTGTTGGAGAAGGAAAGTGATTGGAGATAGAAGGCGGTCGAGAGACGGAGGGCGGATTAATAATTTCGATTAGTGATGCTGTTGGAGAGTGTTGGAGACGAATTAGACTCGGGGTTAAGGTAAGGGAATCATAGTATTGTGGGTGGAGAGGTAGGTTCGGTCTGGTTGCGGAGAGAGCCTTTTTTGGTGGTGGTTGATGGTTGACGGTGGATTATTCAAGGTGCATGGATTATCAATGTGGCCTTCCCGTCGCATTTGCTTTTTCCGCCTCGCTTCCGCCGGTATGACGGACTACTCTTTACCACGGAGTCCGAAACAGTACTTACGTCGTACTCGATACTTTGGGTGTCATTGCTAAAAAGAAGGTAGCCAGGACGTGTGCTGCACTATTTGTTGACCCTGGAGGGTAGCACAGAATCAGATGGCAAGCTGTGGATGTGGATGTGGATGCGGAAACCAGACGAGGGGAAACCGATGGTCTGGAACCGTTCGGATTCAGCGCCGCATTTTAAGTCGCAGCTAAGAGCAACACAGCAGAGCAAGTACCGGGGCTAATGTACCACAGTAACTGAGCTTGTGGTGATAACCGTGTCTTGGACACGCCCGGGACATGCCGCAGCTGCGATGAGATGAGATGAGATGAGAGTTGAGGGTGAGGGTTTGAGATAAGAGACGTATCGTCAAAGTCAGCGCATTCGAGTGGCGGTAGACTACCAAAGCGGTCTTCTGCTTGTGATGATCGCTAGTTACACGTGCATGGAGTTTTGAAGCGACCGACGATCGTGACGTTGATGCGGTCTAAGTGTTACGATTGTACTGGACGTGCCCCCTCCAAACCCTGGACTTGGCTCGGGCCTTGGCATTCGGTCCACGATTTCCCAGACTGTGAGATTCCCACTCTAGCCTCTGGCCGAGGCGGCGGCGGCTGCAAATGGATTGGAGGCTGGATGGCTGGCTGCTGGATGCGGGCGGCGACGGATAGCCTTTGACACCTACAGTCAGCGGCAGCAGCACTGAAATTTTGCTGCTCACATCATCAGCCATCTTCTATCCTTTCTACTTGATCGCCCACTTAACTCCGAATTCCCATCATTCCCCCGCCCCTTCTTCCATAACCCATCATTGCCCTGATCAAATTACTGTACGAGTAAACACCCTCCGAAACTATTCGCACTATCGCCCCAGACAGAAATCCCCCAGCCCGGCTTACCCCGCTACTAAAATGAACCTACCATCCTCCACCGTGGCCCGGGCCAGCTGCTAAAAGTCACTGAAAGCGCACTTGAGGCTTGAAACCTTGGCTGTACTAAGTCGACCCAGCCCAGAACCTTGCCAGCACCAGACCACACCTTACCTTACCCTTACCATTACAACATCTCTTCTCATCAGTTACAACAGCTCCTATTCCGAAACAGTCTCGACCGTTAATCGGCCTCGCCGGCCACCGACTCTTTTTAATCCTGACATCTCCGATATCTCTTTCATCACTAGACGCCCGTCAACATGGAACAGGTCCACGGCGTCGACGTGAGCTGGATGACCCATGGGGCTCCCAAAGGCATGTGCTTAGTTGAGCATCCCTCCTCAACTCGCCACCCACAACACAACGAGATCAAGAAGGGATATCTTCACTCGAGAGGCGCATCGACTGACTTCTGATGCAGAGAAAGTAGCTAAATCTTCGCCTCCGAAACCGACTCCTTCTGCCGTTCTCCCACGCCAGATTCCCGGCGCATCCCCGAGACCAAGTTCTCCAGCTTCGGTAGATTCGCCGACGAATGGCCATGCGAACGGCCAGACTACGTCGGCCACGCCTCCCAATAGCTCGAATGCTCAAAGGCGACCTTCAAGATCGGGGTCAATAGATAGTAGGAGTCCATCGGGGACACCATCGCCGCAACGTCGCAATTCCTGGTTCTCCAATATCTCGGCCAAGTTCTCCAGCACCCCCCCCACCAGTCCGTCCATCCCATCCCAACCACAACCGACACCAACTACCCAATCCGATCCTCCACCTCCCAAGATCACCCCTACCAAGAATGCCGTGCTACAACATGCTGCGAAACCCGACGGCGATGGCCCTTACATACCAGCCCCGCCTAGGAGCGCCCCAGCCGGGTTCCTAGGTGTCTTTCGAAGACTGTCGTCATCGTCTGGCGCTGCTCTACACACTGGAGGCAAATTGGGCCACGGCTTAGTCGATCGAGTGGTATTGAACGTCGACCAAAACCGAGAACGATGTCCAATCTCGGAGCTTCGTGAAGCCAAATTGAGGAGGGTAGCATTTTGCGTTGATGTTGAAATTGCGCCCATGCCTCGATATGCCGAGGGAGACACAGAAACGAAGCCCGTTGATAAATCGCAAAAGAAGAAGTTGACGGAAAAGGGCGAAGGAGAGGCTTTAAAGAATCCTAAAGCTGTCGAGGAGCAGTTGGGAGGAGACGGGTGTGCTAAGAGTACTATCGAGACCCTGCCCAAGGAACCTGAGAAGGAGAAAACAGAGACTGTTAAGGAGAAATCTACAGTCGATCCGACTCCAGTCCCCGAAAAGAAAGAGGAGAACACGAAGAAGAAAGAGAAAAAGAAGAAGAGCGAGGAGGAGCGGAAAGCTAGGAAAGAAAAGAAGCGAAAACTCGCCGAGGCTAATGGATCGATACCAATGGAGATCCGTTACAGCAGCGACTCGTCGTGCAACACACCTCCCGAGGCAAATACCCCCAAGACAACATCATATCCTACAACCAATCCGGTAAGGATATACCGAAGATGTTGTCAGCTACGGGAAACTCCTATTCTTAAGAAGATCACCGAGCAGCTCAGCGACACCGCCAATCATTCTGCCTCGACAGGTATGGTAAATAAATTGGACTTAACAGGTTATTGGTTACAATTACCAGACCTTATCACGTTGGGCGACTATCTCGCCGTCGTGCCTGTAAGGGAAATCGTTTTGGACAACATTGGTCTGAGCGACGAAGGACTCCGAGTTATCCTGGCCGGTCTTTTGGCAGCCAAGCGACCGCTTTCGAAACGTAGAAAACCCAAACACGAGTTCGAAGAGCAAGGGGGAGTTGTTGAGCGGTTAGTGCTCAAAAACAACAAGTTAGGCTGCGACGGTTGGAAACATCTCTCTTTATTCGTCTATCTGTGCCGGTCGCTCAAATCCCTCGACGTTTCTCATATCCCTTTCCCTCGGCAACCTCAGACCCAACAAAATTGTACGCTTCCTAACGGCGTGCAAATACCGCGGACTATATCAGACATCTTCTCTAAGGCACTAGGAGAGCGTCTGGGCGGCTCGACCCTCGAACTGGTCAACATTGGCGAGACGGAACCGAGTATGGAGCAGCTCGGCGCTGTTATCGATGGACTTATCAAGTGCGGTGTAAAGAGACTAGGCATCGCTCGCAATAACATCGATGATGAGGGCGTAAAACATGTGGTTAGATATGTAGCAGCTGGGAAATGCGAGGGTATCGACTTAGGCGGCAACGATCTAGGACAGCACATGCAGGCACTCGCCTCGTGCCTTACGGAGGATTCACCACTCTGGGCGATGAGTCTTGCGGGTTGCAACTTGACCCCTTCATCGCTCTGCAAGATCTTCCCCGCCTTGATTAAGCTCAGCGACTTCAGGTTCATCGACCTTTCGCACAACCATGCCCTATTTCAATCAACGCCGAGTGCCGTAGGGCTTCTAAGAAGGTATGTTAAATATACCGGCCAGAGAGAATGCCACAGACTAACAACCTCTAGATACCTACCTAAGATGAAGACGTTGAAACGTATACACCTCGAAGACGTCCAAATGACTCCAGAGCAAGCTATTGCGATTGTTGAGGTTCTGCCAGAAGTTCATCAGCTTGCTCATATTAATATACTTGGAAACCCTGAGCTGATGAAGCTGGCGGATGCAAGGACCGAGGAAGACCAAGAGGAAGCATGCGCCCTCAACGCGTCGTTACTTGCTGCTGCCCGGATTTCCAAGAGTCTTATATGCATCGATATCGAGGTTCCAAGTGAACGGTCTGGCGAGATTGTTAAGGCCATGGCCAAGCAAGTGGTGGCCTACTGCCTGCGCAATATGGAGCGGTTTCAGGATTCCGACGTTAGCTCCGCCGTCGCCTCGGCCCTCTCAGAGACTTCAGTCGATGGGTCAGACCCTAAGACGCCGCCGTACAATGACGTCCTTGTCCATTTGGTCGGGCATGACGTCTTTGATCAGGACGAGTCCGCGAGTGAAAATGACGCCCCCGATGAGGATTATGTTATTGGAGGCACAGGCGTTGTGAAGGCACTCACCTTCTGCTTAAAGAATCGTGGTGATGAGTCCCGGCGACAATCCGGAGAATTCATTAGGGATGTGGAGAATGGCGTTTCAAGTCCGGCGAGAGCACTGCCAGCTGGGGGCAAGGCCAAAGACATGTCGAAGCACCTCCTTGCAGGTGCTCGCAAGATACGACTTCGTCTTCAGCCAGCCCTAATCAAGGCTAAGACTAACCCTGGTGATGAGTCAAACTTGCGGAAGTTGATGTTCCTCGACGACACGCTACAGGGCATCATCAAGCGGTTTGAGGATGAGTACCCCGATACACGCGAGCCGGCACATGAACACCACCGACCCTCGCCCGTCAAAGGGCAGGCTGAAACCGAAGAGATCCCGTCCATTGTATTGCCTCCTCCTGAAGACCCAAGCCTATTGTCCGACAATGAGGATGAAGCAGATATTAACGGGGCCAAGCAACTCTCGAGATCCAATTCTATGCTTTCGAAGACGCTCGCTGAGGAAGAAGGCCGTATTCTTCGTGCCGGTCATCGCATCCGACTCAGCTTCCTCAATCAGGAACAGATCGACCTGTTGGCCATCATCGACGATATTGGCAATGATCCAAAACATGTACACATGCTCACAGAGATGGCTGAGGATATCGGCGGCGAGCTGCGAGAACTAGTCAAGAAACTGGGCGCTGTGCGGGCGTTCAAAGAACATAAGGATCTTGCATTCAAGTTGATGCGAGAGAGCGACCCAGATCACTGGGAGCGTTTTGTGGAGGCGACAGAGAAGGCACGGGCGAATATTTCAGTGCCGGTCAAGAACGGAGAGACACAACATGCGGATGATAGCGCAATTGCTGATTAAGTACGTGAAAGGATAAAGGAAGAAATATACCTGAAGGGAGGATGAAGAACAGATACCATTGGCTGCATTATCATTACGGTCGTCGTCATAATTCCTGGATATTGTATAGCCTAAGGGCAACGATGAAGCAGCCGTAGCGCTCGTTACTTGCGAGGTGTTCAAGGGGCCGCCCTTTCTTGGGTTGAAATGGATTCTTTAACTAGCAGTGTTTGAAATGAGAGAATAGATTTACTTCGTATCCGAACATGAGATCTGAACCTCATTGGTCGTGAAGAGGACGGGCAAAGGTTTTGGTAACCATGACCTATCAGGCATCAGATATCGACCAGGATCTTGGCCCGCCCCAGAATCGTTACAACCTTAACTACGACAACATACAAATTAGTACATATGAACAGACACAAACTAAAGCCCAACCCCAAAACTAAGCCACCCGTCCGTCGACGGCCTATGCGCTGGCGTGGTGTGCTGGCATGGCACCATTGGCGACAGCAGAGCCTCGGGTCTCAAACCGGCCTCCTCTCCTACTTCTCAAGGTAGAGTGTGTCTGTCATGCAGCTGGGCAACAGGTAGACGAGATGTATAATGACGGTGTTTTAAGGACTCTGGCTCCGATTGAGGGGTCAGGCGAGAGGCTGTTTGGAAGTGGTCTTGGTGATGAGAGAAAGACGAGTGGGGATGTTCCTTAATAAGAAATTCTCCGACCAGGGGGTTTGGAGAAAGGGTGGGTCAACGTCCAAGATGGAAGGAAGCCCACGAACTGCACCTTCTTCCCGTCTCAAACTTCCACTTCCCCTGAAAGAAAAGAAACTCCATTTAGCTCTTTTTCCTCCTCCACGCACCATTGACCACTCACTTGGTCTATTCAAGCATAAGCAAAGTGATACTGCCTCGACATTGAACGAATCACACAACAGGGAAGATGACCCTGGGAACCCACCCTCGCAGGGCATTGGCCAGTTGCGAGAAATGATGAAACACGCCGCATGAAAGATGTTGTCTAGGGGGCCCTGACTTGGCCGCTTGGTTTGTTCTTAGGATTCGGGAGCTAAGGGGTCGCAGTGTGGCGATCTCCCTCTTTGGTGCAGCGTTGGGATGAGGCTTCTTGTGCTGATGGCCGTAACATGAATGCCGAGTGGCTATGTTGGACGTTCGGATGATATTGCAGAGGGTGAAGTATCATATCAAAGGCCTCGAATCATATGCAACGGCTCCGGTAACGGTATTCAAAGACAATGTCCTCGGTTCTCATATCCTTGGATCTTCATCAGCAGTTCCTCACGTCGGATTCCCTGGGCTCAGTCGTGCGGACCAACAATGCCCCCCCAAGCCCATGCCCATCTCGAAACACCAAAGGCCCGTCAATCACATCCCCGCCCCAAGGATCATCTCCATCGACACCCAACATCATGATTGGTCTTCTAGAAACTGTTGGTCGAATCCAGGCCCTGCATGCACTTGCAACCCCTGCCCAGCCGCTCGACGCGGCCGAAGACGATGCTTTCGAGCCTTAACATATTCCATTAACGTCCTCCCCCATGTCTTATCCCCCTCTCTTGAGGGTTGATGCCTTCTCTTCTTCCTCTCCTTCCGTCAACTCTCTTTCTCTCCAAGGCTGGCCGGCCGATCATTACTGATCCCTTTTTTCTCCTTCTCCCCATCCCATTTGTTTATGGCTTCGTTCTTTTGGTGGTGACGCTTCTTACATACGTCCTTATTTCTCACGCGTTTCTAAAGTCGGCGAGGCAGTGCTACCGCTTTGAACACATCTATTTCTCTCGCGCTTGTCCACTTCTCATGTCTTCTTCTTATCGACTTGCACAAGTGGCTGCGAGACCCGACGAATTTTCTTTCACGGTGGTAAATGGAGGGGACATTCCCGCCTTCAAGGGCCTCTGGCCGCCGGTATTTCTGGGACAGGCAGAGTGAAATGCGATTTGGAAGGTAATTCCTGGATATCCGAACAAGAAAAACTTGTAGAACCAATTGACTTACAAAACGCCTGCGCATAGCTTCTCCTCAGGACCAAAGACTCGAACTATAACAACCTCTTCGTCAAACCGCCAATGGCCGTTCCACAACAACTCAAGTTCTCAGCCTTCTTCCATTCCCCTTAGTTCTTCTTTCGCCCGCTCGCGAGCAAATACGTGGGGGTTTAATCGCCCTGTTTCTAGCATCCTTGACAGCGAAATTATTCCTGACTATGTCGTTAACTTCATCCGCGGCGAGACTCCCGAGACGCTTGCGCGAAAGCACCGACGGCGTGGACCGCAAAGCCCGGAGTATTCGCGCAACTCTCGAAATGCTGAGTCCCGGATAGCGGATTTGTTTGATTCGGCGACTACCTCGGATGTTAACTCCAGGGCACCTTCGAGGCAGAATGATATGGAGAAGATGTTAGGAGAGAAAGGGCAACAACGGCCTAGTGTAACGAGGAGGTTGATGTCTGGATGGAGAGGAGGTGTTGCATTAATCCTCCTGCTAGTGTTTCTGATTCTTGTGGTGGCCATCATCTGTCTTGTTCTCGCGTCGCTGAAGGCACGCATGCTGGGTGGCGAGACGACAGTCGCGGAGGGCAACGCCGGCAAGGTAAAGGGCCTTGATCGAGGGATTCACGTCATCGTCAACATTTTCGGTGTTGTTCTTATCGTAGGCGCAAACTACGTCTTCCAGATCCTCAGCAGTCCGACGCGAGCGGAGGTGGATAATGCACACGAAAAGCTGAAGTGGTTGGATATTGGCATCCCATCGCTGCGAAACCTGTCGGCTATCAAGCTTGGCCGGGCGCTGCTGGCGGCGGGAATACTTCTCCTTGCTGTCAGTTCGCAGGTAATGTAAGTTGTCTCCCTGACGTTTGAAAAGATGGAATGATCGCTAACGTGCTTCAGATATAATGCCATAATCTTCACCACCGAGACAGTCGCCTCCCCTAATCTCATTCTTGTCTCGCCATCCTTTATCACTGGCGCCCCCTTTAACAACGGCTCCGACCACAACGCAGGCGGTGTGTCTCGAGCCGATCTCATAGATCTGCAGACACTGGCCAACAACAGCAACCTCGTCCAAATTTCTGGAGAGGACTGTGTAACGAAGTTTGACGACTTGTGGCAAACCAGCTATGATGCCGTCCTTATCGTCGCCAGTACTATCGTCGCCAGTACTGGTGAATCCGAGAACAATTCCCTACTGGAGACTGCCGGTCCTGAAACGGCCATTTCCAGGTTCCTCAACGAACTGAGCTGGAAGACTGACCCTGTGTCTTCCCTCATCGACGTCTGTCTCGCAAGGGAAACAACTTCGACTTCATCATCCCTCACCCTGAGCGGCTCGTTGCTCGGCGTCATCGCCATCCTCAACCTTCTTTTCGTGCTCTCTCTCGTCCTCGCCATCGCGCGTCCCTCTTTCGATCCTCTGGTCACTCTCGGCGACGCCCTCGCGTCTTTCCTCTCCCAGCCAGATCCAACCACCCAGAGTGCATGTCTGATGACCAAGGCGGAAGTTCAGCGCGGGCGATGGGGGCTTCGCGAGGCGAAGCGTTGGAAACGGCAGTCCCATCGCTGGATTCAGACGCCTTCGCTTGCTCGCTGGATCGTGTGGCTCCTGAGCTGGTGCGTTCCCGTGGGTTTGACGGCCGCTGCAGTAGCGGTAGCTGTTGCAGACGGGCGTGATGAGAAACCCTTCTCCTCGTTTGGCGAGCCAACTCTAGTATTCCAACTCCCGGAAAATGCACCTCGAACTGGTCTGGCCATCGTTACCGCGCTGCCCCAACTCCTCCTCGCGATTCTCTACATCTCGACCAACGCCCTCCTAACGGTGTACTTCCTCTCGCATGAGTTCTCTCAATTCGCTATTCCTGGTTCGCTCAACCCGCTACGCATCTCATCGGGCCGGCCGGTAGGCGAGCAAACCACATCGCTTTATCTCACGCTCCCCCGACCCCTATCATGGGTACTCTTCTTTCTCATCCTCGCCATGGCGGTGATGCTCAGCCAGGGCGTGTTCCTCATCACTCTCTCCCACAGCAACGGCAGCACCTGCTCCGCCATCGCCTTCTCCCCGCTCCCGCTACTCATCCTCCTCGTACTTCTCGCCATTCTTGCGCTCTTCATTCTCGCCCACTCTTTCCGCAAGGCCGACCCTTCGCCCGCCATCAAGGACGGACAGCCTGCAGGGAACCCCCTCGCCCTCAAGGGTGGCTCGTGTTCGGCCGTCATAAGTGCAAAGTGCCATCGCGTGCCGCATGAGATGGAGGTAGAAACTTTGGCGCTGGAGTGGGGGGTTGTGAGGGAAGGCGTAGGGATGAATGCTGGGCACGCAACTTTCTCAGCACGGCCGGTTGGGCCTATTACCGCGGGGAGGAACTATGCTTGATATACGCAATTGGGTTTCGTCTACTTACGTAGTCCAAGCTATGGTACGATACGCCTTCGGAAGACTGGGTGTATATGTGAAAATGGTGGTTTGGATAGCTGGATCTATGCGAATAATGTACGAAACTGAACTGCATTGCGTTGCGTTGCTTGTAAAAAGGGGTTTTGTGGTGTTGATGGATGTCTTAGGTCTGCTTTTGTTTACTTGTGTTTTAGCTGAGGTATATACCCGTCAGACTCTCCAGGGAGAGATATACATTGAATAGTAAAGTCTAAAGGTTGTCAATGTATGATGGGTATGATTCTGTGACGGGAGAAGGGCGGTTGGTTGTTGCTGTAAGTGAGAGCTTAGTTAGTCGCTAGATTAACTGAGCGGAAGGTCACTACATAAGACCTTGTTCAGCTATGGTACTATAACGAACAGCAAATGATAGGGATGGGGTAGCGCCAAGCATAGTCCATATGAATCAGATTAAGGCCTGTTCATAGGTAATTAGGACCAATTCCTCGCTCACTCAGTGTGCCGTGATGAATAGCAGATAGTGGCTGTGAATGACATTCGATGATAGTTGCTATGAACTGTTCTCAAACCCTGTCCACCGATACTAGTGCCACAACACCAATGGGAACGAGGGTGATTGTGCAAAGGACTGATGTCCTGTTCAGGACGACACTGTCGTTCAAGAGAACAGTTATACTAGAGTTCTATCACTGACTTCTCCGTGATATCTATAAAACCCCCTTCAGATCCGCGATAACTTAAGGAGACATCCAAACATCTCAACTCTTCCTCTGTGCTCTCTACAGTCATCAGCTACACCAGCAATCCGAGATAAGCATCTCTTAGATACCATCAGCAGCTATCTACTACATACCCGCCATCTCCCGTCAATAGGATCGTCATACAGCCTGACAATCCGGCTATCACGATGCCGACTAACTCTCCCATCCCAAAGACACCCTCTCCGGGCCAGCCCTCGGGAAGCCCAGGAGTTCTATCTCCTCATCAGATCCCGACCGGACTCTTTCAGCCGGTCAACAGGCCTCATAGCACCATCTGCCAATGCCCTACGTGCGGAGACTGTAAGAATGAGATCAAATACTGGGAATCCGAGAAGTGTGAGACCTGCTTCTGGAACTGCCCGGACTAAGTCAGCCTGTCTGGACTCTCAACTAAACCTCAACGCTTTACAATGCCCCAGATGCGGTGAGTACAGGAGGCACATCGTGTGTCACTCAGGCGAGGGGTGTGGTAGAGTGCTTTCATGGCTGCCCAGACAAGGTAGGTAGCTGCATGAACCGGGCAGGCAATATCCGAAAGAAAACGTAGTAGAGGGACACAGGGAAGAAACCGAGAGACATAGCTCAGAGAGAAAATATAAAAGCTTACTTTCATCGACATGAATATTTCCAAGCATGCATTTTCATCGTGAATCTACCCTTATAGACTCCTACTAGTTACTTAGTATATATCAAACGTAGCGTATCAACGACCCGAGTCACCCTCAAGCACCACCAACCTTTGTAGTCTATTAGTCTCTCCACCCAGAGCCTCATCATGCAATCCACCATCCAGGTCCCGTCCACCCACCCACCCATCCATCCATCCAGCCATCCTTCACCATCCAGGTGCCCTTATCACAGCATGCACCCTCTTCATGCAGCCACACCCTCGTAGATAAGCCACAACGGGCCCCCCCAGAAGCTTCTCCCGCAGGCCATCCAAGATTCCGGGAAGAAGAAAAGAAAACGCCCAGTCGTCGCCGCATTACTCAGCCGCTATGAGAAAAATGGTCATCAATGAGGAATGTCGGGTAAGAATGGAACGCCACGAAACCTCTGCGCTTTGGGCTCTGTACAAGTTAGATGCAAATCTAGCGTCAGCAGAATTAGACATGCTTCTATTGGCTGAGAGCAGCACTAGCCACATTTCTGAACAGATAGGCTCATCCCCAGGCTCTCTTGCGTGCCTGGCGAGTTTACAAAACCTGAGCAATCATCCTGCTCGCGGGCCGAATGGCGTCAGGGACACGCGAGCCTGGCTATTTCGACTCATCCCACGTCCGCGAGTCTCCGGTCCGGTAATCGGCCATCCAGGCACGACGGTTGTTGGGCCTGCTTTTCTGTCCTCAGCTCAGGGCCCACGGAGCTCCTCCCAGGAGAACTGCCAGGGGAGCTCCTCCAGGGGGGGCTTTTGGGCGGGTAAAGGTTAACCCCACGCTGAACAATCCCCCAAGGAACCCCAAAAGGGCACGAGTGTGGCGCTTCCCCCAACAAGACCGCAGCCTAAGCAGCCTGGACAGCCTGGAACAAACCCCTGGTCATACGATTCCGCACCGCCACACCAGCTGACCCTCTGCCTGTTTCTTACAATGCCCAACCTCCCATTGGCGTTTTCCCCCTGTAGCGCCAGCGACTCGATTAGAAGGGGGCCCAGTCGCTATGGTAGCTGCAGGGGGGCGTGTGCTGTAGTAGCGAAGACCCAGCCGGTTCGCGAGCGGGCCGTGACATACGACTCTGGGCTGTTGGGCGCGAGGAACCCGACGGCTTGTGACTTGTTCCAAGTACCGTTTTGGTGGGCAGGCAGGGTATTCTGGCGATTTTGACACTTTTTGGCCCAGAGGAAAGCTAAGCTAAGGTAGAGCGGATGGGCTTAGAGGGGGAGGCAGACGGGAGAGGGAGTGGAGGAATAAAAAGGAGCCCTGCCCAGCTTTCTTCTCCTTCTTCCTGTGTAGGGAAAACCTGTTGAATCTCTACGGTCGTACTCCATTAACATTTCGATCTCGATTTTGATTTCGATATTATCGTGACTTTCCTCTTATATATAAGTCTCCCGCTGCTCAGACGAAACATCGATTCATATACAAAGCAGACAGACAAGGTCACTCACTTCACTCACTCACTCACTCATTCACTCTTACACCACCACCACCACCACCACCACCAACTCTCACCAACCTCCAACACCGCCAAACCACCAAACCTCCAAGATGTCGCCCACATACACCATGTCCGCACATCTGTGCAAGCAAATCTACGCCTCCTGGCGCCAAACCCGCCAGACGTCCCCCGAGCCCGCCGCCCCCGCCGTCCTCTCAACGTCTCCCCCCTCGCCGACCTTCCTGCGTCCCTTCTCGCGCTCGCCCAGCCCCCCCGCGGCCACGAAGCGCTCCATTGAGGAGCGGAGGCCGTCGTCGTCGTCGAGTTCGGCGGATGACTGGAGACGGGATCACTGAGCTGAGGCTTGACTTGACGGAGACCAAGATGAAGACGAAGATGTGGGCTGGAAAGATTTTGAATGAATGAGCATGGGAAATTGCATGGATTGGGCAAACAGGCGCAACTCTTTTTTTATTTTGTTTTCATATTGGCGCTTCTGTTCCTGGTCTATAAGGGGTTGGCTTCCTACGGTCTCGAGCGGGAAAGGACATCATCCCCCATCGCTGAAAAGCCTCACTTCACGCTTCACTCTCATCAAGCAAACCAACACTCGAACCTCACCCACAACCCTCCAACCCACCAAACTCGTCCAGAACCCACCGACTCCCGATCCAAAGCCCGCATGGCGCATGTCGCAGGTCGCATGTCGGGGGCGGCGCATCACGGCAGCGCATCACGGCATCGCACGCCAGACTGACACCAGAATGGCGGTTTCTAAATCCACGCCCCCCCCCCCCCCCGGGGGGCCCGGGGTTTTTTTTTTGCGGGTGGCGGGGGCGGGAGCC
>JAMAKE010000025.1:0-204968 GCA_023628695.1 Nectriaceae sp. PG4201 | reverse complement strand
CACGTCATCCCTCGCAAGAATTACCCCATAATGGGTGTTTTAAAACCCCCGCCCCCCCCCCCCCCCCCGGGGGACCAGGATTTTATTAGTTCCCATTCGCGACGACTGAAGCAGCAGATTCACGTCCCCTTTGTTGTTCTTGTCGTTTATAGATACCCCATAATTCAAACACCTCGATAGTTGAAAGCACAAATGTGTCCTATTCAATAACCCCCCGCTGTCCCCTTTCGTGATCGTGAAGGCGACCCGGGTTCGAAAGCAGTCCAGTCAGCAACACATGACAAAGCTATCCCACAATGCAGGCACCACTCCCAGTTCCTTAAACCTAACAACGGCAAGCCTAGTTTTCACCATCTGAGCTTGACCACCCTTTCAGCTATCTATCTACCTATCTAGCGTCTCAGCTATCCTGGTCACCGTAGCATGTAAACCCTTCATCTTCCCAGATCAACTGCGTGGCAACCCAACGCTCACGACTTCAATATGGCCCCGTCTAAATAACGATAGCGCGGCCGTCGAGCTAACCTCGATGTTGTCGATTAGAAGATCACGTTGAAGCAGTGGGTAACTTTCCTTCCTTCGGCACCTCGCTTCCCAAGGTTCAACACGAGTACGAGCCTGATAACGAAAATACCCTGTGTATCAAGCAAGCATCAGATCTCCATCATGGAATTGTAGATTCATCTACCGAACCGCTCCCCGCCCCCTGCCCTCAACATGGCATGACCATCAGTCGATCAATTCATCCCAGTGCGGACCCCGCCGAAACAACCCGAGAGGCAGCCCCAGTGGTTCTAACCCAGAATGGTCTTTCCCATCAGGGCAGGTGTGGCTGGTGCGCCCCCCAAGATGGAGATTGATCAGATTAGATTAGATTGATCTTCCCCCAACACGCTGTGCTCCTCAGGTGATGGTAGAACCACGACGCCGGTGGCCGGATGGTGGCGCTGTTCTAAAAAAGACTCAAGTACGATCTGCGTGGGATATCGCATGGCAGGGCGCGGTTCTTGCATGAGCCCCTACCATCACAGGACCTGTTGGTCGTTTGACTCCGCATGAACTCGATCGAAATGTTTGTATCCATCATGATACGAAGTTGTACTCAGTCGCTCGTAATTCATTGCTTTGTGCCCCTTAACACTTTCTGTATAACTTGCATACATACATCCTACGCTACATGTGTTGCGTAACATAACCTATTCCTCATAACGTTTTTGTTTATTCGTTTGTTGCACGTTGAGTCCTCGTCGCGTATCCTGTTCCTCATCCAAGTAATTTCCAGTCATTCCAGTGAGTGAAAGCTACCACAGCCTTCTATCTGCTCTCTATCGTCGTCAATGTTGAATGTGTCAATGTTGAATGTCCGGTCCACCGCCTCCAACGGTCGCGTCTTTTTCGCCGCCGACATGGTCGAAACCTCCTCTACATCGCCGACGCTGCCAGCGTGTTAACTGTGGGCTTAGTTGACCCTCCTTGTTGCGGGCTATCGTCCCCACTGCCTTCCGGCGATTCTTCCGACGACACATTTCCCTGGATGCGTCGCTTAGCCTCGCGCTTGTCTGCCTCCGTGACGTCCTCGTCATTCTTGCGCATATCAGGCGTCCACTGTGGTTGGTTGGGTGAGTGGCCGATAGACATGCCGACTCGGATCTACAGCTCCGTCAGCGACTCCTCCTACGTCTTTTACATAAATCGTCGGAACTTACCAGTGTCTCCAGTGCCCCATGAGAATTGTCCACAAGATCATCGTCGAATCGCATCTTTCCAGGTTCAAACAGTAACAGAATCGTGCTACCTCCAAACTTGAAGTACCCGAGCTCCTCTGCACGGTGGACATGATCACCTTCTTTGCGGGTGATGACAGTGCTGCCGACCATCATGGCACCCACGCATACCACCATTACCCGGCCATGCACCTCGCTGTCAATAGGCACTAGAACTCTCACGTTCTCGCCATAGACATCAAGGGCTGACCGAATGGCCATAGGGTTGACAGTGTAGTATTCGCCCTCAATCGTCTTCGGCTTACCCATAATGCCGTCGACTGGAATATGGAAGCGATGGTAATCCTGCGGCGCAAGTCGGAAGATGCCCAGGGATCCACCCTCGAAGCGAGACACGTCCTCAGGGTACGCATCGCCGAGAAGTCTCTTCATGTTGAACTCGCGACCCTTGACCCAAATCTTGGTTGCCTGAGTAAGGGTATTAAAGACCACGCTTCGGCAGTCTGCGGGGGATACAATAACGTGTGGGTTATCGGGGGCCGAGCAAGGGCGTGCACCGGGCTTCAAGGCTCGGTAGAAGAACTCATTGAAGTTCTTGAACTCTTCAATGGGCAACAATACTTCAGACATGTCCAGGGCGTGGAACTCGATGAACTTCTCGATCTCGTCCTTAGACGCAGGGTCGTCAAACTTCTTGCCCTGCTTAATGCTGAGACTCTTGAGGAGCTTGCGAACTACGGGAAAGTTAGTCATAATCCAAACATTGCCAAGTTACGAAATCACTCACTTCGCTTATTCTCCATGTCGCGGGACTTCAGACCCTTATAGAGAAGACGAATACCAAGACGGACATAGACACTCATCTTCTCCTCGTTGATCTGGCCAGTCAATCGATCCTGGACGAGAATATTGGCAGAATTTGCTCCAAGCTTGTACCCACCGTACGAGATCTTCGTGATGACCTTGGAATACCACTTCCGTTGGGCCTGACTAGCTGTTACAAAACCACCCATCAAGACATTGTTGACCTGTCGCCAATCCTGGCTTGCGCAAGTGGCAATGTGCGTGATGATATCGGCGTCCTTTCGCTTGTTCAGGCGCGGCTGGTGACAGATGGGACACTCCCGAATCTCCACCACATGCTCTTCGCTTCGATCTTCGTTCAGGTTATCATTGTCCAGCAAATCACCCTCCTCGCCCGGGGTGTTGAGTTCTGGCACGTTGATGGTCGAAGTTGAAGTCTGTAGGCTGGAGTCTTCGCCCATCATGCTTGAGGTCTCAGAGCTAGATGGGCCCGTGTCTGCACCTCTACCAGGATGTAAAAGGTTCTTCATGTCTGGAACCATCCCCTTCAGCCTTTCAGCGACAGAAGCCGGCTGTCGACTCTTGGCTTCCAGCTGGTCTTCCAAACAAATGACGGCCTCATCCATAGTGAGTTCCCAAGAATCATCATTGTCGGTAGCCTTGTGCGGGAAGCGATGGAAGAAACTATCAATAGTCGACTCAGTGAGTGTAGAACCCAGAGTATCAAGCATAGTCGTCAGCTCCACTCTGCTAATTTGACCGCTTTCATCGGCGTCGTACTGTCGCAACATGGCCCGCCAGAACTGTTGTCGGAGCGCAGGATAAGGCATATACTTGGCTCGGAGGTAAATGACTGGGTTGTGCTTGGCCTCCCACTTATCCAGATTCTTCATCTTCAAGGGCACAGCATAGTCATAGAAGTCGGGATCTTCTGAATCCTGAGATGCTTCCATTCCCTCGATAACGGTGCTCGCCAGAGCATCAGCTGGCGCCAGCAACGCTCGAGCAGCCGCTGTAAATTGAGGTGCCTCCGCGGACGTAGTTTGCGACAGAGTCTGCGACTTAGTACTAGTGTTAGACGCATGCTTGCTCAGAGGCGGCCGGATCACCTTGCTCAAGCTTTGCGAGGATGAAGACCTAGACATTCCGAGCTTCTTGAAGCGTGAACGAGCTTGTGGTGGTGGCTCAGTGGTCTCCGGGGGGTCCCGTAGTTCGTAGAGGCCAGTCTCGAGGCTTGCCTTGGGAGCTTTATCAATTAGGTCCTGAAGGGGTAGGCTGCACGATGCGATGAAGTCGTTTCCGGAATACTTGTCGTGGTCAATGACGGTGAATGCGAAATGGTATTGCTGCTCATGGCTCTGGACCTGGAAAAGCATCTTCTCGGCAAATACAGGGTTGAGGTTGTGTCGCACACGTCGAGTACGGTACGTCTTCTTTCCGAGGGAAGCCACGACAAACGGATCCATGTCGAAGCTGGTGCGGGTCAAATTGGACTCCGGAGGGAGGTCTGTGATTTTGACAATTTCAAGGTAGATGATGCCGACGACGTCGGAGCCTCCATTGGTAAAGGCATAAGGGTTCTGGCGTCTTCTTTTCTTGAGCCCTTTGATCCTCAGACGACGCCTCCGCTTCTCTGCTGTCTCCGGCTTGGAGGGGTCCTGGTCTTCTTCTTGGTCCTCATCGTCCTCCTCATCGAGGTCGTCCTCGTCCTCTTCGTCAATAACGGGTTCCTGAGTTGGAACAGATCTCGGGATGCTCGTCGGGGTTAGGGTAGGGGTCATGGAGGGAGTGATGTTCCGAGAGGTGCCAATTGGCACCGCTCCGACCAAGTTGTAGAACTTTTCGAAAACCTGGTGGGCGGGTGCGCCGGGGTTCGTGGTATCGAGGAGGGTGAACTGTAGCTGGACCTCGCCAGATACGATGCTCGTCTTCTTTCCCGGGCGCTTGCTCTTGAGGCGGTACCATGTGGGTTCCTGCTCTGTTCTTTCATTCTGGAATATTTCTTCGAGGGCTAGATCGAATTCGCCTAGGTAATCCTTGCCGAAGCGGTCCTTGTCCCAGCAGATGACATCAAGGACGAGGTTCTGGACGGAGCTGATGGGGAGCTCCTCGGTTACGTTCCATTCGGGGTTGAGGGTCTTGGGTACGGAGTGTGTGACGGCACGGGCATCGCCAAGGGAGAGGACGAGATACTGGAGACATAGCCATGAGGATGTTGCTTCATTTAGAGCCAGAATGGGAGAGAATAGAAGAAGCTTACAGGGTCTGAAGTTCCGTTGCGATCTTTGGCTGCGAGGTCTCTGGCCTATCGTGGCAACGAAGCCCAGTCAGTAACGGCTCGTGTGCTGACACCCTGAGCTGGAGCGTCATGGTGGGGGTTTCGCGCGTACCTTCAAGATGACGACCTTCAAAGCCAGGCCGTTGCCTGCATCTCTCGGGGGGCTGCCACTATCCATCTTGGACAATCGTAAAGGGCTGGTGCTTCTGCTGTTGTTGATGGAGGAGGAAGAGGACCTGGACTTGAGACGAGCCGGGATGATGCGCACCATGACGGCGTCGGTTTGGAGCCAGCTCCGGGCATCAAATCGAAACTGGGTCAGGCTGCCTTGGGGTTGGAGGGGCTGATGGACGCCAAGAGGTCAGACCTCACGGAGAGGGGCTTCAGCTCCCACAGCTCAGCTCTCTGCGGCCCCTGTAAACTGGGCCGGTAATTGCAGCACCGAGGCCCTGCAAACCAGGCGGCCGGCTGCAGTGGTGTCCTGGTGTCGCCCTGGTGTCGCCCTGGCTTGCGCCTGTAGCAGGAATCTCGGGCTCGGGATTGGATCGACACAAGGCGGGGGTGACGTAGCGCACCTGATGGGCTTGGGGCTTGATACTTAATTGGCGTCACAGCGAGACGAACAGCTAATTTAGAAACCCTGGGGGGAGTTGACAGTGACGCTGAAGCTGTTTCGTGTGTTTCTGTTTTTGTGCGTGTTTTGTTTCGTGTGTGCTGCTTTGCTATGCTTTTGCTCTCTCTTGTCTCTCCAATACCGAATTCTGACAAAATGCTCTCGCTCACTCCCCCAAAGCCACGGGCCACGACACACACACTCCACAGAGAACAACGTGAGCCAAGCTAGGCCAAGCCCCAGAGACGGCGCCGTAAGATCCGTGATGTGTCGGTGACGGTTAGGGGGGTTCGAAGGGATACAGCACGTGCTCAATGGGTTTTCAGGGTGGCCGAGGTGATGTATCAAGAATCGGATGGGTCGGGGTGTGTGTGTGTGTGAATTGCTATCACGATATCGACGGGATTCGAAGGGGTTCAATCGCTCAGGAGGTCGACGGGGATTCGGGATTGTCGAAGCCAAGGGGGGGAAGCAACAACGACGACGACGAAGCAGAGGAAGAGTAAAAATATCAAGTCAGAGTTAAAGAAAAAGGAGAGCAGAATAAGAGAGAAAGTAGCAGCAGCGCAACCGAAATGGGCTGAAAAGACATGTCTCGTCTCGTCTCGTCTAGGGAGGTGCCTTGTGCCTTAAGCTACCCCTACGGAAAGCCAGTCTAAAAAGTAATCCAGTCCGCCATGCCCCAATTGCCAAATCCTAGTCCCAGTTCCCCCATCCCCCCCGTATCCTTTTCTGTGCGGTACGTCTCCCCAATGGATATTTTGCGTGTGAGCCTATTGTTGGTCCAGACTCTCGACTCAGTGGGCGTGCGCGCTGGCGCTGGCGCTGACCCGTGTGGCCTTGCGTCCATGGCAGCATAATCACGCCGACTCGCGAGATGAGGCGAGGCAGAATGCGAATCCGAGGCGTCAAGGTCCCTTGTTTTGGCGTTACCGTCAAGGTTTTGTTTACTTGAATGCCCGTTTTCCCCCGTTATCACGAACCAGTAACGTAACGTGTCCCGTTGGACAGCGAACCTCAAAAATTACCAAAATAGGACCGACACGGCAAACCACCATCACATGGTTAAAGACTCTCCTCGGGTCCATTTCCACCGCCATTGTCACCGCTCCTTTTCCCGCGAAACGCACAGGCACGACTCTGCAGGTCCCCTGAAGCGGTTCAGGCCTAGAAGCGTCCGTCCCAAAAGAACCCCTCCACTGTTCGCTTTAGCTTCAAGCCTCCAAACCCGCCATGCATAACATCGTTGCACTGATCCTTCAGGGCTGCTTTTCCCAGGGACTTTCAGTGCCGGATCTCTCGCCGAGACAGTTCTCTGTGGTCATCTAGACGTCACGCCTTGGAATGAAGGCCCTGACCATCGATTCCCTCCAGCGCCGCATCTGACCAACTGGAGAACAACACCTGGATGATCCCCCTTCAGCCTCTTACCCCCTCCACATCTTCACCAACAACACTGATGACGAGACCAGCGACGGCTTCCTAATAAGACACATCTCTAGCCAACATCCGCTCTGTCAGTTATTCGCTCAAAATATCCATTCCCAACGTCTCTTCGGCCCAGCCCTGGCACAGCCCCCAATCATCGTCCAACGCATCATCCTCCTGAATCCTACTTCCTCCCTCTCCAGAGTTCTTTTACGCCCATCGATCGTCTTGCATTGCATCGACCGTCGCCGATCTCCCTCCCCTCCCCCAGACCTTTCTTCCCCTCTTCTAATGACGTGACCCTTCTGATTCCAGAACCACAGACTCCACGTCCCCGTTCCTCGATAGGAAGCTACTAGCTTCACTAGGCTCTACTCCGTTGTCAACCGTCCCGAGCCTCCCGGCTTGGAATCCCACCTTGAATCGGGCTTTAGTGTGCCGAGACGTGCTTTTAGTGTCAGACGGCTGGGGGAGATGCAGTTGGGTGCTCTAGGGTAGCTCAGCTCCTACCATGACTATGAGACGATAAACGGACCGCAGGTACAAGGGTGCGTAGTCTTGCCATTCGAGATCTCATAAGTGCCAATAAATATTCAAGAACCGACATGTCACGAAAGGATTAATGTGCGACTTTCAAGTGCTGGCTGTCAATAAACTCCGATGTATGTCTAAATGCTTTATGCTCCTCAACTCCCAATCCAAAATAGTTCGTGTATGCATCCGAAGAAACAACTACCCAATATGCAAAACATAAATGCTCTTTCAAATCACTGCCTCCTTTATGCCGATTAAATCCCAAACGCCTTTGCTATGCACCCCAATGCCAGGTATACCGTTATCGTCATAAGCATACCCAATTCATCCCATCATCGCAATCATAGTTGTACAATCCTCTCAACTCCTAGAACCACTTCCAGTTGCCCCCCTGCTCCAGTTTCTCAAGCACCCCCACGGCGTCTGCGAATAGAATGTTGCGTCCTCCGAGGCAGTCCTTTGCCAATTCTTTCCGCGCGAGGCCAACGACTCCTTGAGCCTCGAATCTCCCTGGCCAAGTTTGTACTTCAGCGGGCTCCATATCTGCCACCGTCATGATCCACTGCGCCGATGCATTGCGAGAAGGGCTTCCGTCCGCCTCGTCCCGCTTCCCCGCATGGCCAAATGCCCAACAGATCAAGACACACACGTATACCCCCCAATAATCCGAGATATCCGTCCAAGAGGTAACTAGCTCTGCTGCACCGGCATCTTCCGCGGAATGCAACAACTCAGGAGTTAAGCTGAAAAAGGCTTTTAAAGCGCGGGCTGCGAAGATCGTGGCCCTGGCTGCACTTCCCGAGTTTCTCCATAGGTGGAGGCGTTTCTGGTGTTCAGTGAACGAACTGACTGGCATCACCTTTTTGTTAAATACCCAGCTATCACCGGATACTGAAAGCAAGAAGTGGAGCGGCGTGTAGTAAAGGGCCATGTAGGTGTTGGCGATGGCCGAGCTGGAGAAGAGCCCAGTGAAGGGCATAATTGCTGGTTGGATGCTCGCCGCGTCCTCCTCGAGGTCAACAAGTACAAGGTTCTGGCGCTGAGGAAGATGTAGAGCGCATGCCGCAAGCAAGATAGCTGCGTCGAAAGGCGGAGCTAGGGCGATATCCGAAGATGTCAATGCCTCTAAATGCGTGTTGTTGAGTGCTTTAGGGTGTCTCTTCGGACGGAGCATGCTCCAGGATTCGAAGTTCGGAGCATCCCAGAACTGTACAGTACTGGCCGTAAGCGGTATAGGAAGAGTTCTGGGTGAAGAATAGTCCAGTCCGGTTATCAATGTATATGGTTGCTCGTGATAACGAGCGCTGTGCACATCAAGTAGGAAGCAAGCCGCTAAAAGTCGCCGTCGAGATTCCAGTTCAATCCACGAATTCCATTGCTGGTTGCCATCGCGGCTATTTGTAGCCGGGGCATAGGGGTTCTGAACGTTGTCGAGAGCCTATGATGGAGTTGAGTATCCTGCCTGTGGTGGTATATCTAGGAACACACGAGAAAGAAAGAGAAGTTAAGAATAAGAAAATGAAGAAAATTGCCGGCCCAAAAATCAGGGATATGGCATGAAGAGCCGGAATAGAAAGGGTAGAAAGTCGACCGTGGAGAGGCCAGCCGATAGAAACAGAAAAAAAACTAACTAACCCTTTGGTAGAGTGAACCGAAACGAGACGATGGTCTGTAAGACTCCTTCTGCTTGCCGCGGAATCGCGCATAGTAATCGCAAAGGGCGACCGTCTGCTGGATCGGCAAAGGCCACTCATCCGCTTGAGTGAACTGTGCAACCTCATCAGTACAATGATTCCTTCAAGTCGGTTCCGGTCATTGACTTACCAGTTTGGACTTGTACCACGCATAGGCATGCAGGCGTTCGCCCCTGATTCGATCTTCCTTGTTCCCCACAAACTGCGTAGCTACGGCAGCCATAGCACATTGAAGCACATCCAAATGCTCCTTCGCGACCTCGGACGTGTCTCCAAAAGTGGGTTTGTGTAGAATGGGTAATTGAGGATGCACCTTCTCCCAGTACACGTCGAGGTACCTCGGAACGTATTCGCGGATCGCGCGAGTTAAGGGCACGGGCATCACGTCTCTGGCCGTCAGGAGATTAAACATCTCCGGCGGTTGACGGCTACAGGAAGGCATATTGATTACGCCGTCTGAATGTAGCGCCGGCGGGACGGTGACTAGGGCTTCAGATCCTGGAGCCACAGCCATTTGAGGCGACAGGCTACGAACAGTAGTGGCGGGGATTGGGTTGGGATCGTAGAGAGAGTTGTCCTCGTATCCTGGGAAAGGAATACCCAAGCCGGTGGAGAAGGTTTGATATAACTGGGGAGGGGAGGCTGACGAATAAGTAGGAAAGTGTTGAGAGAAGCCATTGGTGTCCACGATCGAAAGCTGTGTGTTGTTCCATTCGCCGCTGGATGTGCGCATAGGAATTCGACGTGTGTCGTTCGAAGGAGTCGAGTAGGTGCTCTCCGAAGCTGATGATGGCATTCCAGAACTATCCGCCCATAAGGCGTTTGCTTCAGCATTCGGTATGTATAGCGCGGGCATCGCTCTAGGTTCTGAATAGCTAGGCGCATAGCTATCCGTCGGAGGCTGAATATTGGTCATTGATTGTCCGATGACGTAGTCCTTGACACCTCCCATGGAATAGTCTTCTACAGCATCTTGTATATGTGGCGACGACATATGGTTCTGAGGAGCATTCGGGGCGTTGTTTAAGGAGTGCCAGGAGCTCGCAGCTATGCCGGAGTTACTTGATGGATCAGGGCTGACACTGGACCCTGAACCGCCGAATCCTTGAGGCATCTGTAATCCAGATTCTCGAGATGTGTTCCCGTACATTGGGCCGGAGGTCTTCGAGTTACGGCGCCCTGATGAAGACTGGCTTCCTTCCCTACCAGATGCGTCATCCTGCTCACTGGCTTGTGTTAGCCACGACACCCCTATGCCTCGAAGGTATCGTTGAATCCAAGCTGCACTTACTGTCTCTGCTGGTGGCGCTCAAGCAAGTCCTTGCGGTGAAAGACCTTATCACAACCTGGCACTTGACAAGCAAGCTCGGGGGGTTGATGGCTTAGTTGATGTCGCCTAAGTTGAAGTGGTTAGAAAAGCCCAGTACTATCCACGAGAATTACCAACCTCAAGTGCTCTGCTCGAGTAAAAGTCTGCTCGATGTCAGCGAGAACAAAGGAACGTGCAAAACCGAAGTCATACCTTGGGCGGAAGACACTGGTCGCAAATATGGACGCGGACACCCTTCTTTGCCTTGCTAATCCTTTTGGTGATGGGCGTCAACTTGACATGCGGCTCCCCGCTACTCATCCCTGGAGCGTACGGTCTCATCGCTGAAGAAGAATGACTGGTCCCATAAGGCGAGTCCATCGAGTCGGTACTACTACGTCGACGACCAGAGACGGTCTGGCTGGACGACGACGAAGATGAAGGATCGGGAACTAAGGACCTAGAAGGGTGACTAGATGAACCGGATAGGTTGTTGTGGGCTGGAGCGGTCGTCGGCTGGTCTGCCGGGTTTGCATATCTTGAGTTGGATGTTGATGAGTCGGGATGCTGGGATGACCTTGGTGCTGACTCGTGGGGTCTTTGAATGGATCTTGGATCAACTTGATCATCATCGGTATTCATGATATTCTTGAGGCTAGCCATGACCTCAAAAGGGAAATATGGTTTCAAAGGGAGGCAGCTTAGAGGGAAGCAAATGGCCAAACTTAGTAATACACAGCCCCGGCTGGCGGGAGGGGCAGGCTCGGAACTCCGTACTTGGGACAACTTTAGATCATGAAGATGGAAATAGGGTGATGAGCGTGCAAAGTAAGGCTCTGTGAGAGTAGAGGAAGTCCAAACGGGGGGTGTCTGTGTAGGGAAGAAGTCGAAGATAGAGGCGTGGTAGCGGGAGAGGGGGAGCCGAATCTGGAGAACGATGGAATAGGTCTCAGCCTCCACGATCGAAACGTGGGTGGGATAGATGGAAAAGGAAGGGAAACCCCATCTGCAATGGAACCGATGTTGCTCGGTAGACAAAGATAGGAACCGAGGGAGGCATTGCTATATTCAGACCGGGGGGGAGGCTGGTGGGAAGGAGGAGGAAGATGGGTTTTGGGAGAGCAAAGGCGCAAGAGAGGGCAAAGAGTGAGAAACAGAACAAAGTGGTCCATCAAGCCCAGGATTGGAGTGTCGACAACCCTGCCAGCTGAGCATGGGGCGCAGGTACTGTACAGGGGGGTGAGGTGAGCATGGGTCGTGCGAAATGCAAGGTACTTGGGCTTGGGGCTGTCTCTCGAGCCTGGTGTGAGACTGGAGAGATAACTTCCGAGAGAGCAACGGCAGCTACGCCTCCATACGCTATTCAAGCCTCGCTAGATAGTTCCCGAATGCGAGCGTCTCCAAGACCATGATGATTTGATGGATGGATGGAATCTTCTCTCTCCTTCACGACCGAGAACCGCGGGAACTGAAGAAGATGGTGGGCGACTAACGCTAGAATGGCGTGTAGAGGCCGGCCATGTGCCCGCTCGAGATACAGTACGCGTTTGGTGAGGCATAATGTTGGCCGGTTCAACAACCAGGGTCCCATAATTAGAAGACGGTTGGCTTGTTGATCCAGAGCTGGGATCCGATTGATTGCCGCAAGCGCGAGACATGCCACTAACTCTGCGGAGAGGGACGAACTATCCACGGGAGTATTGCACCAACAAAACCTCGAGGGCTCAGCCCACGATGGATTCCTTTGGACAAACGACAATAGGAACCAGGGGGTGGCACGCGGGTATGGCGTCAAGGCGTGTAAAAGGCGTGTCAAAAGGCATGGCCTAACGAGACCTGGGGAGTGATCGTGGCGGAGTCGCAGTCCAAAGGTACGATGGACGAAGCCATTGCCGGCTCTGATCGCTCCGTGTCCGCAGGTTGCGCGGCTGACGGTTGCACTGTAGATCCCCTCGGAAGAGCCATTGCCGCGACTCTCCAGGGGTGTATCATGTCAATCCGGAGGGGCTGAGGCGTGACGCCCTGCCCGTTTCAACTGGAAAACCATCGAGCCGTGCGCTTAGATGCTGAGCAGGCAGATTCCATCGTTCACTGCCGAAGGAACTGGATTGAGCCTGACTTCAGACATTTGCGACATGGTTCTTGATGGAGGGATTCCAGGGCAGGCGCCGTAATACCCCGGCTGGGGGAGAGGAGATTGAAGGAGGATGAACTGACAGCTAGAAACCTGGTACGCGCCGCTCCCGTGGGCCCGTTGTCTTGGCGTCCCTCGTAGGGCCAGTCCCCCATGTTGGATCCCCTCCCATGGAGCTCTGCATCCCTACTGAGCATTCCCATCAAACAAGCATTGGATGCAGCATGCAGACAAGCTGAGTTGCCAAAGAGGAAGGTGAACGCCCATCGGCGTCCTTGCAATCTTCTCGTGCAGCCAGTGAACAATCTCGAGTTTCCCCAGACACCATCTCGACTCTGCCAATCACGACAATGGCGGGTGCACTATGGCCCGCCCCGTTGGCGCTCGACACAGGGGAGGGGCGCCGCCTGCCCAACGCCCGCGGCGCTTGGACTGCACCGCTAAGCCAGTGGGGGAGATTTGGGGCTGAGGCGTCCCCAAGCCTCCCATTGGGCGATTGGACAGGAATCTGACGTCCCCGTCCTATTTTTAATTGCCTTGGTGTGTGGCCCTGGTCGCTTTAAACCGTCAAGCATCAGATCCAAGTCATCATCGATCGAATCAAAGAGACGAAGGATGATGGCGGACTTATGATACCAGGCGATCGTGGCAGTTGTGCAATGAGCCGCAGGTCTAACAAAATAGACGCGACGACACCCTGCAGCGGCAATTCCTTGCGGTCCAGAGACTCGGGATTTTGGGGGCCGGCATGAAGCGGGAGATTGCCGCGCGCCCTCAGTCGAACTGTTGGTTCGACCTGGAAAATTACTTGCCGTAGGAGGGGGGCAAAAAGCTCTGGCCTTACGGCTATGATTCCAGACATTACTGTCCTTGGTCGCACTACCGAGTGCGAACCCTTTGTGACCAGCCTTACGTGTGTAAGTGGGTAAGACATGTTATGGAATCCTTCATACGGCATCCGAACGGCAGTCAACCCGGGCCCCCGAAATCGCCACGGGCGCTTATCCCATGTTCCTGTCTCTCCATGCTACCTGTGACTGGTGGTACGATTTACTCAGATGGACTGCTTAGTCAAGATTCCGTGATACCAACAGGGCGGCCGACCCAAGTCAATGAAGTCTGCACGGTGGTGGTTGACATTGTTCGAGCGACAGCCGAGATGGGCCAATGCTCCCGCTTCTGCGTGGCGCACCACGCTAGGGTTACAGGGACCGTCAGCGCTTAATGGTAAGTTTATTTTTGGCGCCAACCAGAACCATCCGCGCTGTTGGTCCTTTTGTTTCGAGGATGAGAACAACTTTCACTTTCAAATCTGCAACCTGGGGCATGCGACCGCAATGTGGCCGGCTGAATACCTATGCAACGATAACGATGTGCGACTTCCGTGATAGGCTTCCGTGGTAGCTGAGGGATGGCAATAGCGAGATGGGGTTTCAGTTGGTCCCGTCGGACCAGCATCAGACATGCACCTAGCTCAAGCATCCCCGGGATACTGCCGCGTTAATAGCCCTTGGCTTCGTCGTCGACATCACGACAGCCGGCTTTCCTGTACTACCATGGACATTCTCGAACAGGAAAAAGATCTACACGAAAACAGGCTGGCAAAGCAGAGTGAGCCAGAATAGTACCCAAGCCATGGGATAACTCACATTGCATCCTGCACCTGCAACTACCGGGCCGACCAACATGCAGCACCTTTATTACGAGAAGCTCAGCTCTAACCCGAGTTACTGGAAATGATTCCAGAACACCTTGCATCCCGTCCGGTTCAAGCTTATTTCCGTCTGGGTGCTTATGATCCTGGCACGGTTTTGGTCAAGAGCAAATCTAGTTCAACAGAGCATTGATTTGCCTAAGGACTATGCCACACTCGAGTGCCGAGCCATTTGTCTTTTGACTCGCTTATGGTATTTGAGATAAGGTTCTTAAGCAGGTACCCTAAGGTACCTTTCGGCTGGCAATGTTGTCGAATGCAATGCAAATGTCAATACCTAAAACCAAGGTAGGTAAAGGAAGTACGTAGAACTTGAGAAGGGACAGATCGCTATGGTGACTACTTTGGCTACGGAAGAGATTCTTGGTACTCGAAATCTATCGCAGCCGTGCAAATTGTTAGAATAAAGGAAAGAGATATGTAAAACTACGTGACCTGTAATGTGACTATCATTTAAAATAGATGCATCAATCGAATCCCTCAATCTGTCTTGCAGAAATTGAACGAAGGAAAATTAACTTGGTACCCAGGTTTCGTTATGTTGCTTGATATCCTTCGACTTCCGAGAAAGTTGGAGGTCTGTTTAGATTTGCACGAGATGGGTGTTTGCCATTTCTGTTCAATGACTAGATGATCGATACAATTATTTGACCCTTAAATCAACCGATTTGAATTTACAATTGCATCACCTAGAATCAACAAAGACAATGCTCCTCCGAAGTCCGTCGGGTTAGGATGCACACGCCAAACGTACCAACTTCGCAAGTCCGCTCATTCAAGTCTCTTCAACATCCAACACCGCCTTTCCTTCGCCTCTTATCTGCAGCACCATAGCCGCCTAACCGCGTCCTGAGCGTGGCTGTCCATCTTCATATCCGCGCATCCGCTAGCCACGTGCGATGTGATACACCCCTCGATCGTTGGGGGCCAGGGGCGGCGACGCCCGTCTTCGGAAGGGATGGCGAAGCTGTGCTGGAGTCTAGTAGGGCTGATGTGGAGAGTACACGTCGCGGAGAGAACGTCTGGACTTAGGAGGTAAGAAATGGGGTGGATGGTGGATGGTGGAGTCGAGGTTGTCGGCTTGTATGATATGGAGGACTATCTACTGGAAGGCGCAAATATCATGGAACGTCAGATCGACAGGAGCAAGACCAAGATCTCAGGACCTCAGGACTTGGCAACGAGTCGGAAATAGGATGAACCAAGCTTCAATTGCCCTTTGACAAGCCATACACCACAGAAGCTTGGAAAGTCGATTGTTGCCCATCTTCGCTGGATCAACATAACGTTATGCGAAATTCAGATCGCGAGTAGAGTAGTAGTCCTATAACTTCATACTGACAATGACCAAGGAATCATGAAACAGCCGGAACGCCTTGTTGCCAGCCTTGTATTAAAAGCGTATAGCTAATGATGTTATTTTCCAGAACCGTTGCCTCTTGGGTCGACTTCCCCCCATCCCACCTTTTGACTTATCGAATCGATCAGATTATAGCTTGGTCGGGATAGGCGCCTGGATTTTAGGCGTTGCCGATGGTGACTTATTTCCATCACTTCCCTCTGATTCATCGTCGCTTGCGGGACGGCTACCATCCTGGGCAGTCCTTCGGCTCTTGGTCATCTAGAAAATGAGTTAACAAAGACACATTTGGGGGAGGGGAAAAGAGTAACGAACCCATGATCGGACACCGCCAACAAGACCGAGTGCGTAACCAGTGATGAACTCCTTAGAATTGGAGTTGGTTCCGCCAGGGGTGGTAGGTGATCGGGCTAGCAAATCGCCATTCCCAACAGTAGGGATGCTACCCGTGCTATTAAAGCGGGCTGGGCTCGCTGGACGGCTGCCAGGCCAGAACTGTTTGAGCTCTTTGCCGAGCTCCTGGCCGGTAGTGGACCAGTTGTTGGTGATATTCTCTCGCAGGTCGTTGACGTGACGCTTCAGGTCCATCTCGTTCTTCTTCAACCAACTAACGTTGAGCTCTTGACGCGAGCTTCCGCGCTTGAACTGTCGAGCAATGTACTTTTCGTAGTCACGAACGATTCTGCCTCGACTGTTAGCAAGCGTGGCGACTGTTTCGTTGTCACAGCATCACTCACCTGGTAATAAGACCAGTTGTGCTGACGCCGTCTGTTCGCTGGGTGACCAGGAACTTGCCCGCCTTCTTTATGGGCTGGTAGATGTCGTCGCCCTCGTCGGCGCCATAGGGAAGATCGTCGTGGGCGACATAGTCGAGCTTGTGCTCGTCAAGGAACTCGGGCGTGACAATCCATGGACAGTTCTCAATGACCTCGTCCACCCATCTGCAATGCCTGAGAGTTTCGGCACGCTCTGCCCCCGACATGACCGTCAGGCCCTTTCGCTTGTGTGTTTCATGATCGCCCGTGACGCCGACGACGAGGGTAGTGTTGGGGAATGCCTTCTTGGCCTGCTCGAGCTGGCGCATATGGCTACATGATTCGTTAGCGGTTTGGCTTAAGATAGTAATATCAGATAATCTCCGGAGAAAACTTACCCAAGATGGAAAAGATCGAAAACTCCATCGGCGTATACACGGACAGGTCGACCAACCGGCGGCGGGTTTGTCTTGAAGCCAACGGGGTGCGTCAGCTTGCCAATGGGCGGTGGAGGCATGGCCTCCTTCTTCTCTTCCTCTTCGTCCTCGACATCGTCCTCGACATCGTCCTCGGCATCCTTAATGGAGACCTTGCGGCCTTTACGGCCAACCCGCTGGGCGATATCGATACTGGCCTCAGTGGTATCGCTGGGCTCACCCGAGTCTAGCGCCTGGTCGTTGGCGTCGAGAGTGCGCCCTGAATTGGCCCGCTGACGCTTAGGGTTGGGGCCACCGACGGTCGAGCTCCTCAGAGCATGCTGCTTCGCAGACTCGGCGGCCGTAGTATCGCCCTCCTCACCGGAGGCATCACGCGACGAGGGGTGCAGACCATTGTCGAGCTGCTCGACGGAGGAGTTGGCGGTGTTCACCGAGTTTCTCTTGCGCTTCCCGCTCATGGAGGACGCTGGGGAAGACATGGCTGCTGGTCTGAAGAGGAGAGAAACTGAGTTGTTTCAACGGCGAAGGCTTCTGGACGGTTCTCGACGACTTGAAGATCCGCCCCTGGAGCTGTGCAGGCGGAGCGTGTCCAGTAAACGCGAAAAAACGGGTCCGTTGTGGATTCGGGCTACTGGAGGGGATCCCTGTTAACCTGGGGTTGTCCCGAGACGATGGTGTTGAACCGGTCGAGAGGTTGTGGTGATGAAGTCTACCTTAGGTTTTGCTGATAAGAAGAATTGGAAGAAGAGGAGGAAGGGGGGGGGGGGGGGGTTTAGAAGAGGAGCCGGCCACAGTAAGAGGATCGTGGCTCTGGGTGTGTGGTACTGAAGCTTCCCCAGCTAAATGATAATTTTAAAAGTGGTCCAGGTCAATACGAGCAAGGAGATCACAAATGGAATGGAGGGAGCCGACAACTTAAACCGAAGGCGGAAAGGGGAAGGGAGGGATGACAATTGCTCGTTTTTCCTCCAATTTTTTTCTGTTTTTGTCACGGTTCTTCTATTTATTATATGTTCCAAAACTTGATATCTCCAACTCGTCGTCACCGTAGCTGTCACCGCAGAACCTACAACAGGGAATCCGACTTCTTGGCCAGATGTGGCGTCATCGCTTGCCTCCGTCCCAAAAGCTTGTCTTCATATCACGTGACCCCCCGGAGCTTTTCTCTTTCGAGTGAATGGGCACGCGAGCCGTTCAGTTTCTAACTTCCCCTGAGGCCCAGACCCCTTCAATAAGCCTCCTTTTCATTCCTTATCCCTGTCTGCTTCTTTTAGCTCTGTGCCCCCTTGAGAATGGACCCTCTCGTGGTCAGTTCTCGGATCGTCGCGCCGGGGACCTGAACCTTTGGTTGAATTTCCAGTGTTTCTCCGGTTGCAACGCTACTTGTCTCAGCTTTGCGGATCACCCACCTTTGTTGAAACAAGGCTCCCGAAGCGAGCGCATCTTCGGAGAAGAATTGGAGTCCGTCATCACGGTCTTACCAGCGATACTATTAGCATCTAATGCTTGCCCAAGGGGGGTAGAAGACAAACCGCACAAGGTCCCTCCTCTATGGAAGTCACTGTATTTAAATGGATGAATTCTATACTCTACATCTAAATCTTCTAAATCTTGTGAGGATGGTAGGACATTACTTCAAGGATGCCTTTGCACAGTGAAGCAAATCATTCATTTGTTTATGCACTAGCCTTAATTTATACGAGATTGGTAGAAAATCGAGATCGGAGGACATACCAGCCGTGTTTTCTTATCCCACGGGACGTTTGCTCCGGACTTATTCAACCATGCCTTAAATATATCCAAACCTAGTTATTTGATGGATGAGCTTGCCTAAACTTCATAGACTGAGCAATCTCGGGGTGTGTTTCTCCCTCTACAACGTAGAAACATCCCGTCTTCAGATTGAAGCGAGGAGTAGAGCGTCAATAACGTCTTGATTCTTGACGCGTGCTTGCATGTTTTGTTTTGGGGTTTGGAGTTTCATTCTTCAGCACCGATATCCGCCCCTGCCAACCATAAATGCCGATTCCTCAAAATCCACCAATGCGATAAAGCAACGGCCATAGATCCCAGCAATAATCCCGACAGCGTGGAAACAAGCTCATCCATCAATCTCTAGCGCCACGTAGCCTCGGGAGGAATTCAAGCTTATTGTCGACCGATAAACCCCACGTGGGCTCCTGAAACGAAGGCTCGCCAAGCAAGCTGTCTAGCCAAAACGGCTACCCGGACCATGAGGCTCTCCAGATCTTCCACGAATACCGATGCCATATATCACGGCACTAATTCATGTCCGTCCGCAGTGACCACATGCCACGGTCCTTGCTGTGGGAACTGATCGTGTATATAAGCACGACCGTGTCTCAGTGTTGAAGGTGTCCTTGATGATTGTAGGCGCGCATCATTCGTTTCTTCTTTTCAATTTATGTCTATTAGATTTTTGAACTGTTCCTTTTCTTTTTCTCGAAGTCTTTAATATCGGACAAAATGAGAACTACACATCTTTTCGCTCTCGCTAGCATCGGCTCAGGAGCCCTCGGTGCCGTTGAGCTCTACGGACGGTGCGGCGGCAATGGTTACACCGGAGACACCGAATGCGTTTCTGGTGCGAGCTGCAAGCAATTCAACGAGTGGTACAGCCAGTGTATCTTCAGTGGTGACATTGATGACGATGATGGAACCCCTACCACCAAGGAGCCGGTCTCTCAAACCCCAGTCGATGACAAGGATGACGAGGACGAGGAACCTGAGACCACCGAAGTTCCTACATCGACTTCGTCTGAGGGTGATGATGATGAGCCAGAAAGTACGGAGGTAGTTGTTCCTACTTCAACTCAGGACCCCGACTCTGGCGACGACGAGCCTCAGACAACCGTAGTCGCTACCCAAACCTCTGACTCTGGGAGTGGCTCTGGCAGCGGCTCTGGATCTGTTCCCACAGCTGTGACTCGAAGTCTACCCGCATCCAGCGGCTCCGTGGCCTCCTCCACCGCCATCCCTGTCAGCGGTACCTTTGACGGCGGCATGAAGCTCTACGACCGATCCCGTAAGTCCATCCCTCCACTACCCCCAAAACCTCCCTAACACAGCCCTAGCCTCTGTTTGCGAAGACCAAACCGAGACAGGCGAAGACGACGCCATGTTCATCCTCGAAGACGGCGCCACGCTCTCAAACGTCATCATCGGTGCAGGCCAAGCCGAAGGCGTGCACTGCAAGGGCACCTGCACGCTTATCAACGTCTGGTGGGAAGACGTCTGCGAAGACGCCATCACCCTGAAGCAAGAATCCGGCACCTCGTACATTCAAGGCGGCGGTGCCTTCCACGCCTCGGACAAGATCGTCCAATTCAACGGCCGCGGCACCGTCGAGATCTCCAACTTCTACGCCGAGGACTACGGTAAGTTGGTGCGCAGCTGCGGGAACTGCGATGGGAACGGCGGTCCGAGGAACGTGGTCATTGACGGCGTTGTTGCTATCGATGGGGGTGTCCTGTGTGGTATTAACACTAACTATGGCGATACTTGCACCATCTCCAGCTCGTGTCAGGATAGTGGCAAGAGCTGCGATTTGTTTGAGGGGAACGATGACGGTAGTGAGCCAGAGAAGCTTAGCAGTGGTCCTGATGGCACGTACTGTGTCGCCGATAGCTTCTCCGAGAGTTGCTAAAGGGCTTACCCCTGAGTGAGTGTAAGTCGGACGTTAATCTCATCCGCCGTACTTTGTGTGTATTTGGAGCGAACAATTCTTTGTATAAAAGTTACTGGTAGCTGCGAATTTTTAGCTAGATATCAATATGAGGAAGCACTGGCTGTTTGTGAGATATTTTTAGTCACGGAAATGGAGGCATAGACGTAGTAAACATCAACATGGAATTTCCGGATTTGCTTTTAAATAATGGCATCTTGCCCATGCCTCGTAACTAGAATCTTCTCCCAGTATCGGGAGAACGCAAAGCAATCCATCCACTCAAAAATACAAATCCCGTAATAATTGTTTTTAAAGATCTTAGTGGTACAACTCGCACACATGAAGTCCATCCTAACTTGATCTCTCCCACCAAGATCCTCCCCTCCGCTCATACCCCCAGGTCTCATTACCGTGAATATGGGTGGAAGCCACGGCTCCCGCCCCGACCGCCGCCTCGATAGTTAGCTCCCGGCTTCCCAGCATTCTTCGGCCCCGTGGGAGCATTCAGGGGCGGAGCGTGCTGCGGATCCGGAGAGCCCTGGCTACTACCCCGGTGCACGGAACCGCCTTGACTAGGATTCGGTTGCGGGACATCATCATACATGCCCTCCCATGAGGTTGGAGCGCCGCTGCCGCCGCCGCCATTACCACCACCCATACCATAACCGCCTCCCTGGCCCCCGTAGCCTCCTCCGCGACCACCACGTCGACCCTGTTGCTGTGGCTGCTGCTGGAACTGGTCGTAGTTATCAAAGCCTCTTCCGCCTCCAGGACTGCCTTGGCCGCCCTGCTGACCTTGCTGCTGCATCATCTGCTGCTGCATCTGTTGCATCTGTTGCATCTGCTGCATCATCTGCGGGTTCATGTTGGCCATCATGTTCTGACCGTTGGCACCGCCACCGCCGCGGCCCATCATCTGCTGCATCTGCTGCATCTGCATCATGTTCTGCATCATGGCGGGGTTCATGGGCATGCCACGGCTCATGGCCATCTGGGATTGCATCATGGCGAAGTACTGCTGCATACGCTGGAAATACTGCGCCATGACTTGGGGTGTCATTCCATTGTTGCCCATCTGCTGGCCCATGCCACCGCTCTGGCTGGTTTGGTCGTCGCTCTTCCTGAACTTGTTGCGTCGTGAAGCCTCCTCCTCTTCTCGAAGATTGCCTCGTGGTTGAGCCTTTTTAACTTCGATGGGCTTGCCGTGGATTTCCAGGGGAACGTTTATGCAGGCATCCACCCCAGCCTCGCTCTCAAAGGTAACGAACCCAAACCCTCGTGGCCGTCCCGTGTCCTTATCCATCATCAGTGTGGCGTCCACAACTCGACCGAATTGAGCGAAGTATTCTCTGAACTCCTGGTCCGTGGTCTCCTGGCTGACACCTCCAACGAAGATCTTGCTGGTCTTCTCCTGCTCATCACGGGGAATCGCGCGCTTTGGGTCGATCTATTCAAGTATTAGCACTCTCGACGCAAGGACGGAGCCATAGCTTATCTCACAATTTTGCCATCGAGGAAATGCTCCTTGACCATGACAATGTTCACAGTTTTCGCATCCTTAAACGTTAGGAAACCAAATCCTCGCGACCGCCCGGTGCTGCTATCGCGCATGACGGTGCACTCAAGCACCTCACCAAACTGGGAAAAGTAGTCTCGTAGAGATTCTAATACGGTCAGGGCTGAAACTGGCAGGGCATCCCGACGCCAACTTACGATCCGTAGTTTCCCAATTAAGACCTCCAATGAACATTTTACTATTTAGACTAATTAGCAATCAAACCAGAGAAACCATCTTCGATGTCTAAAATGGAAATAGCTGGCGTTCGGAGGATGGGTTGTTGGTTGGCTTTGGCAGGGATTGGGTCCTGGCAATAGGCGGCATAGTGGCTTGTTGGAAAGTCGTTGCAACGAGGAATAAATTCAACCAGAGGGACTTTCTTCAATCACATGAATTGATGGCCCTCTGTTGATTACCCAGCCCGTCCCGGGTTGGAATTCCAATATGCATATAGGCGAATGTGTTGGTCGCCAGCCCTGCACATGGAGCGGACCGCTGGAGCCTTGCCTTTCAGCAAGGATCAGATATAGGCCCGCATCTCTATCCCTTCAATAAAAAAAAAGCCCGTTCCGATACTGGTGTTTCCAGAGCATCTGTCGCCAAAGTTGAGGGATGACGATAATTGAGAGCTCGAAGTGAATCCACTGATGTGGGAACAAGGCGAAGACAGTGCAGCGAGAGATTCCAGATGAGCTTGGTCGAATATTCTTTCGTCTTTTGCTATCGTCTTGACTCTGCTCTCTTGCTAGGTACTGGCCTCGAGCGCTATTCGCTGCAAATCTCGCTATAGCCACCAGAGAAGTGTACTTCTCGTCAGGCTCTTTAAGATCTCTGCGACTCTGGGCTATGGAAGACGGGGACGATTGTCTCCTGTCTTGACTAGGTCGGCTGATTCTGTCTCGGATTATTCCACAGGTTGAAGGCTCCCAACTCAGTTATTGGCTTCCATCTCTTTCTCTGCTCTCTTAGACCGATCTTGGCGAATATCTGTCTCATCTGATCCATGTTCTTGGTCCAAGTGCCCAATCTCTTGGTTTCTCATGGTTCCTCCGTCTGATATTGCTGATTGGAACCTTTGTATACCACGCCTCGCTTCTGTGCAACCTGACCGCGATCCTTCCAGCCAAGCCAGCCTCCGAGATCTCAGTGAAGCCAAGCCCCCCTTGCCAATTCCAACATGGCCACCTTTTAGCTGCCATCACGACCCAACACTCCTACCAGAAGATGCAAATGGCAAAGCACGTCGTGTATTGGGATAGAGGATTGAGGATACAAATCACGTCAGGTAGCAACTGGAAAAACTCACCCATCTTCTTTGGCACTTGCCTTGTGAACGGCCCCGTATGAGGGAGGTGTTGGTTGGTCCTCATGGGACATCATAGCATTATTGGCGTTACTAGAACCTCCTCCGAGGTTGAAATCAACATCGTCATCATCGTCGTCATCTTCCTGCTTCATATGCTCATCACCACCTGGGTCTTGGTCGTAAGATGGTCCGGAATGATCGTGGTTATCAACAGGTTGGGGCTCTGGATCAGCTGGGGCTGGCGCCTTAGGCCCGGGTCCAGCTTTGGATGCATCATTGTCCTCGTAACTGTCGCACATAGAGTTAGAATAGGCCGGCGTTGGAATATGCAACCGTCACTCATCATGATAACTCACAGATCAGCGAAGAGATCCTCCTCAAAGTTCTCAGGTTCCGTCATTGCGAAGGCTTGTTGTTGATTGTTAGAACCCCGGATAGCAGCGTCTTCACTCAAGCTGGCGCCCGTCTGAGTTCGAAACTCGGTGGTAAAAATTGCCCTGTAGCTAAATAAAGGTTTGGAGAAAACAAAGGAAAGGAGAGTCGCGGCTTCTCGATGGCGCTGAAGAAATGGTGAAGATGTTTGGATGTTGTTTGCAGAAGAGGAGTTGACTACGGGAGGCAAGGCTAGATTGTTTTCACGACTAGGCGCGGCGCTGACTCAGTAACTTTGGGCCAATAGGGGAAGAGCGCAACTGGCTGGTGGCGCAGATTGCTGAACGAGCTGCCCCGCCTGTAGCCGGCACTGTAGCCTCCACTGTCAAACCGCTGTAGTGTCACGTACGGCGCTGTGGGTGGTGGGTTGGTGCCAAGGTCCCCCAGGCTGTGACACCGTGACCACCAGGACACCACGAGGATCGTCGTGTCCGTCTCTCGCCCGAGGCTCTTGATCATAGTCACGACTCTTTCAACGTCACAGAATGTGACTTCCCTCCTCTACGGCCCTTCACAAACATGTGGTCGTCCTCTGGAAGTGGCAAGAAGCCCGCCCAGTCGGTATGCTGTCCCTCCTGCTCACGAGATGGACGTAATGGCCCTGCTAACAGCCCCACCGCCGCAGGAGATGGTCCAAGTTGGTATGTTGAGAGGGGGTCTTTGGAGTATCGCGAAGTGGCCGGTTTTGCTGACCGAAGCTCAATTGCTGTGCGTTAGACCGATCAGAGTACGTTCAAACGAAATCCATAACTGCTTAAAGCTGGCGCTGAAGCCTCGAACAGATCCGCATCGCCCTTCTGGAGACCGCCTCCACGAGACAACACACCTAAGAGGAGTATAACTGCGCCAGGAGGTCCTGGCTCAAGTCTGGTTGTTGGCGCAGCATACTCGCACGCGGATATCCTCAAGTTCGACTCCCTGTGTGTTTATAGTCCCAAAGTTCTAGGCTGAACCTTACTGATCATTGGGCACCAGAAACCTCTCCAGCTCCTCCTCTCGTCCCAAGACCCCTCCCTCCTCGTCCTCAGCCAAGATCCGAGTCCACGATGCATCTCCTCCGTCACGATCGACCCAAGGCAAAAGCTCGCCTCCTTTCAAAAACTACATCAACTTCTTGTCCAATACGAACGATGATTGGAAGGCGGACGAGGACGAGATGTTGGGATACGAGGATGATGATGGAGACGACTTTGGGCTACCTAGCCTCTCCAACATGAAGAGGAGGACGAGGCGTATTGCTACGCAAAATAAATCTGCTAACTCAAATAATCTATCGCCCTCGCTGGAAGAACCGTTCGATAGTTTCCAGGCACGGCGATACTCGAACAGTGCAGATATCGCTGTCGAGCGTCCTGCGCCGACTTACCCCATGCCTAAGAAGAGCGAGGGCAAGATTCTCCGACCACAGTACAAGGAGATTCTAAGAGGTTCGATTTGATCCTATAATATTGTGTGTTTTTGCTGACAGCCCCGAAGACCCTGCGAATGCCCTCCACCTTATAAACTATCCCTCCGTACCTACCAACGCCACCCCTAAAGAAGCCGACGCCATAAATTCTCGAATAACTCGAATTAACAAGTTCAAGAAACTGCTTCAAGCATCGTCAATATCCCTTCCAGATCTCAGAGCGCTTGCCTGGTCCGGAGTGCCAGACGAAGTCCGCGCCATGACATGGCAACTGCTCCTAAGCTACCTCCCGACCAATAGCGAGCGGCGAGTTGCGACCTTGGAGAGAAAGCGGAAAGAATACCTAGATGGCGTCCGCCAAGCATTTGAGAGAGGGGGTACCAGCTCTTCCAATACTGCCCCGACTGGTAGGGCGAGGGGCCTAGACGAGGCTGTCTGGCATCAAATCAGTATCGACATCCCTAGGACAAATCCCCATATCGAATTGTACAGCTACGAAGCTACACAACGCTCACTCGAACGTATTCTATACCTGTGGGCTGTCAGACATCCCGCAAGTGGATATGTACAGGGCATCAACGACCTGGTAACGCCCTTTTGGCAGGTCTTCCTGGGAATTTACATTGGAGACCCTAATATCGAATCTGGCATGGATCCTGGGCAACTACCCAAATCAGTTCTCGATGCCGTGGAAGCAGACTCTTTCTGGTGTCTCACGAAACTCCTGGATGGTATCCAAGACCATTACATCGTTGCTCAACCGGGGATTCAGCGCCAGGTCGCCTCACTGCGAGACCTCACAGCGCGGATCGATGTCAACCTCTCGAAGCACCTGGAGAGCGAGGGTGTGGAATTCATCCAGTTTAGTTTCCGGTGGATGAACTGCCTCCTAATGCGTGAAATTAGCGTCAAGAATACCATCCGAATGTGGGATACCTATCTAGTTCGTCTCCCAACCCCGTCCCTCACCATACTCTATCATCCATGTACTAACCATACCCTCCTCAGGCCGAAGAACAAGGCTTCTCCGAATTCCATCTCTACGTCTGTGCCGCCTTCCTGGTGAAGTGGTCCGATAAGCTGGTCAAGATGGACTTTCAGGAAATCATGATGTTCTTGCAACGCCTGCCCACTAAAGATTGGACAGAGAAGGATATTGAGTTGCTGTTAAGTGAGGCGTTTATTTGGCAGAGCCTGTTTAAGGGGTCAGCGGCGCATTTGAAGGGGCAGCCTAGTCGATCGCCCGCAACGCATTTGCAGTTGTAATGTACACACCAGGATGGAAGGTTGAGAAGCGGGTAAATTGATGGGTTGGGATCAACAAAACGAATTCATAGATACGTAACATGCATAATAGTACAACGGCGTGTGAGATATCGGCGCATTGGGAGTATAGCACTTTAAAAGGATGAGCATAGGGTCGTGAAGTATACGGATCGCTTTTACTCATTCGCAACTTTTATTGACAGTAGGATGCTTAACCCCTTTTTCTTACATATACAAAAGTTTGTTGTGCTGAGTAACTCTCGTCGAAATCCAGACAACATTATCTAAATTCTAACTCTACTAGCAATAACCAATTCAATAACTCCAAGTCCCTAACTCCAGGCTATGACAATTAAGTATTGGCGATGTAAGATTCACCCTCTCTTGATGGGGTATCCTTGTTCGTGTTCTTTAATATTGGAAACGTCCGCTCTTGTGTAGTCCCTTGGTTACCGCATCTCAACCAAATCATGCACAAAACCAAGGGTATCTCGATTCTCATCACACACTCGTGCCCACTCCAGCAGCAACCGCCACATGTACATCCGCATATCCTCCCGCCGTAGCACCTTTTCAGCCCACTGTTGTCCTTGTTCTGCGATAAGCTTTGCGGCAGCATCGCCTACGCCTCCCTCGTCGGAGAAGTACTCCAACGCTGCGTATAGGTCCTGGAAGGTGTTGTCTAGCGGAACAAAGTGCACCCACGGAATCAACCGGTCGTCATGCCACTCGGCGTAGACAGTGGCTTTTAAGGGCGTGCTTGTGCTGCGGAGGAAGCCTCGGAATCGTGCGCTAAAGGAGTTGCCGTCGGCGTCGGGGAGGAATTTGTAGTAGTATTGGTCTTTCATAGGCATCGAGTCTACTGGGTGGTAGTACGGATCCATATGAGCGCATTCATCCCAGCATTGGAGGTGGACGAAGCCCACGTTGGCGAACCTTTTCAGCCAGTCACCAAGTTGCTTCCCTTTCCGACGGGCGCTCTTGTATAGCTTCTCAGAAGGGAGAGAAAATGTCGGGGCGTCGGTGCCGTTGTACTCCATATCAGAGACTGTTGTACCGTTGAGCATCTGAATGAGGCGATGGCGCTGGAAGTGATGCCAGATATCGGGGGAGGCTCGTCCACCTGTAGCGTCGCCGCGCCAGACGATGCCATCCTTCTTCCTAGACCACTCTGGGCCGTGCTCCTCGCCCCCTGAGTAGAACTCGTTTTTGGTGAGGTACATGGCTCCGGGGATGAGGATCTCGTTGTTCATGGGTAATTTGGAGCCGCCAAATAGGGGGATGAGCTCCTTGGAAGTTGAGAGACTTATAGGTCGGACAAAGGTACCGTGAAGCTGTCGTAAGTGAGGCTGGAGGCAAGGATCCATGGCTGCGGTCCAGTTTTTAACGAAACCTTTGAAGGCATAATCGGGTCTCCATTTGGCTGGATATTCAACAGGCGCGCTGAGGTTGGAAGTCTGCGGAACGTTGCGCGCAGGGCTATTAGGGGGACAGGTTACACGAGCCAGGTCCCAGTACTCGTTATCGCCATTTAACCACTCAGGGTCGTATGGCTGTAGCTTCTGGACGTCGATTCCAGTCAAGTGTTTGTATTTGGTGGTGACCTCGTCGATGGGAAGCAGCTGCCGCTTCTTCTGTTCCTCCTCGACCAACTTTGCGATGTCTTCAAAAGGGACGAGCAATCGCGGTTCGTCCATATAGTTGATAGGCATGTCGACATCTGGTAGGTGTCTCGCGAAGCTCTGTACGAGCTCGGTCCATAGCTGCAGCCATATGACTCGGCCTTCCGTGTTGCCATCACCTCGAGCCGTGCCATTGCGGACCTTGACAACATGGTGCCAAGCGTTGGCGCGTTTAGTGATTGTGTCATGGTCGAGGGCCCAAAAGGGCGCTAAGTCCTTATATATGCGATCAAAGTAGTCCTCGACAATGATAGTGTCACTATCAAGTGCAGCATGTACCCATTGATCAAATCCAGGAGGCGGGTGCCGTCCTCTTCTCGCGCGATACCTCGCTGCGGCGCCGAAGATGTCGTTACTCTGTTTCGCAAGTAGAGCTTCGTGCCGTGCGCGAGCCTCGATCATGAGCTTCTTTATGGGATGAACCTCCGAGCCGAAGGTGAGGGGACTGCGCAAGTTATCAATAGGATCCCATCCATTAGCATGGATCCATAAGAAGTAGTTTGCGACAGCAAAGCTGATCACGAATAAAGCTGCGAGGTAACGCACGACCGGACGAAAGCGGCGTGTCTGTGGGTTGGAATTTTTCAACATTCTGCGCAAGGGAAGCTTCGAGGCCTGGAGTACTGTATCCTAGACAGCCAGTGGAGAGCCCGCAGGAGCATCGAGGAGGTTGGAATAGATCTAAGGGGAGCAGAAACGGAGCATATCCCGAAAATTAGAATTCAAGAGTGAACATCATTTGAGAATAGGAAGAACGATAATGCAAGAAAGAGAGAGACAGAAAGCTGGAGCAATCAGGGAGCTAACGCGTTGGTGAATCAGATAAGGGAGAATTAGGAGAGGGAGAGACAAAGTAGCGGGCCGAATGACAAGCTTAGCCATTAGCTTGCCGCCACTAGAATGTTATTCCAAGTATGGTTCTATGATCCGTTCTCTGGTCCCGTTTACCTATATTAGCATCAGTCTGTTGGTGGTGAATCGAGTGACGGATGCGGTTGGTTCCAGGGATCACGATACCCAGCCAGCTCCTGCAGCAAATTTGCCCTGCTTTCTCGGGGATTTCCTCTTCTGGCGCCTACTCGATGAATGGAACGAATCATATTGTGCCTTGCAAAGGACCAACAGACTTTCAAGTAATACCACGCCTTCTCTCCAACCTGTTGGGCCGTCCATGGCCTGTGACTGCCCCATCCCTGAACTACAGGGCGCAGCAGTGCTGCGAAACCTCTCATCAGAAGGCTTCTTTATCTCTCACACGGAGTTCAGCGTTCCAGGAAGCGGATGGTCTTCAGAGTATCGGCGATAGTGACGCGCGTTCATCAAAGGCGCTCAAATCCTTCAGATGAAGCGATCATTATGATGGTGATCGGAGGTCAAAAAGGGCACCAGAAGTCACTAGTCTGTAGGATTCAAGGTTACTCCAGCGCTAGCCCGGGGCCACTCCAAGCCGCCATCGATTTTGATTGGGTATGGCAGCCACCCTTTCGAAGCGCCACGCGAGCGGACAGGCGCCTTTCCCGATCAATCCCTCAGAAACAGGCCATGGAAAACGAACCTCGACTTGCGCTAGATATGGATTTGAAGAGGGACACGTACAGCGCCAAGACTTAATACGGAGTCCTCAAGCCACCAAAGGATTTTTGGCACTGGTTTTATTACATTGCCTTTGATTTCCCGTATTTACGGCAGTTGGGAGCCTCAATAATGCGCTCCCTTAGCCGGGGTAGCTCCCTCAACCTCGGGCAGAAAGGAAGTAGTCACGAGGCCACTTGTAGCACTCACGTCAAAATAACCCTCGCCTACTCCCTGATAAGGATGGAATTGAAGATGGATCCAACAGCCCAGAGATGCCCCGATAGGCTAAGTGAGTCAGGAGTGGCACCAGCCACAGCATGGAATGATTCAACTTGGATTGGAATCTTTGGAACCGCCCCCTCCATCTTGTGAACGATGAACATGTGCTATCTGGTGATTACAACCTTGTAGAAAACCGAGGCCCTTGCACTATCGAGCTTATCACAGCAATGTCTTCCCCGAGCAGCTCCATTAATATCATTGCATTTAAAGATTATTTTCGGGGGTGTTCGTAGAGAATTCTCTACTCTCCTACTTCCGGAGTTGAGTTGATGTAAGACAAGCCCGAGCGATCAACAGTCTACAGGAGAAGACGCGAGATACCTAGGAAAGCACTGGAGATTGCGTCTCATGATGATTCCTTGATGAGCTGCAGGTGTCCATTATCACTTATCAGCTTAATCAATTGGTGTGGGAGGGATGATGAAGATAAGGGCGATCTATCGAAGCTAAAGTCGAAAGTTGAAAAGATTAATAAGACTCCTGGGCCGCGCGTGCTGCTTCGTGTAACCCGATTAATGATACATGAATTCTATAATGCTAAATTAAAAAGCAAAAGAACATTACTATTGCCATATGCAGATGAGGAGTTGAGATAGCTACGGAAATTCTCAAACACAAAATCCATCTATCAGCTTTTCGACAGCATCTTAAATCGACAGCACTCATTTGCATAGTAACAGGCGGAAGCTGATTGGATCACTCACCATCAGAAATGGGGAAAGCTTGCGACAGAGGTGATTTTCGAGCTGCGGACGTCCGGGACTTCAAAACACTCAACCATTCTCTGAATAGTATCAGAACTTCCCGAGGCAGCTCAATTGATGTCTTAGAATCGTGAGAGACTCATCCGTAATTCCCCTAAACTCAGTGTAGCCGTCACCGTCCAATCTTGCCACCTCAGGCCAATTCCCTCGGTCATTCCAACCCGGCTAATCCCCGGTCCACTCCTTCCGACCAATCACCGTCCCGCCAATTCCACCCTGAGGCGAAACCACCACCACCACATCTCCATCTCAACGTCAACGCCTCCCAACTCCCGACGCCTCATCCTCCCGTCCTCACCTCTCCACTCTCCAACCCGTCGAGATGCTGCCCGCTTCACGATCCGCGGCCGCAATGGCCCTGCGAGGTGCGTCAATCCAGAAATCCAGCCGGCCGGAAAGCTGCTCAATGGCTGGGGCGGTGTTTTTTTTCCGCGGCCGCATTGGCTGTGGGTGTGTGCTGATTTGAGTGATATAGTCAAGCCGACGACTGCGATTGTTCCGTTGAGAGCTGCGGCTGCGTTTACGACGCAGTCCCGACGAGATGCGAGTGCTGTGACGGCGCACTCTGGTGCTTCAGCTCTGGCAAAGGCCCGCAAGGAGGTTCCTCTTGCGAGTGAGGAGGGCAACAAGGGCGTCATTCAATATACACTGTATGTGTCCTAAACAACCCACGACGACTCAATTCTTCGAAAAAGCCAACTGTTCTAACATTGTTTGTTCAGCACCTCCCTCGATGTGATAACCAATTGGGCCCGCCAATCTTCCCTCTGGCCCATGACCTTCGGTCTCGCCTGCTGCGCCGTTGAAATGATGCACCTCTCTACCCCCCGTTACGATCAAGATCGCCTAGGCATCATTTTCCGAGCCTCCCCTCGTCAGTCCGACGTGATGATCGTCGCTGGAACCCTCACCAACAAGATGGCGCCCGCCCTGCGCCAGGTCTACGATCAAATGCCCGACCCCCGCTGGGTCGTCTCCATGGGCAGCTGTGCCAACGGTGGCGGCTACTACCACTACAGCTACAGCGTGGTGCGTGGCTGCGACCGCATTGTGCCCGTCGACATCTATGTGCCTGGATGCCCGCCCACCAGCGAGGCTCTGATGTACGGCATTTTCCAGCTCCAGCGGAAGATGCGGAATACCAAGATCTCCCGTATGTGGTACCGACGATGAAGAGCCATGGTATTCTTGGAGAGGATAGGAAGAGTAGGCGGTGCACAGCACGTAAGATCATATGGCAAGACAAGGACTAGGAATGGGAGGAGAACCGACGCGCCGCGAAAGGAAGTGGATATTCCCGCGAACGTCTTTCATTTGTTGTTATCACGGGTGTACATACTGGGGATCCGCCGGTAGAATAGTAGAAGAAATTGAAATTTGTACAACACCATCAATTTTTCTCATTTGGTCTCCATATAGTCATTGAGGTGCATTACGCTGACGTTACATTGCCATCAAAATATAAGTTATGGGACGGCACATACCCATTAATACTCAAAATCCTTGCTTCAGCAAAGTGTTTCTGATAAGCTAACAAGCAAATACTCATATTACTAGATGTCGCCACTATTCCTACGTTCATGTGCCTATAGACACTTACCCTCTTTAACAAGCTGAGTTCCGTTCATGCGAGTTACAAGCTGACATATCCACAGATTACCAACCCCTTAGATAGCCTTCACGAAAAAAAACAAGCAATGAGGTCAAGAGTTCAAGACTGAGAGAAACGGCCCTTAGTTATGTGATGAATGTAGAAGCGTGGAATTCAAGTCAACGAATTTAGACACTGACACCTTCCAACATCATAGAAAGTACCAGGTCGGATAGTGATCCGCATGACTCGACATCCCAAGCATCTGCCTATGATCCATATGGTAATAATAAGGTAAGGTACCAGATAATAATAAGACCTCCCACGGACATATAGAGGCGCTTCGTCATGCCCCGCAAGTCCGCATTGGGCGAGGTTCGGATCCGTCCTTTTACGCGCGAGGTGGGAAAGAAACACGTGCTGCGTTGCATAATGATGACAATCAATCCACCAGCGCCGAACGACCCAGGTCTGTCCACTCTTGAAACCAAAGCAAAATACCCAAAACGAGAATGTGTGTGTGAGCGAGAGGGTGTGTCGAAATGACGAGGCCATCCTTGAAGAATTCAAAGTGCTCGATAGAGGTCGGTCTCGCCAATCCCACTGCATTGTACACGCGGGGTCATCATCAATTGTCGTCTATTCTTGACCAAAGCCCATAGTCTCCTCCACCGCGATCGTAAGTTTCTGCTGTAGCATTTCGAGGTTCTTGTAAGGCGGCAAATCAAGTCGGTTGAAACTGTTCAGAAGTTAGCCATATAGTTTCTTATCAACAAGTTACAGAGAACATACCAAGTATGTGCTTTTGGCAAGTTCGTAATATCTCCTGCCTTCTCAATGGTAAACCTTCGGGGTCCATCGCTTCCCTGAAGATCCTTGAACCCGTTCACAGGAATTCGGGATGTACCAGTAGTGAATTGTAATAGTCGAGACTTCTGCTCGCCATCCCACGACCGGACCGTCTGCCAGAAATTCTGGACAACCTCATCAGACTCCGTATAGCCACGGTAGTCAGTGTGCTTCTTCCAGTCATCCACATCAATTTCGGCGATACCACCAATGAGCAACTCAAGCTCACGCTCGTCGAAGACGTTGATAAGCTCCTGGGGAATAAGCTCCTGGAAGCCCTCCTTGAACGCCTGGAACTGCTCCGCAATGCGCTTCTCAATTCGCCACTTAACCATGAGGTCAACATACTCCTTCTTGTTCTCGTTCGTCACATCGATGTTTCGGCCATTGGGAATAAGATCCTCGGTGGTCATAACGCCGAAACGTTCATCTTCGGTCGAGAACGTCTGCTCCAGAATTCCGCCCGAAATATCGTTATCCAACATCCACTGTAGCGAACGGTGGAAATCGGCGTCCACGCCTTCCATATCAGCCAGCGCAACTGCCTTGCCCAGAACCATCTTGTACAGTGCTCCGATGAAGAACGCATCAAGGAATCGCCTATGGAAGATAGCCAAGCCAACAACTCGTCCAATAAACTTGAAGTAGTTTAGATGCTCAGGGTTGATTCCGGAGTGAGGATTGATTTGGAGGGTATAGTTATCGTGAGCAGAGTACTCAAACAGACAGTAAAAGGGGTTGAACATCTCGTGCGAAAGCAGGAAGAAGAATTCTCGAGACAAACCGCCATAATCCAGGCCATCCTCGCCGTCGAACTTGATCATTAATCGTTTCTTCAAATCCGTCGCAGACTGGCGGGTGATTTCGGCAAACGAGTCCTCGAAGATATGCGATCGCCTGACCTTGATATGACACTGTCCGCTCAATATACGCATCGCAGGCTGAGATCGGAAGTAAATAAGCTTCCGCCGGAAATCTCGCTTGTACTGAGGTACGTTCTGATCGAGAGAAGATGGCAGACGGGGGTCGTCCCAGGTGGTGGTCTTCGTATTGTGATCCACAAAGTAGACACGCGCAGTGTTTGTAAGACGCATCTCCCAGCCACTTGGTAGAGGGCCCAACTGCGAGACAGGCTGCTGCTGGATCTGTCCGTTGGCATTGTTCTGTCCGCCATACATCCGGATATACTGTTGTCGACGAGGATCGACCCAGGTCGTCGTTCGCGTATTGTGGTCCACAAAGTAAGGTCGGCCCTCAGGCGTCCATCGCTGCTCCCAACCTGGAGGAAGCTCACCGGTTCCCGGGCTAGTAGCACCAGTATGCATCATCTGGCCATTAGCGTTCGGACTGCCTGCTGGTTGCTGGGGCTGTTGCTGGTGTAAGGTGGGAGAGTTAGACCCAGTTCTATCCTCGGGCAAGGTTCGATTTTGATGTCTCTGACGCTCAACTTGGGTTGCAGCTTCTCGATCGCTCCTAGATTCTCCCACACCGTTTGCACTGGGGCGGTTCCAACTAGTCGTTCTAGTGTTGTGGTCGACATAATATGTGCGGCCCAGGTTGTCCTCCCGGCGCTCCCAGCCAGCTGGCAATCGGCCTTGGGCATCCTCAAACGGGCTGAGTTGGGTATTCTGGCGTGTCCCGTTCGATCCAGGAGCGTTTGCGGAACCTCCTGAAGTTATGCTAGCTGGACGGAGAGGCAAGTTGACTTGCGAGCCGCCAGCGCCGTTCGGTCCGGACATGGACGAGCCAGGCCTGTTATCACCTGGCGGGGCGGACAATGTTGATAAGTTGGAGGCACCAGGGGGACCTAGCGAGGGTCGGCTCGATGATGCTTGGCCGCCTCTAGCGGGCACAGCAAGATTGCACGATAAGTTGATGATGAGTTTGCCGTGGACGACGAGGTTGTCGGTAGACTTTTTGAGGTCTCTTGTGAGCATCTGGTCTAGTTGAGGATGAAGGGTGTCAGCAGTGAATACAGCGAACAAGGTGGGAGGGGGTGGAACACACCATCAGCCTCTGGCCCAATCTCGGGGATCACATCGCCGACTCGAATATTGATGACCCCTAGGAAACCTTGGTCCTTCTTCTTAAACTTCTTTTGATCAAAGACCTGCACCGCCAGGATGCCATCTTCGTTAGTGCGGCTAAAAGCTGTGAGTAGGAAGCCTCGATGTTAGGTTTGGCGGGGCAGCGCCTACAAGTCAAAGCTCTCGTTCCAGTATGGGTTCAGTGTCCGCTTGCTGACCGTCGTCGTCTTGGTCTGCTCGCCGTTGATGGTTGCGACGGCGAAGGGATCGGGAAAGCCTAAAAATGTCAACAGGGCTGGTTTGTAACATGGCGTCGCGGTACGTACGGAAGACATCTCGCTTGTAAAGGCCGTCGGCAGCGATGACTGTGATGATGTCAATATGGGAGGCCTCGTTCGGGGGGATAGCCGTCAGCGGCATAGAAGACATACTCGTGACTCGAAGGTTGGGCTTGCTGTGGGAATTGTCAGCCATCGTCTATGATGATGCTTCGCATGAACGCCTCGCGGAGAGGCTGCGGGCGACGTGGGTGGACGGGATGAACTTACTTAGGCAGCCCGGAGTCGGTTCGACTGCTACTCATGGTGTCTCCTCGTGGGCAGCGCACCTTGGCACTCAAAGACGACCGCGGAAGTATATCGCCAGGAAGCAAGCCGCGATATCAGGGCCCGAGTAAAAAATAACGGATCCAAGGGCGACTGGCGATTTCTACTTTAAACGGGGAATACGGAACACGGAAGAAGGTTGACGACGACTCGACGACTGCGGACTGGGCGAGACGCAGAGGGAGGTTGTGAGGCTGTGCACGGGGCGGCGGCCGTAGGCGATAGGCGGGTCAATCAATCAATAGACAGAGCGCAGAAGGTCCTCAGGCTCAGACTCCCCCGCTTCTGCTGAATCCAATGCGAAGAGGTGGCGGCCGGAACGGGAAGACCAGTTAGAGACAGACGCACGCGACGAGGCGCCTGTGTAAGAAATGGCTGTTTTGATGGCCGTGAATGCAGCTGATGATGCGACAGACAAAGTAGAATGGATGTTTTGAGTTACAGTTGCAGAAAGCATCCTCTGACCTTCCAGTGGAGGTGGTCCATCGACCGTCGCAGGTGGAGGGGGTAGCCAGGTAGCCTGCCAAACTGCCTGCCAGGGCCAACGAAGCTTTAGAGGTGGATGAGGGGAAGAGGGGAGTGCGCATGTAGCTTGGAACGCAAAACGAGTACCTCTCTTGGCCTTAATGCATGTATAAATGCTTATGGTTCACTGGGCAAGGTACTTACAGGGTACCTTGGCGCACCCAGACGGGTCGCCGGCACAGGCCAAGAGTCAGCACCCAATGTAGCAAAATACAGCGCCTGATAGGTAACGCCAGCGGTTCAACGCCCCTGCTGCACTTCCCTGACTACCTCAAGCGTTGCCTCAGGAAAGGGAAGGAACCAACTGAGGGCTCCAGCAAGGTATTGCTGAATCCTTGGATGACCAAATCAGGCCAACTTGATGGAGCCATTCCCAGACTGGGCCAGGAAAGGCCACCTTCACGATAATTATTAATAGGGCCGTTTTGGCCATGAAAACCATCCGATCCTCAAACTGGTGGATGGTTGATCTTTCAACTGACTTTCGCCATCTCGACCGGAACTGGCCTTACTGGGCAAGGTGTAATGGGCTTGGCTGAGCCACCCAGTGAGGACGTCAACTAAAACCTACGCCACAGTTGCGCGTGTACGGAGTAATCACGTCTTTCGATCTTTCAAAGCATTTGACGGCTAAGACGTAAGCATTTGATAACTGCTCGCCTCTTCTAAAGAAGAGCGATCTGTCTTTTAGATACCAGCAAGATCATTGTAAGCCGTTCGGCAAAAAGCTAACAAGCGCTGCGCACCTAGCCATTATTTGTGAGACATTGTGCAAAGCGCGATGGGTTGTGTCTTAATGGCCGCCGTCTAGCTTCGGAGCTCCGAGCTAGAGACAGTTTCAAATGATAGGAACAAACCACAAACAGTCCACGACGACACAAATTTAATTGATTTTTTTACCGGCTCCAATACTTTCAAACCTAATCCTGTGAAATCAAATCTAATAGACCGCCTGTTCTTCAGAGATGGTGATAGAGCATGTCCCAAGAGCGTGCCACCCGTCTCGGTTCGCAGAAGGCCGCTTACCAACCACGTCTGAAGAACCAGCAAGATTAATAACATCATGGCAAACGGATAAATCTACAATAAATGCAGCTCGAGCTCGGAAAAAGGAATCGTTTTCCAAGGGAAACAGAGAAGTGATGTCAGAACCTCTTGCATTCGCCAATGGCCAGGTGAAGCCTGCAAGCAAAGCCAAGTCATGGATAACCCTTGTCGCTCCCAAGACGTTAAGACTCTTAGCATCCTGCGGAACGTCTACCTTAGCCAGTTGACCATGATATAAGTCTACGAAATCGTTGCGTGGCAAGGTGCCGGAGTGTCAAGAGGCAATCTCAGGACTGCAATAGCTAGACGAAGTGCTCAAGACTTGTTGCAAATGGACATTTTAACATTAACCCCTTGCCTTAGCTCTGATGGGGTGGAAACGAAATCAGACCTAAAACTCCTATCCCGTTCTCAAGACTCGTTGAGCTATTTTATCCCTCCCCAAACTTGGTACTATACATCGTAAACTGTGTCCTCAGTCCCCAAGCAGCCGGATCGCTGCAAGCGTGAAAGTCAAGACCAGTGGCCCGAGTCTCGCTACCTATTACTGACGTGGCATAACCGGAGCAGTGAATCAGAGTTGGTGAGAGAAGCCCCCATCAGAACCAGGAAGCTCTCCTACAACAAAGTTACCAGGCTGCTCAGTCTTCTGAACAATTTCCAGGTTAGGAGAAGCACTCCCCTGCTCCTAATAGGGGGCGAAACCTCGACCACGACCTCGGTAACCACCACGATATCCCCCGCGAGGAGGAAAGCCACCGCCTCGCCCGTGGAATCCTCGACCGCCACGGAATCCTCCGCGACCACGGCCACGACTCATACCGGGCACGTTGGTTCGCTTTGGCGTGACTTTGATGTTTCGGCCCTTGAAAACGCTCTCGTTAAGGACTAGGGCTTGGGCCACTAAGCTGGGTTCCGTAAACTCAACGTAGGCGTATCTAGAGAAATGTTTGTCAGCTTAGTTGCATCTTGGGAAGTGATTTGAGCCAGGTGGTAACTAACCCCTTTGGTTGGCCCGTAAATTTGTCAAGGAGAATGGTGACCCTATTAATGGAGCCGCAGCTCTGGAAGTGAGCCTGGATCTCTTCAGGTGATGCCGAATAATCCACGTTGCCCACGAAAATGCTGCGCGCATCAATCGACTCTTTATCATCTGCAAGATCGGCAGATTGCTGCTCCAGGGTCGCTTGCATCTCGCGAAGCTTCTTAGCCTCCTCTTCCATCTCTGCCACCCGCTTCTTCATGGCAGTGATTTCTTCCTGTTGGCGCCTTGTCAGTTCCTTTTTTCTGTCCACCTTTTGCGCGCCTGACGCACCTCCTCGCTTGCCGTCATCTCACTCTCCGGCTCGCGCTCGGCGACGGGAACCTCCTCTGGCTTGCCCGAGTCTGACATGTCGCTTAGACTAGTACTGCGTAAATCGTATTCGAGATTTGAAGTCTGTTCTCTATTTGTCAGCTCGTGTTTGTTCAGAACTGTTCCGAGAAAGGGAGAAAAAGCGACGACTGTTATAATTGATTCCGCGAGATTGCGACACGACGAATTATGCGAGGACGAGCTATATGTAACGGTAAAGAAGACTTACAGATGATTTCGTCACTCTGCGCAATGCTGACCGACCAAAACCGAACGCTGGAACAAAGAGGATTGTGAATAAAACAAAACTCGAGAAGGCTTGGATCCTGAAGGAGGCTGAATGTAAGGCGGGAAGCTGTCGAGAAATGGACCTCCTTCCTTACGAGCTGGTGTGGGGAGCCGAAGTTCATCCGGTCGATAAACGATAAGATTTCAGGGATGGTCCGTGTGAACTCACAGGGGAGGGGAACCGATGGGGGATTGATGCAAGGTACGAAACGAACCACCACTATTGAAACTAACAAGAGCAAAGGAAAGCCTCTTCAAGCACATTGGGCCGTAGAGGTATCCTCTAAAGGACTAATATTAACACTGTGAATATCTTCATTTATGGATTTGTTAGGCAATATGTATGACTGGATACTATGCGACCACGAATTTATCCCTTGCCGTCGGGATACCTGCCAGTCGTCATATGCTGTCGAACGAGTCATGTGAACATCGCATAGTCGAGTTGGATAGTTGCGCACCACGAACAGGTAGATCAAATTCCTATCAACATATGCTGCCAGTAGTTGCTCTCTACCTTGGGGAAACACTAAGATATCTCAACCTTGACACCATTATGCAGTTCATTACGTCCTCCAAACGCCGCTCATATCTATGCTAGTCCTTGCGTCCGTCCGTAAACATGCCTCATCGCGCCAAATCTAATGAAAGCTGCTGTAAGATCCCAGAAGTAGTGATGGAGTAAAATTCGACAAAGGTTGCATCGTGTTATCAAGCATGCCGGCTTCGTTTTCCACCACTGCCAAATGGGTCTTTGTCCTTTCCTCCAAGGCTGGCCAGGTCGAAGATTTCGTCAATATTTAGCTTCCGTTTTGACCCAGCCCGTTGCCCAAGATGCGCCGCTGATCGGGGGCCAGGTCGGCCCTGGGCACCATTCAAGCGTGATTTTAATGGTCGGGTTGAAGATATCGACGGTCCCTCATGCGGCCTCGAGTCTGAAAGGTCGAGAGTAGCAATGTTTGGGTATGCATGTGACGACTGAAAGGTGAAGGTATCCTGGGTAGGGACGATGATGGGTGTTGGCTCTTCGACAATAGGTTGGACAGTGGGGGGGGCAGAGTCGGTTCGCATCTGTGTAGATAGTTGCGACGTGCTGTTGGTTCGTGTGAGCTCTGGAGACGAAGCAGTCTCTGCTCGATCGGTTTCGTCCTCGCTTTCGGTATTCTGAGACCCATTATCTCGTCCATCAAGCCTTTCTGTTGCCCATCGTCGGATTTTCCACCCTTCTCCATCATCGAGGCCCATTCTTTCTTTATCCAAGAATGCTAACAAGTCATCTAGACAATCTTGGTATCCATCCAAACGTGCTCTTGCTTGCGCTGTGGCAGAAGTCTTGTATAGTTTGGTAACGGAAAGCGCCGCGGCCTTGAACACGTCAAGCAGTTGTTCCGGGGATTCATGCTGCACGGGTTGTTTTCCTGCACCACCAGGGTGTGAGATATTGAAACCTCGCATGGGGTCCATGGTTGGTGTGTCGAAGTCGAGTAATAGGGAGTTCTAGAGTCTCGTTAAGCTACATCCACGACTACTGATGCTGATAATACTCACCAGCTGTTTGCTAATGCCAAGGGGCAAATGTGGCACAGAGTAGATTCTAGCGCCAGCCTTACGCAACTAGCAGAAAGAAGTGTGAGTTAACAAGAGGAAAAATCGGATTAGAGGTCCTGCTGAATTTCTGGCCCCTCGGGGTGGTTGTCACTGCTGCTGGTCAAAGTTGGGTCGCGTGGGTTGAGCGCCTGTCACCCAATATCGAGCCTGGCACAAAGAGCCTGCTGGACGAGGCTAACAGAGGGGTAGAGCACGTGGGGGTGTGGGGATGGATATGGTCACGTGAATAAGTACCGAAGGCGCCAAATCCTTTTGATCATGGAGATGCGCGGAGAGGTTTGCGTCCTTTCTTTTCGGGTGTGTTAATGAGTATTTGTATGTTGACAAGCAGGTCAGTTGAATCCATCATTCAGCTGAAATCGGGTATTCTTTCTTTGCTTTTTGACAAACCTCATGAACTCAGCGCACTACGTGCACCAATGACGTTCCTGTTCCCTGCCCGGAATATCACATGTTCCAACCTTTGAGAAAGCTGTGGGGGTACCGTGTAGGTACGTGGGGGCCTCTTCGATCAAGAATGATAATCATTGCGATTCATCAAGTTCTAGAATTTCGAGAGCTGTTGGCCAGTACACTTATCTCTCCGATGACCATAGACCCGATACCCGTTGCCTGTGAGCATTTGTTCTTCCAAGAACCCAAGTGACCAGATCACCGTATACGACCGAGATGGTGTAGGTTAGCGGAAGCCCTCGAGAGGGTTGAAAATGCCATTGTTCGCCTCTGTCTTCCTCTACAACTTACAGTCGGTTAGAGAATTAATATCTTGTTTTTGGCCTCCATGGACTAATTGTTTTCAGTAGCGTCCCTTGACCAAAGTAAGAAAAAGCAAATGTCGGGTGTTTGGTCATGTTGACTCGTCACTTAAATTCAGCCCCAAGCCTGGTGTGTTAATGTGTAAATTACGCCAAATTGTCTTGAACACCCAACCGCCTCCGCACCCTCCCCCTTCCCCTTGACCCCGACAGTGTCCAGTAGGCTTATCAATACCAAATACAAAGACGGTAGAGACGACGGAAATGATCCTAAAGATTGTCTCAGACTAAGAAACGAGGTTATAGAGGCCTGCTGAAGGCCAAGAGAGACCAGGCCAATACAGTAGTGTAGAGACAGGAACGTGGAAACTTCAATGTAATATCATGTGGTTTACGCTACCAGGTCATTCCTCTCTGATCTTGAAACACAATGGACTGGTGAAACCAAGGAGTTTTCGTTGTATTTTCTTGTTTGTCCCAATGGTTGAAAGATATGGCCGTTATTCTCGAGCAATGGAAACCATACATTTTAGGTGGGGCAGACTCGAGATCGGCCCCACACCCTCCTTGCTTGAGCAAGAGCCGCCCAAACCCCATACGTCGGTGGTACCTGCCAACCTTCGAAAAATCATCTACACTTCCCATCCTCACAAGAGACACGTTCACCCACTTCCACTTCTCGAACTACAACCACGCATCGATAACCATCGAAACACCTTCCTTCAGTGGTTACTCATCGATTCAAGTACTTTGCAACCCGGCCAAGTCCGCGTCGAAACGCGTCTCGGAGACGCCTGTCGCGTAAAGAGGCCCGTCTACACAACCATCGCGATGGCGCCTCGATCTCGAGCCAACGCCGCGGATACAGACGCGTCTATGTCTGATGCGCCGGATCACCAGCGTATTGAAGAGATGGTACGTTGATCAGGGATTATTCTCCTCGGCCTTGACTTCTATAGCGAAGCGTTTATGCTAACGACTTCCCATAGGAGGTTGACGAAACCCCAGATTACACCGACTCCGACACGAATCCCAATACCACAGCCAGCAGCGTGGCTGGAGAACCTACTGATGGCCGTAAGAGGCGCACAGAAGTCAATCAGTTGCGCCGAAGTATCTTCGGTAGGAAACATGATCGGTTAGGTGAATCCAAGGTGAGCATTGCCGCGGCGCTGATTCACTGTCTTCCGTGCACACTGACCATTTTTATTACAGGAAGATGATACCATCCGGAGATTCCGTTATCTATTGGGCCTTACCGACCTATTCCGCCACTTTATCGAAACAAACCCGGATCCTAAGATCCGCGAGATCATGGCGGAAATTGATCGTCAGAACGCCGAAGCAGCGCGAGGCAAAAAGGGGGCAGGGAGGCAAGGAGGTGCCACTAGCGAGAGGCGCCGACGTACTGAGGCGGAAGAAGACGCCGAACTACTGAAGGACGAGAAACATGGCGGCTCTGCCGAGACTGCTTTCCGAGACTCTCCAGCTTTCATTCAAGGTCAGATGAGGGACTACCAGGTTGCTGGTCTCAATTGGTTGATTTCTCTCCACGAGAATGGTATTTCCGGCATTCTTGCAGATGAAATGGGCCTCGGGAAAACTCTTCAAACCATCTCATTCCTTGGATACCTTAGACATATTGTCGACATCACCGGCCCACACCTGATCATCGTACCCAAGTCTACACTCGACAACTGGGCGAGAGAGTTCGCAAGGTGGACGCCAGAAGTAAACGTTCTAGTACTTCAGGGTGCCAAGGAAGAGCGACATAACTTAATCAACGACCGCCTTGTCGACGAGAAATTCGACGTGTGTGTTACGAGCTACGAAATGGTTTTACGTGAGAAGGCTCACTTGAAGAAATTTGCATGGGAATATATCATCATTGATGAGGCCCATCGAATCAAGAACGAAGAATCTTCCTTGTCTCAGGTCATTCGTCTCTTCACCTCACGAAATCGACTGCTGATTACTGGTACCCCTTTGCAAAACAACCTGCACGAGCTCTGGGCTCTTCTAAACTTCCTTCTTCCTGACGTCTTTGGAGACTCGGAGGCTTTTGACCAATGGTTCTCAGGTCAGGATCGTGACCAGGACACTGTTGTGCAACAGCTCCATCGAGTGTTGCGCCCCTTCTTGCTTCGTCGCGTCAAGAGCGACGTGGAAAAGAGTCTTTTGCCAAAGAAGGAGGTCAATGTTTACTTAGGAATGTCAGAGATGCAGGTCAAATGGTATCAGAAGATCCTTGAGAAGGATATTGATGCTGTTAACGGAGCGGGTGGCAAGCGTGAGTCCAAAACTCGCTTACTCAATATCGTTATGCAGCTCCGAAAGTGCTGCAACCACCCCTACCTATTTGAAGGAGCTGAGCCTGGCCCCCCGTACACTACCGACGAGCATCTTGTCTACAACGCCGGAAAGATGGCAGTCCTCGACAAACTCCTAAAACGGCTCAAGAAACAGGGAAGCCGAGTTCTCATCTTTTCCCAAATGAGTCGATTGCTCGATATTCTGGAGGATTACTGCGTCTTCCGACAATATAAGTACTGCCGCATCGACGGTGGAACAGCTCACGAGGATCGTATTGCTGCGATTGACGAGTACAACAAGCCAGGCTCGGAGAAGTTTGTATTTCTGCTGACTACCAGAGCTGGTGGCTTGGGCATCAATTTGACAACTGCCGACATCGTTATTCTGTACGACAGTGATTGGAATCCACAGGCTGATCTTCAAGCTATGGATCGTGCGCATCGTATCGGACAGACAAAGCAGGTCGTTGTTTACAGATTTGTGACTGACAACGCCATCGAGGAGAAAGTTCTGGAACGAGCCGCTCAAAAACTTCGACTTGATCAGTTGGTTATCCAGCAGGGCCGTGCTCAGATAGCCGCTAAGGCTGCAGCAAACAAGGATGAGCTCCTTTCTATGATCCAGCATGGAGCTGAGAAGGTGTTTTCATCTAAAGGACCTACTTCGAACATGTTATCTGGGGATGGTGAGATCAACGACGATGATATCGATGAGATCCTTTCACGAGGCGAGAATCGAACCAAGCAGTTGAACGCCAAGTATGAGAAACTCGGCATTGATGACTTGCAAAAGTTTACATCTGAGTCTGCCTACGAATGGAATGGAGAGAACTTTGCGAACACGAAGAAAAACATTGGCATGACATGGATCAATCCGGCCAAGCGAGAACGCAAGGAACAATCCTACTCTATGGATAAGTACTTCAGGCAGACGATGTACCCCAACCCCAAGGCCGATGCTAAACCAAAAGCTCCCCGAGCCCCTAAGCAAGTTCCTGTGCACGACTACCAATTCTATCCTCCCCGTCTACGAGATCTCCAGGATAGGGAGACAGCCTTTTACAGGAAAGAGATTGGTTATAAGGTTCCCTTGCCAGATGGTGATGAAGAAAACCTGGCGGAGAGAGAGGCTGAGAGAGCTCTTGATCAGGAAGAGATCGACAATGCCACTCCATTGACAGAGGAAGAGCGAGAGGAGAAGGAGAAGCTTTCTTCACAAGGATTTGGCGATTGGAACAAGCGAGACTTCCAGCAGTTCGTTAACGGATCTGGCAAATATGGACGCACAGATTACGAAGGAATTTCTCTGGAGGTTGACAGCAAGACGCCTCCAGAAATCAAGGCTTATGCAAAGGTCTTCTGGCAACGATACACGGAGATTTCAGACTACGGCAAGTACATCAAGACCATTGAAGATGGTGAAGATCGTACTCGAAAGATTGAGCACCAACGCAAGCTTTTGAAGAAGAAGATGCAGCAATACCGAGTTCCCCTGCAACAGCTGAAAATCAACTATTCAGTATCTACAACCAACAAGAAGGTATATACCGAGGAGGAAGACAGGTTTTTGCTTGTCTTGTTGGATCGATATGGCATTGATTCTGAAAATTTGTACGAGAAGATGCGCGACGATATTCGTGAATCACCCCTATTCCGGTTTGATTGGTTCTTCCTCAGCCGCACACCTATCGAGCTGTCTCGTCGATGTACGACCTTAATCACTACGATTGTCAAAGAATTCGAAGATGTCCCCGCTCGGGGCTCCAACGGAGTCAACGGCAAAACCAAGCGAGAGCCCGATGATGAGAACGACGAGGATAGTATTTTAGGGATGGCCCCTGCCAAGAAGAAGGCCAGGAACGGTGTCAAGGTATGTCATATGACGAAGTAAGAAGATTTTGGTCCTAACAGCGTTATAGAACAAGGCGCTCGACAACGTGAAGTCGAGCAAAGCTAGCTCGGCAGCACCATCAAGAGCATCCAGTGTAGCCTCCAACAACTCTAACCATGCGGGTTCTACGAGGGGAAAGAAGGGCAAGAAGAAGTGAGGGAAGGATGTTTAAGGTAAAGGCACGCTCGGTTGGTTCTGGTTGAGGGGATAGATGGAGTTTGGCTTTTTGATTCGTCGAAAGGGGAAATGTGGTTATAGGATTATGTAGTCTATCTAGCACGACATATCTGAGGATTTTGGGATTCTCGATGGTAGTGCACATGGAACAATTATTTGAGCATAAAGACAACTAAGTGTCTTTTTCTCTACCAGTATAACCCAATTTCTATCAGTGAAACTAATGGAGGCAGGTATTCATTCCGAGTTGAAACGTATCATTCGTTCAAACTCGTTCAGCCTTCCCTAAGCCATGGAGAGATGGTATGAATTACAAGCCCGTCCCTCTCCCTCCCTATCCTCCCCTTTTTCCCCGTCACAAGAAAAATTTGTTGTTCCCCCAACGCCGTACAATATGCAAGCCCACAGGAAAAGAACACATTTTACTGCATTCTGTTCGCTCGTTCCCTCTCGACCTCGTACATGAAATCGAAGTAGCCCTTGTCGAAGTGGTGAACACGGACGTAGCCGTCCTCTCCGCCACTTGCGTAGCTCTTGCCGGTAGGGTCGGCGGCTACGGTGTTGAGGGGACCGAAGTGGCCTCGCACGCGACCGATCTCGTCCTCGAAGATCTTGTGGTAGAAGCGAGCTTCGAATTTACCCTGGCGAGCAGAGGTACGGGTGACGTCCATGGCAGCTTGACCACCGCCTAGGATGACGAAGTCCTTCTTGGGAGTGATGGTTGCACTGTTAAGGGGGGTATCGCTGGGGTAGGTCTTCAGGACGTCGAGGTCCTTGGCCGTAATGAGCTGGATATTTTGTTAGTGTCGGTACTTCGTAAGGTAGCGAGGGAGTACATACCTTGGAGGTCTTGTCCTTGGAGGCAGTGATGAAATAGGTTCGGTCGGGAGACCACTGTAGGTCCACAATGGGCTGGTTAAGCTCATGGACGGGTAGGTTATCGAGCAATTCTCCAGTCTTGGCATCGTACTGGCTGACGCTACCATCCTCGTGGCCGGCAATGATGTACTTGCTCAGGTTGCTCCAGCCAGCAACAGTAGCCTTGCTCTCGTCACACACGATGGTCAGAGCCTTCTCGTCGGTCTGCTCAGCATCAACATCGGGGTTAATATCAACAACGACGATGTTGCTCAGGTAGCCCATTCGCTTCTCGGTAACGCCCAACAGCTTGGTGCCATCCTCGTTGAACTCGACGCGCTTGACAGCTGTGGGGAACTCCCAGACCTTGAGGCAGCGGCCGGTCTTGACCTCCCATAGACGGATGGTGTTGTCGGCCGAGCCCGAGGCGATCATGGTCGAGGTGGGGTCGACGTCGACAGTCCAGATGGCACCGACATGGCCGTGGTAGGTGCCGAGACGCTCGCCGTTGTGGGAGAACCAAACACAGATCTGCTGGTCCTTTGCGACGGAGAAGATAAGATCGCCATCGAGGTTGTATCTGTAGAAGGGGGAGGGGCGGTTAGCTCAAGCTAATTCCGGCATCGTCATTCTGCCAAATTGTCGTCCTCCATTCCACCACGTCTGCATCTGCCATAGCGTCAAAGGGAATTATTTCACGTACTTGATCTGGGTGAGCGCACGCTCGTGCCCCGCAAGAAGAATCGGCCTCATGATGTCGGTATGGGTCTGGCGTCGAGGGGTCGGTGGAAGAGAGAAGTTCGCGGAGGCTGATTATATGGCGAGGGCTTTCGCGATGGAATTTTTGGCGGATTGTGCGTTTTGGTGGGGCAAAGATCCCCTCCTCTCGCGGGGGGAGTCATTCCGGCACCGGGCTACTACCTAAAGTGGTAAAGACCGGTGCCAAACGTTGCAAGTTACACAGGTGTCAGTTTTGAGCATCACAGCAGGCTTCTGCTTGAAAGCGATTTCTTGCAAGATGGCTTGATCTTACTCATGAGGTTGAAAATATTGGAGTCATCTTGAAGGATTCAACAGTCATTGTACGCGTGGTTAGAGTCGTCTATCATTTTGGTTCGTGACGTGGACTCTCCTGGTATTTTATCTATCCTGAGGCATCAAAAGACCTATCAGGGGATTTCCTGGAAACAATCTCTTTTCGCCGCCATGTAAGAGGCGAATTAACGTAGAGGTCACTCGCAATACCACAACATCTCTCCTAGTATCACTCTTCGTGGATATGCCGTCAGTCTAAAGGAACCCCTTAGCCTTGACTCATTCGACTCACTCGATCTTCTCTTAGCATTCCTTGCCTGACGAATATTACTTTGTACAGGGAACGATGACTCGACGAATATCCTGATAGCTAGGCTTTTCTGGATGAGGTGGCGTTCAATGATCAAGGATCTTGTCAAATTTGTTCTGTTACCCTAGCACTTTGTCCTTCTTTTGACTCATATACTTGTACGATATTATCAAGATTCCTATTTGTTACGATAGAGGCGCGTCTGGGAGTCATCGCCAGCGATAATCCGTCGCGGTTAGTAGACAATCCATCCTCGCAGAACCAGCATCGACCCTGTACAACACCACAACTATTTGCTTAGGCGGCTCTTATCAGAAGGCCAGTCTTATAGACGGAAAGATTGTGGAGGACTTTAATTCCTGATAGGCCGGCCTCACAAGCGAGCCAAAGCGACCAACATTGAGGCTCGCAACACACGCCCATCTTGAGAGATCTAGTCGGCAGCGGTGCACTACCACCGCTCACGTGAACGGTGCATAGTTAGACGGTGTCCGAGAAGAAGCTCGCTGATTGGCAATTTGCCAGCTTTGCTGGACATGACGCTCGCGTCTCGCGTCTATGGCGTCTCTTTTTCCAATCCCACAAGACACATGTCAACACGTCGGCTACTAACGTCAAAGAAAAACAGCCGCCTATTTGTTTCTTCACGTGGACGGACGCGATGCCGAGATGATGAACCTATAATAGCCGGGCCCCAGTTGCAGTTACAGTTGGGCCAGTCAAAAGGGTTCCGGTTGTGCGAATCTACCATTACCACAGGGCTCGGGTGCCATTCCGGCGGTAGTTCTCAGGCGGCTACTGCCCCTCATACCACTTCAGCTTCAGCCCACCATCCACGATTGCTCACTAGGACTGAGGCTTTACAACTACGACTCACTCCCTCAGCCATTGGCTTTGCGCCCTTACACCGTCCCAATCGCAGAGACGCTTCTTTACTCGCTCATAGACGGTATTTCTCGTCTACAATTGCAGTCATGGGCGCTACCAAGCTTGATGGCACTGCCATCGCCAAGGGCATCCGCGAACGACTTGGTATCGAGATTGCCGAGAAGCAGAAGCTCAACCCTCGTTATAAGCCATGCCTCAAGATCATCCAAGGTTCGCAATACAACAATTCAACAATTGTAACAATTTTTTTAGCTGACCTTGACTGTTTCTAGTTGGCGATCGTTCCGACTCTTGTTCGTCAAATTCTACCCCGCCATTGATAAAGGTTAAGATACCGAATCGCTAACCAACCCCGCAGCCACCTATGTTCGCATGAAGACCAAGGCCGCCCAAGAGGTATGGCTACAATATTGACCATATCGTGTGACTTTGTTAACAAACAACCCATAGGCTGGCATTGAATGTGAGCTGATTCACTACCCTGAATCTATCACTGAGGCAGAGCTGCTTGACCAGATCCGTCGCTTGAACAATGACCCTTCAGTGAACGGTCTTCTGGTTCAGCTACCGCTCCCAAGTCATATCTCCGAGTACACTATCACTTCCTCTGTAGCAGATGAGAAAGATGTTGATGGTTTCGGTACTAACAACATTGGAGAGCTTGCCAAGCGCGGGGGTAAGCCATTCTTCATTCCTTGCACTCCCAAGGGTGTCATGTTCCTCCTCAAGGAGTCGGGTGTCGATTTGAAGGGCAAGAATGCTGTTGTTGTCGGAAGAAGTGATATTGTTGGAAGCCCCGTCAGCTATCTACTACGCAATGCAGATGCGACAGTCACTGTTTGTCACTCAAAGACCCAAAGCCTTCAGGAGTATCTGAAAACCGCCGATGTCGTTGTTGCGGCCATTGGTCAGCCTCAATTTATTCAAGGCGAGTGGCTGAAGCCAGGGGCCGTCGTCATCGACGTTGGAACCAACTTCCTCGAAGACTCGAGCAAAAAGTCAGGATACCGGCTTGTGGGTGATGTCGACTTCGAGTCGGCGTCCCAGGTTGCTTCGGCTATCACCCCCGTACCTGGTGGTGTTGGCCCCATGACTGTGGCTATGTTGATGCAGAATGTCGTGGATGCCACGACCCTCTATTTTGAGTCACAGAAATCCAGGAAGATCGTTCCTCTACCATTGAAGCTTCAAGATCCCGTACCTTCAGATATTGCGGTTTCCCGAGGGCAGACACCCAAGCAGATTACCCGCATCGCTGCCGAGGTGGGCATTGCCCCTCATGAACTTGAGCCCTATGGTGCGTACAAGGCCAAGGTCGACCTCAGCCTCCTCAAGCGCCTTGGACACCGTCGCAATGGTCGCTACGTCGTTGTGACTGGTATTACTCCCACCCCTCTCGGTGAGGGCAAGTCTACCACGACTATGGGCCTCGCCCAAGCCCTAGGAGCCCATGTCGGTCGCCTGACCTTCGCCAACGTTCGACAACCTAGTCAAGGCCCTACTTTCGGAATCAAAGGTGGTGCTGCTGGTGGCGGTTACAGTCAGGTTATTCCCATGGATGAGTTCAACCTGCACCTGACTGGTGATATTCATGCCATCACTGCTGCAAACAACCTTCTCGCAGCTGCTATTGAGACCCGTATCTTCCATGAGAACACTCAGAAGGACGGCCCCTTGTACCGACGCCTAGTACCTGCGAAGAACGGCAAGAGAGCTTTCGCCCCTGTCATGTTCCGTCGATTGAAGAAGCTCGGTATTGACAAGACCAACCCCGACGGTTTGACTGAGGATGAGATCCATCGATTCGCACGACTGGACATCGATCCAGAGACGATTACCTGGCGACGAGTATTGGATGTTAACGATCGACACCTTCGAGGGATCACTGTCGGCACTGCACCAACTGAAAAGGGCCAGACCCGGGAAACCGGCTTTGATATTTCGGTTGCTAGCGAGTGTATGGCCATCCTTGCCCTCAGCAACAGTCTGGACGACATGCGGGAACGACTCGGTCGCATGGTGGTTGCCACTTCTCGAGGTGGTGACCCTGTTACTTGTGATGATATCGGTGCTGGTGGTGCCTTGACTGCTCTCATGAAGGACGCTATTAAGCCTAACCTCATGCAAACCCTTGAGGGTACCCCAGTCTTCGTCCATGCCGGTCCTTTTGCCAATATCAGCATCGGCCAGAGCTCCATTCTAGCTGATAAGCTGGCCCTGAAGCTTGCAGGTACTGAGCCTGACGAGGACTACAGCGAAAAGTCTGGTTTCGTCGTCACCGAGGCTGGTTTCGACTTCACCATGGGCGGCGAGCGTTTCTTCAACATCAAGTGCCGTACCTCTGGTCTGGTTCCTGATGTTGTCGTCGTTGTTGCCACCGTGCGCGCCCTCAAAGTCCATGGCGGAGGACCCCCAATCGCCCCTGGTGCTCCTCTTAGTGCTGTTTATAAGGAGGAGAACGTTGATATCCTCCGTGCGGGATGCGTCAACCTCAAGAAGCACATTTCCAACGCCAAGTCTTTTGGTGTCCCCGTTGTCGTTGCGATCAATAAGTTTTCCACCGATACTGACGCCGAAATCGCCGTCGTCCGTGAGGAGGCTATCGCCGCCGGTGCCGAGGATGCCATTCTGGCTAACCACTGGGCCGAGGGTGGCGCGGGAGCTGTTGACCTGGCCAAGGGCGTCATCGCCGCCAGCGAGAAGCCGAAGGAGCTGACTTTGACCTATGGTCTTGAAGGTAGCATTCAAGAGCGACTCGAGGCTATCGGTCAGAAGATGTATGGTGCTGCCAATGTTGAGTTCAGCGAATTGGCCCAGAAGAAGGTCGACACATATACCAAGCAGGGTTTTGGTAACTTGCCTATCTGTGTGGCAAAGACCCAGTATTCCTTGTCGCACGATCCCAACTTGAAGGGTGCGCCTACTGGCTTCACTATTCCCATCCGTGATGTTCGGATGGCTGCTGGCGCTGGATATCTGTAAGTCTTGATCTGACAATTGTCCCGAAACAGTACTAACACGGCCAGGTACGCACTTGCTGCTGACATCCAGACTATCCCCGGTCTTCCTACTGCCCCAGGATACCTCAACGTCGATGTCGACACCGAGACTGGTGAGATCGACGGACTCTTCTAAACTAATCAAGACTCTGTACTGCCATAATTGGCTAAGACATATGCGTTCTACTCAACTCAACGTGGGCATCTAATTATTAGATGGTGAAAAACGGAGGTCTCACTTCAACACATAAGGGCGGTAACGGGCATCTGAATGAGTAAAATATTTTGCATAACTATCAGCGATACCTACAAATTTACAACTTTTCTAAACTTAAATCCCTAGTATTCCAATATAGGGCATGTTAAATGTTACTACCGTGATTCCTTCACCCGGCCTGACTGCTGAAAGGCTCGAGGGAGGAGAGGGAGAGACCGGTTGAGACATGTTTAAGATTGACATCATGATAGGTTGTTCTCAAATGGTACCAGCTGTAGTTTGTTTGGCAGTTGTTAACTACTGCATATAGGCTCAACACAATCTTGAAGTTATCGCTATTGTATAGTTCACGATCACTTCTGAAGTTAAAGAGGAAGACGCGATTCTCTCTCCTGCTGGCGGAAGTTAAATCCAGCTACAACGTTGAATCCTATTTACCTCCCTACCCATATATGCTGTCTTCTGTATGACAAATAAGCTAGCTATTTGTTTGCGCTTCGAGCAGAGTCTAGTTCCTGTTATACATGACACTCTGCCCATAGCCATTTTGTAGGCCGTTAACAAGCTGAGGTGGGTGTTGGGGGGCCTGTGTCTGGGCTTCCTGAGATTCTATTTCCTGGTTTTGGAGGCCTTGGCTTTGAGATACCGGTCTTTGATGCTGCTGAGTTCTTCGCCGCACACCTCCTGCCCTCACTCGATCTTGCATTCTCTCTCGCGTTTGCCCCCGGGCTTCTCGTGCTGCCTCCCGCTGCCGAGTCGCTAGTCTTCGCTGCTCGCGGATCTCGACGAGTCTACGGGCCAATTCGGACTCCTCCCTCATTAGTAAATTAGCCTCATCCTCGGCAGGATGGACCTGCTCCAATTGGGATCGTGGAAGGGGTGTCAATGGTGTCGGGTTTTGATATGGCATTGGAGAGATTCGAGAGAGCACTGGCCGACGCCAGGCAAATCTGGTCTCGACGGGGGAAAATGTTGGATAGAGTGCCATGTACTGAGGGTAAGGTCCAGGAGCGTATAATCCAGCGTATGATCTCCTCATTGGGTAGCTATGGAAGTAGCTCTGTCTCGGATATATACTGTTGAATCCAGGATAATCAACACCTTGTGTGGGGTCATAATATGCCACGCCAGAACGTCCAGAACAATCGTATGCCTCAGGCTCGTGATAGATCTCGTTGAGATAGATTCCATGGTACCGCCTGTCCAATTCATTGGAATATGGCAGGAGGGGAGAGGGCTCGCTGTGGGGCCTCTCGACGTTGTCCTCCTCCTCCTCTTTAACTCGCACTTCATCGCGAAGGTCCATCGGCTCATCTCCTCCCACATTACGATGTATTCTATGTATCTGACTTTGCGGCTCCTGTCTCGAGTGGAAAGAGCCGCGCATACGTTCGAAATCGGAGAGCCCTTCGTAACTCGATGTAGGGGCATCGCTATCAGGAACCGATTCCCCATATGTGGCCACGTTTGATGCCGGATTATTGAAATGGTTGAGATCTGGCCGCCTATTTTCATTGTTATATTGCCCGTGGTCTGGAGGGCTCAACGGTGAGACCTGTTCGTGGGCTGCACGACCTGTGAAGGCGAATGGGCTGGGGGAAGGAAGGCCAGAAGCCATGTCGAAGACTGTTTGCGAATTGAAGCCTAGTTTGATGATGAATGCAAGGCACTGCGAGTATAGTCCTGAGAGTTAAAAGTATATTTACGGGAAATAGGTCTTCAAAATGCCTAATGGGTTCGTATAGAATGCAAATGGTATAGAATGCAAACGGAAGGGAGACGTGCAATGTTGGGGCCGGGCAGCGAAGGGATTTTATAGATAAATCTCTGTACAACACCCAAGCCATGATGCAGGGCAGCTAGGGATCTCTCTGGGCTTTTGTACTCGTGCCCTGAATTGCAGGTTTCACAGATTCTGCTTGTCACCTTGTCACGGCCCCCTGTCTCCACCGCCACAAACAAGGCACATGCGTCACTGTAAGTGCTACCTTAACCGGAAAGGATGATCTGCGTCTAACGAGAAGTCAGTGCTAGAATATCGGGTGTCTAAGATATCTGCGTGTTTTCAAACCTAAGACCCTCCCGTGTGGTGAACGAGGTTCGAACCGAGCATAATGATAACCAAGACATAGTCACCATCTCTGTCCTATCAAACCGACTACAATTATGCATAGATATATTATCCGTAGAAAGATCATAGAAGCATGATGAATCCTAACAATATCTGGAAAACCAGTGTCCTAGATATCGGTAGCCTGCATATGGTCTAACATCCGAAAATTAGTTAAACTCGGCATGGTTAGGGCTACTCGAACATGTGCATACATTCAAGAAAGTTCGTGGATGCCTTTGTAGTGAAATATATGCACAGGGGATTTCGAGTTCAGGGTGTCGTTGTGCTTGGCAACTGTGCCACTTATTCCCCGGGTGGCATCCATACATTGACTCTACGCGTGGATGAGCAGAGTCAATCCTGAATGCAACGTACAAACACTCAGCTCAGCAGAGAATTACTCACAAAGACCCTTGAAGTCTAGGTTTCTAGGTACTCAAGAGTAGAACCGATTACCAAAATACAAAACATCGTGCATGTCTTCCTAGGGTCGGCCTCTCTGACTAGCGTTAACCTATCCACAGGAGTAATGTGTTTGCACAAAAACGAAAGACCCTGAGTCACCAAATTCCATCTTAAGTTTCATTTTCAAAGGTGATCTATCGGGTTTTCCTGCTCTGCGTTGGCCATTAAGGACGGTAAGAGGCCTCCCAAGTTGTAGATGATGCATAATGGGTTCCATGTTCAACCTACTGGAAGAGAGTCAAGAATTAGAAACGCGAGTCTGGTACCGACGCGGGTCTTCCATTGCTGCTAATTCCGGCCAAGGCCAATTTTTTATCTAGTGAGGCATAGAAAAGGTGGTGAGTGATAGCCAAAAGAATCCCAAACACGAATCCTCCAACCATGAGGGTCGGGATGAACCAGTGAGGTTTGCCAGTAGACATTTTTGTTCATGTAATGAAAGCCCTTTGAAAGAATGCTACTCTTGAAAATACGAGATAGATATAACTACGAAGAATAAGTAAAGGAGAATGACTCTGTCGTATTACCTGTGACAGAGAGGTCCTGAGGTTGGTGACCAACGTAGCGCCTTGTGTTACCCCTCATCGCCGCCCTACCACCATGCTGTGATACTGTGTGCCTTGCTGTAGTGGTCTTTTAGCTAGCCGTCTTGGAAACTTGGGTCCCCTCTACGTGGGAACAGCGTGGCGTTCCTGTATTCAGCTGCTGCTATGCGACTCTAGTTGCTGGTTCAACACTGATAGCTAAAGCATGAAGGAAATACTTAAGCTAAGGATAGTACACCGATCGAAAACCACATAGGAGTTGAAGAGAGAGAAGCTTAGCACTTGACAGTCTGTGCTGAAACAGACAAAACAGCCAGATACCTTGCACTTGGTGTGGAGCTTCGCATTTTGCATGTTTTGGTCTATTTGGTTAGTTCACCAGTTCGATCCTCCCTCCTCTATATAGGTTGCCAGCTCGATGTGATCATCCGTTAATTGGACCAGGTGCACAGTCATGACTTCGGCTGCCGTAGGAGCAGCTTCGTTCTTAGCAGCAATTTCTGCGGTCATCCGAGTCTTCACTTGTTCGTGCTTTGGGAAGTTGAGCTGGTCATCTGGATGCTTAGGAGCATCTGGATCGATGTTCCACCAGATGTCGAGCGTGAACCTATAGCACTTGAGAGCAGAGATCCAGTCAATCTATCGCTGGTGTGTTTCTAGCTTGTCCTTTCGAAGAAGGGTTTGGGTGGCCGGGCTCATAACTGTTGAACAACGCGCACCCGCGCATACGAGAGATGGATCGAAAGAGAATTTTGTTTTTCTATATAGAGAAATAGGCGTCTGAGCCCATTTAACATTTCAACAGTTTTGCTTTAGTTCACGAGGTTTGTTACGAGCATTGAAATAGTACAGGGTAGCTTGGTACCCTGGCCTGGAGAACCTGGGTCAATCGGCCGAGTTGGATCGATCGACAAGGGGCAGCAGCAGCAGCTTAGCTAACATACCTTACCTTAGCCCACGAGCTGTCAAATACCCTGCAAATCATTCACGGGCCGATTTGAACCAACCTGGAACCGACAAGCGTCCCGGCCTCTGCACATGCAACATTATTTCGATGGATGACACGCCTCGGACGAACCAATCGCCAGCGAGGAAGCTACCACAGAAGCAGTCTTCAGCATCTCGGAATGGGCGTCTACCGACAGACTGGCGCATGCTTACCATGCAAACGATGCCTGTTCCAGCAACGCGGGCCCTGCATCTGTCCCCTTCTCAGTTGGTAGCTTGAAACTATCGCTCGGGAACCATCGAATCCGAAACAAAGCGTCAACCCCCGACGCCCCATTTTCCCGGGTGGATTGTGGATAGCTGGTGGATGAAGGAGGCCCCTGCTACTCATGGAACGCTACCAGTTGTATCAACGGGAAAGCCGCTGACTATTGACGAGCAACGGCGTCGGTCTATGTCTTGATCATATTAACTTCGCAATCGCCGTGTCATTGACGGATTACAGTGCGGCCCAATCCGTAAAGTGATAGTCTAAGCTTCGGCCTAGTCGCACAGGCCCTTGGACCTGACGGATCCAACGTGGGTAATTCAACGACAATGCAATCAGTTCCGATCTTCATCGTAGCTGCTCTCGCCTACGCTATCTACACGTACATCTCCAGACTCCGACATAACATCGCCGAGGCAAAGAAGACAGGACTGCCCTACATCATTGCTCGTACGCTTTTCAAGTCTGTCGCTGGCCGCAAACGTGAGCTTGCTAACATCACCCACCTCTAGCATGTTCACCTATCTACCTGCCGTGGCAGTTGACCCATAAGCTATGGGTTCCGCTTATCAAGCTGTTTCCTGAGTCGTGGTGGGAGGAATGGCTCGAGTAAATCATCCTAGAACTCTCTCTCGACCGATTATCGCTAACGATCCTTAACTCAACAGCCCTTTGATACCCAACTTCAGCTTCCGAACCCGCCACGAACGCTTTGCTCGCCATGGCGACGTCTTTATCACCGTTTCCCCAGGCATGCTGTTCGTGATGGTCTGCAATGCCGAAGCGATCCAGCAATTTACCTCCCGACGAGAACACTTTCCCAAGTTGACCGAGACGTACGAAATACTGCGACAGTTCGGCGATAATGTCCTGGCGTCGGAAGGTGCCATCTGGCGCATGCACCGCAAGGTAACCTCGGCCTCCTTCAACGAGAAGAATGCAGCGCTCGTGTTCAGGGAATCTATCCGCCAGGCGCATGGCCTGGTTAGGACTTGGATGGGACCGGTGGGCGAGCAGAGCGGTACAATTCACTCCCTGGACCATGATACTATGAGGCTGGCCCTCAATATCATCAGCTATGTTGGCTTCGGCCTTGAGCTTTTGTGGCCAGGGGAGTCCCTTCCCGAGGGGACGGATCCTAAGCTGGCAAAGTACGGCTCGCTTGAGCCATCTGCTGGACACAAGCTAAGCTTCGTGGATACCGTTGCAACACTCCTGGAGAATATTCTTATGCTGTTACTAGTACCACGATGGTTACTAAGTATGTCATACATGCGAAATGACTTATGGCTTACTGACGTTGATTATAGGGTTGATACCTTCTAAGAAGGCAAAACTAGCTGCAGACTCCGGTGAAGACTGGGATAAATACATGCGAGAACTGATGGACGAGAAGATCGAGGAAACACGCCGAGGAGAACGTGTCGAGGGAATGGATCTCATGGGACAGCTGGTGAGGTCGAGCTACGGAACGCGAGGGGAGAACGGTGAGGTCAACGACAAAGAGAAGGGACTGAAAACGGGTACACTTTCACGTAGTGATATCCTGGGAAATGCGTTTATTATGCTTGTTGCTGGACATGAAACCACGGCAAATGCGATGCACTTCATCCTGATTGAGCTGGCAACCAACCCGGCCTCACAGCGGAGGTTGCAGAAGGATATCGACGAAATTTTGGGCGACAAGGACCCGAGTTCTTGGGACTATGAGAGTCTGATCAACCCGATGATGGCTAGCATGCTGGGCGCATGCATGAACGAGACCCTACGGTTGATGCCCGCTGTAGTGGAAATCCCTAAAAAGGTGTCACCTAACCAGGATCAAGTTGTTACTATTGACGGGAAAAGACATACTCTGCCAAAGGGGGCAGTGATATCTTTGGTCGCTGTCTCCGTCCATCGTAATCCACGATACTGGCCAGCTCGCCCCAGCAAGATCTATCCCGGCAAAGATGACATCAACGACTGGGTACCGGAGCGATGGTTTCGAACAAACGAGGGCAGCAATAAGGTCATAGAGGTGGAAGATAGTGGTATGGAGACGGACGACTTTGGCGGCTACGGAGGACCGGACACAAGCGCGCAACTATTCCGACCCGAGCGGGGCTCCTACATTCCATTCAGCGATGGTCCGCGATCCTGTCTAGGGCGACGAATCGCGCAAGTGGAAATTATTGCAGCATTGGCAGTCCTATTCCGGAATCACAGCCTGGAACTAGCTGTTGATGAGTGGGCGAGTGATGAGCAAGTTATGGGGATGGGCCGGGAGAAGAAAACGGAGCTGTATAAGACGGCACAGGATGAGAGTCGAGCAAAGATGCGGAGGGCGGCCTCGGTGTTGACACTAAAGCTGGATGGGGATCACGTACCGGTTAGGTTGGTTAGGAGGGGAGAGGAGAGGTTTGTGAGCTGGATGGACGAGTGATGTATGTGAAGGTTAAGAGACGTGAGATGACTTGAATATCAACAATGAACCAACTGTCAATGCCAACTCCAGCTAGAAGGCCTTTGATATTTGACGTTACGGGTGATGAGAATTAGGAGACGGCGCGTCGTGTTAGAGCGCTTATGGTCAGAGCTGGAGAGAGCAATCTGGACAGACTGGGCGTTGATTGGGTATAGCAGAGGAGCTGAAATGAAGACAGTGATGGGCTTTTGGGCAGGGGGAGGTGAGAGATTATTGACCTAGCATGAGGTCCGGAAATGTAAACAAGATGAGTTACTTGGGCTGAGAGACAGAGTGCACTGGATGGGCGACGATGAGAGTTACATCGATGGGCTGTCTCTCGCTTTCAGGTAGGAGAAGACGGTGCTACCAAGCACATACGGCTACATGTTTGGTAAAGGCCTGCATTAAGAACACAACACAGCTGGTACTCAACACAGATTGGGATTGCCCTGCATCAAATAACATGGTTCGTGCCAGCTATACGAAATCTAAGGTAGCAGTCGTGGGTTTGTTTACATGGGAATGGGCTCTCGACTGGAGGTGCTGTCCTAGAGTTCCCCGTGACGACACGGTTGATCGCCCCGCCAGCGAAAACATAAACAACGCCATCGGCTCACGGACCTTGAGCTTCCCACCCACGCATCCCACCACCACGGCCACTACATCATAACAGTGCATCATCAACGCCAAAAAAAACATCCCCATACCGTCGCCATCGCCACCTCCAAACAACCTACTTTGGTGTTCTTCTTCTAGGCCATTGACGCCTTCTGCTTCCCCCCCCTTGCAATCGCTGGCTCCTCGCGACGCGGAGCTCAATCAGAATGGCTACGAGAAATAGCTGGCTGCGCGGCCAGCTCAAGAGTGATCTTGTCGAGTTGGCGGAGTCGGTAGGCCTGCAAAAGTGAGTACTTGGTCGCTTACGTTCCTCTGTCAGCGTCGCGATACGCTGCGCAATGCGTTGCCGAAGAAGAGGATAGTCTTGATCGTTGTGTGCTGGCCGTTTGGCGCAAGGCGCACGTTATGACCGCCGTCTAGCTGCCTCACCTCTTGCGACGCGCCCAGCAACCGCTCTTAGAGAACTCAGATGCTGACTCCTCTAGCTATGAGGGCCTCAAGAAGACCGATCTCGAAGCCGCTCTCGATGAGTACCTCTCTGAGAATGCCTCCCGCTTCGCCGCCCACCCTGAGTTGACCGGCTACTTCAACAGCCGCTCCAAGGCCCTAGGGTCGCCTGTCAAGCGGGAATCGCGCTCCGACGAAGGCCTGAAGGTTGCGAGGCGACGTGCTACCAAGCTCTCCGAGGAGATTACGCCTGAGTAAGTTCTGTCTCTGAAATCGTCGCGAGCCTCAAGTCGCGTTGCGCAAACGCGCGTGCGGAGGAACACGCTGGCGCCCAACCACCAGAGCAGGAAGAAGCTGACAGACTGTAAGAAGCGACGACTCTGCTGCCCTGCCGGTACGCGGGATATCTACTGCTACATTGAACAATCCTCCTACAACTGCCCTCATCCCCACGCCTAGCCGCAGCCTCATTCAAACGCCGGGCCGTAGCCTCTCGCAAGTCGCGGCGCGTATTCCTCTTCCCGCGACGCCCGCCGATGTTGCCAGCGCTGTGGACCGCTCTACCGTTGCAATCCGCCAGCGAGCCTCGTCCATCTACCAGGAGAGTGGCATTACCGAGGCCAGCAACGCGACGCGCGATGCTCTCAGCACAGTCACCAGCGTGCTGTTCTGCGTCGCCGCCTTCGAGCTGTACCACATCCGCCCCGAGCTCCTGGGTAGCACCTTCGCCTTCACCATCCCTGCTATTAGTTATCTTGGCACCCCGGATTACCCTGTTTACTTGCCGGACATGTTCTTGCTTCTCACGTCCAGCTTCTGGTCGCCGGCTCTGACATGGGCGTTCACCAGCTTCATCTTGCCCAGCTTGGCCGGCTACTTCTTCAACCTGAACGCTTCCAGAAACCCCCCTGCTACTCGCGGCCGTCCTAAGGCCAACAGCACCGAGTACGTCGTGGATCCCTTGACGTTTAGCATCGTCAAGGCTCTGGTTTCGTACGTAGTGTACGCGCAGGGCGTCACCTTCAGCGGGCTTCTGTCCGACACCTCCATCGAGCGCCTCAATGGAGCTGTGTACGGCGGGTACAAGGGTATGCTCGTTGGCAGCGCCATCACTGGACTTGTCAGCATCTATGACGCCGTACTGAGGAAGTAAGCAAAAACGGCAAAATTCTAGATGGACTTTGCCTGAACATGCACGAGTGGAAAAGCTTTGTGAAGCATCTCCGTATGCTCTCAAGGTCTCGTTCAGCATTAGCAAGATTATCGCGAAATGCTGAACATGCCTGTTTCTGTTTGACGCGCTCTATTTCTGCTTCTCCTTCCCCAGCTTGGGGATGAGCTCAACGTGGCGTTCAGGGTGTTGATGGCGTCGTCGGGCTTTCTATTGATACCTTGGGTTTGGAGTTGCTCTGCACTAGTTGCCTGGCTTCGCCGTTGGCTCGTACGCGTTCTCCCGAGATAGCTGCCTTCTATTTGAGGATGGAGGTTACTTTGAAACGGATTGGAGGCTCTAGTTTATAAGGGCCGCAGATGTTTTGTTCTCTTACCATGGGTGGTTCCCGGTGGGAAGGGGGAAGGATGGAAATATCCTCCTGACTCTGGTGATAGGTTGCGTAGAGGCTTTGAATGAGTAAATGATGGTTGGATGCTCGGGTTGGTGGCGTGGTTCTGGTTTGGTTTAGGTCGGCTTTGAGATGGAAATACATGCTTTTTACCTTTTTTGTGCAAAATATGCTCCAGATCCTAGCATGTCTCGTTTCTCGCGTCGCCCTTAGCTGTTCGCTCTATTTTCCTGATTGCTTAAGTCGTAACGTCGACATCGGCATTATGTTGCCCTAATCTTGTACCGCTTAGCATTGGGAAAAGCATATCACTTAAACGAACGAGTACTGGAGCACTGGTGAATCTAAGCGTGCGATTTAATATCAAAATCAACTCTCCTGCTAGCCTTATAACTACCAATCCATCCCATACCGGTGTTGTCCCAAATAAACAAGAACGCCAGGAGCAAGTTCCCGCTCCGAGTCCGCCACCCCTATCCCAAGAAAACAAGCGACTGGCCACCTCCCCTGTGGCTGGTGAGAATACGAGTCGGTTGCGGAAAAGCAGACGTCGTCCTGTACTCTATTTGAGGGTACTTCTATAAACGAGAGGCTGTGCCGATGATGTAAAACCCAAGTATGAAAAGAGAGAACATGATGTAGGGCGGGACAATGAGATGCTATGTCTGGGTCTAGTTCCGAGTCTGCTGTATCCGGTGAAAATGCTTTTCAATGAGAGTGTTGTAACGAATGCTGAATGCTGAATGCTGAGGTGTTGTATGAGAGTGCATGAAGTTGCCGTAGAAAGGAGATTATACGATATACCCCTAATTGAAAGATGTGTCGTGTGTCGTATCTTGTATCGACTCTGGTCGATCCTGGAGGACGGATGAGGAACAAAGTGAAGAGAAGTGGCAGCCTTATGGCTTCTCCGACGGATGCTCATACTTGATGGGATGAACCAGCATACCCCGTAGACACATCCGCCCACTGTTCTTCTCATCCATCTCCTCCCACTTGCCGCCCCTCTCTCTCCCCTGCCCCGATCCTCCACCAAGCTTTCCACGCCCATCGTCTTGCGCATAGCCCAACCATCGCCGCCATAGCAGCCCCGCGAACTCGCTGTTGAAGTACCACGACGTGCCCTTGTGGTTATGTTCGTTCCAGAAGTCAAACGGACTGCCGTGACCTGAGGTTGAGTGGTCGCGGCCGCCGTTGAAAGCTGCGTCGATTTCGCTGGATGGGTACCATGCGCGGTCGAGGAAGACGGGATGCGGCGCGTACACGCCTTTGAAACCGTGCTGTAACGCGACGCTTGCGGGGAACATCTCGGAGAACATGTTGTGGTGATGGCGCCAGACTTCCTCGTGCATGGCGAGCAGGAGACGGCGGCTGAGGCGTGATGCTGTGATGAGGGCGCAGCGTCGTGGGGGGAGAGTCCTCCTGTACCCAGTGACGTCGTTGGCGAAGACCCAGCCGGATTCCTCGGCGTCGAAGAGGGGGTTGAGCGTGATGATATCAGCATCCTCGCCGACACCGCAGTTGGTCCGATCAACCGGTCCATAGCAGGATTCAGGCATGACAGGCTTGCCCTCCTCCTCATATCGCAACTTCTCGTTGCCTTCAAATTCTAAAGGCCCAAAAATGGTGCGGCGACCTGAATGAATCGTATCCTTCTGGACCGTCTCCGTGAAATTCTTCCACGAGCCATGGTATGAAGGAATGTAGTACCTCGCGTTACGCTCCCACAGTAGAGGACGGGGCTGCTGAGCCGACCACTTGCCAACGCGGTTGAAGAACTCATAATAGCTGCCGAGATATCTCATATCCATCTCCCAGTTCCAAAAATGCTCGTACTCAGGGTGCTGCAAGGCAAATACCTGAAGGGGGAGGTGCGCGCTGCGGTAGATACCGTGGACACTGGCGCTGGCGGGATTGGCGATAGGATCCTCAAACTTGCCTGGATAGAAGAGCTGCATCTGGGTCTCGCTCCAGAGAGTGACGAGGTTGCGGAACTCGGCAGGGACGTTTTCGCGGATGATGCGTTCGACGGTCTGGTCGTCGGCGAAGATGGGTTCGTCGGGATTGCGGACATGCAACAAGAAGTGGACGTCGTATTCGCCTCCGGATCGGAGGGACAACTCATTGATCATGGCACGGAAGTTCAGAATGACATGTTCGGTCCATCTGAAGCCGGTATAGGTGCGAACTACAACAGCAATACGACCCTTTTTGCCCCCCGTCGCTTCGAGCTCATCGGTTTCGGGGTCAACCTGTCGGAAACGGTGCTTGTTGGCCTCAGAGCATCGGGTTTGAGCGTCACCCCAGTCCATCCCGAAGTAGTTGATCTTGCCTGTTTCCGCCCAAACCTCCTCATTTCCCGAGCTCTCAGTGTCTATGCCGATGCCTGAGCCTCCGTGATACTTGGTATACCCCAATCCATAGGGGCCATACCGACCAAATCGATCAAAGCAAACGTCGTCTCGAATTCCCAACAGCTGGTAGGATCCTAGCGCTGGGTTCGGCATGTGTTGTGGGACCGAGTGGTAGGCGTAGATGTCCGGTGCAGGTATCGTCGCGTTAACGTCGAGATAGCACGTCTTGACATCTTTCTCAGTCTTGTCGTAGGGACTATACCGGCTTGGCTTAGGAATGCCCTCGTTCTTGACTGCAGGGGGAAAAGGTGCTTTGTTAGCCGTATTGGGGTACTCAGGGAGGAGGTTGGCCTTGTTGACGAGGCTCTTAAGGCCGTTGAAATAGGCGTCGAGGCTGCCCAAAATTAGCTTACGTCTGGTGAGTGGAATCTTGGGCAACAAACTGATGGAACCTGAGCCATGGCATGGTCCTGAGTTGCTCAGCCGCCTGCTTCTTCTCATCTTCACTCAAAAGCTCCTCTTGTGGTGTAACTTCGAGCTTCCCGTCACCATCAAAGTCACCCGTAACCACCACAACCGATTCTCCAGATTCCATTTGTACGGTGCCAGTCGCCATGGCACCGTTGGGCTTAGTCCTGCCAATATGATACGGTCCAACATCAAACCCAACATCATAGCCTGTTTTGCCGCGCGACTGAATCCACGAGAATGCAGTTAGGAACAAGATGGCAAGGGACCAAATCAACACTCTCCGGTAGTGGTAGTGTCCTAACAAACTGCGTATTCGAATCCTCGGCTTTGGCTTTTCTGGGATGGAGGCACAGGGTAGTAGAGGTTCAGCTTTTCGGTTGAGCGAAACAACTGAGCTTGAACGACTGCTAATGGTTACGAAAGATAGACGTCGCTCCATCTTGGTCGGATGTAGCTCCATATTGAAGGCTTGTGGAATGCTCGCAGAATGCGGTGAATCTCGCCTGAAAATGGCGGAGGTGCTTAGGAGAAGGCGCGAGGGAGATGGGAGATCAACGTGGCCCCCATCGAGAAATTAGCTGCGCCAGATAACAGAGATAGTTGTTGATCTGCTTCAGGCCAAGCAGTGTAGGAATTGGCAAATATCTGACGTGGCTCCTCGTTTGCTATAACGAAGATAAAGAAAAGGAAGGAAAATGAGGCAAGGAAAGTTGGTCGAATGCCTTGGGAAGAACTTCGAAGGAGGAAAAAAGAACCTAGAAGAAAACGCGTGTGGTGAAGGACTAGAGGGAACGAGAATGAGGATCGTTCATAGATTGAGATGAAGGACGAGAAAGCGAGTTAGAAGAGAGAAGAATGGTATGGGAAGGGGAACGAGGAGCCAGGGAGTTTAACTTGGTGTCCGGGATCTTGAATCAAGTACTGTAGGTACTGTAGCTACACCACAAGGCTTGATAGACATACCTCGAAAAATCCCCGAGAAGGAGGAACAGTGGAGGTTGACTTCATTGAATCCCTGGATGAGTTCGGAACGCGTCGTCGATTATCCAACCACCACCTCGACAGTCGTCTTCTCATACTGGAATAACTGGATCCCGAAACTGTAGTGATCTGATATTCACTCGCACATACTTCATCCAGTAAACCGGGGCCTCCTCTTGACATCTGTTCCCGCCATTGAAAAGGGGATCGACAGGGAACGGAATGGCTATGCAAGAGCTTCTTAGCCTGGATACCCTGATCTGCGGAGCCTCAGTTTGGCTGGTGGTGGGGGATTCTCCACCAAAAACCTCCCCTGGTTAGTGACAATTCGTCGTCTGCTTCGAACTCTGAAACCCCTGGAAAGATCCTAGACACCCTGACGCCCCTCTGAAGCTCGCTGCCACGCGTCCTCCGTCTCTTTCGACTTCTCTCCAGCACTGTGATACTGTACAGTATTGTCTTGGATTGCTCGGGTTTGAGTAAGTTGCCAACTTCCGCTTGGACTTTTGTTGCACAATGGGCTGTAACCTCGAGAATGTCACTACGTTGTTCCCTGAGTCGGCCCTCCCTGCCATTCTTCGGTCTTCACTTAGAAATGTCGGCCTCTGTGTTGTTAGTCGAAAGTCAAAGTCTATTGGTTTTTTCGAAGCCTCATGTCATTGATTTGAAAGCCCTGAATGCAGAAGGTATTGTATATATATGCAACTGCAGAATGAGTGATGACGAGATGGTGAAAATGGCCATAGCTTCTTCATAAGCTTCCAAGCCTTGGCCTTGGCAGGGGAGAACCCACTCGTCAACTTCACCGTCAAGGCTAGCAGGGGGGGAAAGCCATGAATCTTGAGGCCAAGCTTTTTTTGCTGATTACCACGTTGAAACTAACGAATTATGGCGGGTTATGCGTGAACAAGCTCTTTTCTAGCTGGATCTCGTGGAAGGAATTAAAGGTACCCGTTTGGGATGCTTCGATGATGGGAAGAACTGTACTGGAGAAGAGAGCTCCTAAAATGTCAATTAACAGGAGTGCATCGGGCTTTTAGTTACGTATGAACGACCGGCGAGTTGGATCGTTCAATACGCGTTGTCATGGCAGGCCAAGGGGGTGAAAGAAAACACCGCTCACGTCGCCTAAGACCCGACTTTATATCAATCACAAAGTCAAGCATAAAGCCTGGCTAATCCATAAATTGAACCTAACATCATCCTAAGGTACTGCTATTATCTTAATAATGAGCATTAGGATTTAGGCATAAGTGTCTGGTCAAAGATTAGAGTTCCTGAGGTAGGTCGATGTGCGGTGTATTCTTTCGCCCGCGTGCAGGCATCGCATAAAATGCATTATTTGTTCAGGATACGCCGGGGTCTTGGATCCGTGAGCTCTGATCCTAGCGTTTCAACAAGCTTCTATCCCGTGGTGGGTCACTGATTTGCACTCCCTGGCTCAGGTCAGTAAGCGGAGCGGCGGCGCCATAACTGGCTTCATCTCGTTCTTCTGTTACCTGACCAGGATGCCACGCATCGTGCGGGTCTTGCGGAAATGCGAATGTTGAATTCTATCGCTTGCCTGTCCTAGACTCTGTCCAACGGGGTCGAATTGGTTTACTTCAGGAGGCTCAAATGGTCAAGCCCTTGCTATAGTGTTTTTGAAGGTGGATAGCATCGTCTTCCTGGGGCTTTGGCTGAGTAAGTGGATATCTGGCAGGTACTGCTGGGTAGATTGAAGTCATCCAGCCACCAATCAAATAGTCCAAGATAGGGATCATGCCAATCTCGGCTGCAATCCATGTTCCGGCCATGGCATTTGCGGTGCGTGCAATGAAAGACATCTCATGGATCTTTATTTAGAAACATGGTCAGTCACCACATCTCCACCGAAAGCTGCTGTAGGTGTAAGTTAGGAGCAGCGACACTGTGCTTTCTCCTTCGGGCCGTCCGGTCATTGCAATGTGATTGTCAAAGGGTTTCAATTTCGGGTTGGGGAGTGGATGCTGTGCATTCGTCAAGTGACGAATACATTGTGCTTTCCTTGATCAATGCCTTCGCGCCTGAGGTTCTATCAGGTATCATTATCGAAGGTAGCTCCGACAACTCTGACTACCTTATAGCACCTTTCACCAGCAACAATGACTCCCGAAAACATTGCTTATGGGCTTTTTCCATTCCTGCTACTCTCTTCTCACCATTTTGTTCGCAATTTATTTATACTGTTTTCCCGCGCTGTGTACGAACACCAATCACGATCGCACACAATCGTCAACGTCCGGTCAACCAATATCCGCCTTAGACTGTCTCACTCGCAGTGTCCTGATCTCTGTCTTCTCTGCGTCTCTTTTCTTCTGTTACGCCCTTTGACTTCGCGGCTTCGTCATCTGTTTCTTTACCCTGGCTTCTCTGCTGCGCTTGCTCCTGTTCTTGTTCGTATTGCCGCTTAATTTCCTCCCTACGCCATTCCAATTTGTCGTCCATCTTATCCCTCCAGCTCTTTCCCCATTGAATCGACGCCATGATACCAACCGCCGAGACCACGATGAATCCTGCGGTGATGGTCGAAAACCACCCGACGCCAATACTTTGGATCGCTGGAAGCACGACTGCGGTTCCGACGCAACCTGAGAGATAACGCACGAAGAAGTTGGCCGCCGCAACGTCAGGCCCGTGTCCCTGCATGACGTCTAAACAGTATGTGTTGAGGGACGGGAAGCAGAATAATTGCGCGACACCCTGAACAAACATGGCAATTACCGGAACCGGAATCCCACCTACTGCCTTTTCCACCGACCATCCATAAATAATGAGACTTCCTGGGATTATCAACCCCATAAAGGGCAGAGCAGACCTCAGACGATCTTCCGGCACTCGCACTCCGCCACGTTTCTTGATCCACCGTTTGACGGTGTAATCGGCCCAGTGGCCGCCCATGAACGTTCCAAGGAGGTATCCGCAGCCAGGCGCGAGGTAAAATAAGCTGCCCAGCAGCGGCGATTCCAAGTGGAAACGGGGGTTCAAGACATACCGGATAGGAGTCAGGAGGGTGTACATATTCCACGTCAAGGATGAGCTACCCCCAGCAGCTAGCACCAAGTTCCAATACCGGAAGAGTCGCAACACCTTGACCGGGCTGATCATACCCAGGATGGCCTTCAGCTTTTCGATCCGTGAGCATCCCTCTAGGTCTTTGATCTTCTTGTGGTGAGCGGTTTCTGGTATGAAGAAAAAGGATGCCAATACCCCGACACCAGCCATCGCCGCTTGGAGCCAGAAGATAGTTCTCCATGAAGAGTATGTTACAATGACACCGCCTAGGAATGGCCCAAAGGCAGGACCAACCAAGGCTCCGGTCATGAACCAGCCCATGGCTGTCCCGCGCTCGGTTGGCTTGTAAATGTCTCTATTCGTACATTAGTGTAGTCCAACGCTGTGAAGGTTAAGGAGCAAAGCACGCCAATATCAGATATGACAGTCTGGGACGAGCTCACGAAACCATGAACTCGATACCTACCCTCAGTCTAAACCTGATTCCTGATGGACTGATTACAATACCTGCAGGTCTTCCTCCAACACCAGCTAAGTTGGCTAGGTAAAGAGAGCAATCGGAACCATTATTCTGATCATGACCGTACAAAATTGGGTAACAACGGGGCAGAGAAAGCAAGAGACTGAACCACTTACCCAATACATGCCGGCCCAAGGAGGATGAAGGCAGTGCCCTCAAATGCTGATAACGCCCTGAAGACGAAGAAAGATGCAAGATTCGGTGCCAAGGCAGTGGCCAGACTCAGCAGGAAGAACAAGATCCCTGTCAATATAATTATCTAGACAGACAGCTCAGTATGCGATGTTCTCGATCAGCTGTCATTAGTTGAGCGGGATCGTGGTTGGAGGGCTCCATGCCGCTCGCATTCAAGAGCAATAAGAGCACAACGGCATCAGATAACAGAGCAAAGTGGTCAACTTACAGGCCACCTCCCGAAGACTTGGGTCATAGGTCCCCATACCAATGGTGAAAACGCCATGAACACCATGTACCCTGCATTGCTCACGTTTATAATACTTCCGGTTGTACCATATTCAGCCGCAACTTCAGGCGTCGCAGCTAGTACTGATGTACTTGATACAGGAGACAAGAACGCGTTTAGCGATAGGACAGCCACAATGATGGTCTTACGTCGTCTAGAGAATCGGTCGTAGATCTCATCCCCGGCCTCGTAATACGGTACCGTTGATTGGGGCTCGAAAGCATCCGGCCCTGAGACGTGAGAGGCTGTGTGGTACACCTGGGCACTATTTGGAGTCACAGCTCGCTCTATACGTAGGGACGAGACGTCTGTGGTGCTAGAGGAGGATGAAGAAGGTCGGCCAAACACTGATGGTGTTATTGATGGTGTTTCTGGGGTTGTCTTCATGGTTGCGGTTGGCTCATGAGAAACGCTCTCGTGGCGAAGATCTATGTCTATCGCGATACGTTGGGGTCTCTTAATGGAACAAAAGAGTAAGTAAACTCGTCTTCATATGAACAAAGATCTAAAAAGGTTACAACACCACATTGAACCCTCTCCATCCAACTTTCTCAATGCCAATGGACAAATTCTCAACAATCGCCAATTTACTAGAACACCAAATTCTCACAAGTGCCCCCTCCCCGAACCCCAGTCCTAGCCCCAGCCTTTTATGATTCCCGCTTGCTCCAGCTTCGAAATCAGAACCCTCATATTGGCGAATCATCCCTCGACAGCCGCGCTATCACCGAACATCGGGGGCTTGCCGCTGCACGATCCAGTCATGACCTACCTATCATGGCTTCGCGCTGGGATAAATCCGCGCTACGTCCGTCAGGTGGTCGGAGAAATACCGAGAGGAGCATTTCGCGGTTGTCTTCATCCCCACGACTATCTAAGGTATTTTACTTCATTGAAGATAACGACGGAAAGGGGAGGTTCTCTATAACTCAGAATATGGTTCTAGCCCTCCTCAACGAGGTGTCATGGCCCATTTACATGCCTACGAAGCATCATTTGAGTCCTGGACGAGGGCATCGACGGGGAAATCTGAGTCGGAAACATGCTTCCGACGGCCGTATCCGACGGCCGCATCGGCGCCGGTGGCCCACTTGATCCGAGAGACCCTCCGACCAACGGCGAATAGCTGCCTATCATATGGATTTCCGGGCCGGCTTTCGGGTATATTGAGTCTTGCATCGGCTATATGACGCCGGTCAACGGCGTTGTGACTAGATGTCGGAGCTACGACTTGAAGGAGCCTACCTTAGTATAATACCTGCATACAGTAGGTATGGGGCTTCAAGGATCAAGGCACAGGTGAGGCACAAGAACTGTTAAACTTGGTGTATGATCAACAGTGCGTTTCCTGCAGTCTTCAATATGTAATGCTATCTGTATCTAGACAGGGTCTCTGACCAAGTGGTATCCTCTCTCCAACGCCATGCCTTTTGCCAATGCCTGTAAATGCAACCCGGGTCCCAACGCTATATAAACAATGATACAAACTCTGTCAGCTCACGATGCAAAACCGTTCCGTCCAAAGGGTTGTATCGAAATGTAGACCAGTCCGGCGAACCAACTGCGGCAGTCACTTAAGTCATAAGCTTCTGCACACGTTCCTGAATCACCCTGTCCACCGGCTGTCCACCCCTTTGCACAACCACATTATCTCGGCCACCAATCGTGACGATTTTCAACCACTCAGGCGCAACCTCGCTCGCAATCAACCGCACGCACGTCGCGCCCTCCTCCTTCGAAATAGGCGTCCGCATTGAGTCCTTGAGCTTCTCGAGAATGACTGCCATGGTAAATGCCTGCCGGGGCAGGGAGATGGGGTTGGAAAGACTGAGCATGGAAATAGTGGCTGCAACATCCGAGACACGATTCAAAGCTGCACGACGTTGAAGTTCCGCAGGCGAAGGGGGCGCGGGCCCGTTTGCCTTTGCGAGTTGTTTGTAACGAAGACGGTCTAGCAGGCTCATTTTCGTACCGTCCGGGTTGAGCATTACTGCTCTCCCCATCTCTCTCTCCTTCCTAATGGCGGTATTATCAGCCGTTCGTGTAAGTAGTCGTTGGAGTGCTTTCTTGCTAGTAGTCTGCGTCAAAGTCGGAAGAGCAGATGAAGATGAACCAATAGTTGGAGATTGGATAGCGTCGGCAATCGAGAGATCATGGAGAGGGATCTCGACCGTATTAGCCTCGTCACTGGATCCATCTCGGTCTGGAATATTATTTCTGGCGACATGTTCACTGCGTATAGCATTGAGGCTATCTGGAGCATTTGTAGTCGGGAGAACACTAATGAAGGCTCGCCCGCCACAGGTGGAGATGGTGAACGTGTACTGCGAGGCGATGCCATCGTTAGGAGACGACTGTAATGAAATGCAGCGGCGGATGTCGTCGAGAGTAAATCTTCGTTTGCCCCAGTTTCTAGTGATGTGTGGAATGATGGTATTGACATCGATGGGAGACCCAATGCCATTGTGAGCAATGTGCACCATGATAGTCTTGAGGAAGGCCTTATTCATGCCATCCAACTCGGCCGCTTGGGAAGGTAGGTCGCCCTTGCCCTCCTCGGCGGGCTTGCTCAACTTCTTGAAAGCTCCATCGATCTTGGTTTGCACCTTCTTTCCTTGCTCTCTCGACTTGGCGATTATGGTAGACTCAGTTGGCTTGTGTGCTGTCTCCGTCCGCTTTGGCGTTGCCTTAGCCGTCCTCTTTCCCTTTGTCACCACTCGGGTTTTTGTGCTGGGTGTGCTGGCAGGCTCTTGCCGCCTGGCTCGCTTCACAGGTGCGGCGAGCTCATCATCATCACTACTCGGCGGGAAGCTGACAGTTCGTCGAGTCAATCTCGGATGTGCCTCCTCCTCAATGCTACAAGCAGCCTTCCTCTTCCGCGTGGTAGCAGGCTCAAGCGCGATCTTCTTAATAGCCGGGTCGAGGGAGGCATGGCCCTTGGAAACGCGGGCGAAGTTGCTGATGGGTTGACGGACAGCAGTCCCGACCTGGGCTCGCGTAACTGGTCGAGGCATCTCGGAGATTTTCCGAAGGGACGATCGTGACTTGAAATTAGGAAGCAACCGGTGTATAAACTTGTCAGTCGCGGGCTAAAGAGTTCACAACAAGGCAGGTAGTTCTCAGTACACAATTAGTTGAAGAAGTCGTAACTGGAATTGCAGTCCAAGTCTTGGAAAGTGGGAGCAAAAGATGCAGCTAGCGCTGGTATGTGCGGTCGTCGGGGGAAACGTGATAAGAGAGCGGGCCAGACGCGTCCAGACGCGTTTATCGTGGACAGGACGCGTTAAGAGGTCGCCAGGTGGACCGAGGTACGCGCACGAGCCCACGTTATCGGCAACGCGACATGCTCGCGATAAGCCAGTCATCATTGGAACCTCGACCAACAGGCCTAAACGCGAAACGCATCATCATTCATCAACGGTATCCGCTTGTAAATTGCAGAACTAGTAGCTTGGCTTGAAGGTTCTGCACGTGGAGGGCCCAGGATGCGTGTGCCTCGAAGAGCTGATCAAAGGCCCCCCCACACATGTCAGACTTGACCGTCTCTAAGGTACGAAGTAACCCGCGGCATCAACGGCAGTGGAAGTCAACGCAGCATCTGCCGAATCGATAAAGCCGGAATATGACAGCATCGCCGTACGATCCTGAAAAATGCTCGAGGCTTGCCGGCCATGTTGTACCTCGGCTCATTATTCCACTTGTCGAGGGTTGGCATCACCTCACGTCACGGACACAAGACGGTCACTAAGGAAAAGTCTTCGCTCGTTGGTTGTTCTTGTGCCTTTGATCACACCGGGCCGTTGATTTGATGCACTAGAGACCCCTGCCTGTGACGCAGTTACGCTGAGCTTCAGCTGCAACTCTGGATGAACTTCATCCCATGTAGAAACCAAATCACTACCCTGGGTGATGAATAGCCTCGGATACCACAGCTGAGAACAGTCGTAACCTCTTGATTTACGCTCCGTTGTATGCTACTTTAAACATGCACACCGCCAGTCGGCAGCCACTCACGAGAAGATGGTCTCTGGTGTCACATAATGTCACAAAGTGTGATTCAAGAGCTATCTCGGCGCAACGCATTCCTGATGAACCCCCTATGCTAATTTGCCGTGGGAAGAAAGGAAAATAACAGGCCAGACTTTTAGTGTATTCCCCTGTGCCTTGCGCCCTCCCTGAAATGTGCATCGTTGCGTTGTGTTTGTATTGTGCTTTGTCAAGGACCCAATCCCCTCCATTACCAGCCGTGCACTCCCTTGCCACCTTCGGACTCCAGACCGCCCCCGGTATCAATCCCGCTTAACGCCCGTTGTACAGCAAACCAAAAAAAAAAGAAGTGTGTTGATACAGGCCTGCCCTCCCTAGCCACCTTCCCCTCGCGGGGTGAGTGCCGAGAGAGCGGGCATGGTTGATGCAGTGCGACCTGCGCAGTCATGCAACAGGCTCGCAGTTCAGCGGCGAATCGAAGTAGGCCAATGCTCAGGCCTGAAGCTGACAGGACTGGGCGGAGGAGGCGCAGGGACGGTGTAGTCGTCTTCTTGGATGTGGTGGTTGGGAGTTGAGGGGCGGTTGTCCTTTGAAGCGAGAGTGGCGTTGATGCTCGTATAAAGATCTTGAGATGTGACGAGCCTCATGTTCCTCTGGGGAGAGGGAATGGCGAGAGGTGAGGATGTATGGTTGCTAGGCATTTTGAAGACGGTGGCAGAGGCTCTGTGGTTGAAGTGTGAGCAAAAGTAGTCGGTAGAGAAAAGGCCTTCGTATTATACGTACATGTGAGAGTCCGGCTTGCGTGGATATGTGGGTAAAAGATGGAGAATATTCTCGTGGCTGCAACTTGATGATGAAAGCGTTGGGGGAGTTGGGCTTTTGTAGTAGCGGGCGAACACGAGAGAGTGTGAGTGGGGGAGATATGGGAAAGATTAAGAGTCAGCTTTGTTATCGGGGATGGTGCTGGTTGTTGGTGGAAGATGTAAGACGGAAGAAGAAATCTTTGTAAAGAGAAGAGCGAGAGTGTGTGAGTGAAAATATCAAGAACGAGAGTCGCGGAATGTCCGGGGAAAGGGAAGGAAGGAGCAGCAGCAGGAAGAGGGCATATTTAAAGGGCAGGAGCCAGGACGGGGCAAACGACGACGAGACGACAAGACTACGAGACGAGACATCCAAGGATCGGAGACCAGGGCGAGGGCGGCCAGCAGAAAAAAAACCTGGGGAACGGGAAGCGGAAGCTACAAGGTGCCAAGGACGAAGTACGGTACCTACGATCCAGAGATCCCTGTCTTCTGTTTTGCTATAGGAAGCCAACAAGCCAGGTACCCGACTCTAGGGCTGTGTCCGTGTGGACGGATGAGACGACAACACGCCCTCTGGCCCCCATCCGAGAAAAGACAAGTTTATTAGATATTTTAGCCCAACAGAGACCGAGAAACTAGACCTAATCGGACCAGGGTGAACTCACCTACGATGGCACAATGAGAGAAGGGAGAGCCAAGCAGTTGGGCCGAAGGGATGACCCCAAGCCCATGCCGTCCAACCAACGAGAAGAACAAGGCAAGGCAGGGCTCAGCTGGCTCCCCAAATGCAAGCCTCGGTGTACGGATACTGCCTGACACGTCGTGGACGTCGTGAGAAGATGGGTGGATTGGATTGGGCTGAACTGGAGATAACCTGAAATGTGGCAGTCCGGGGATGAGACAAAAGCTAGGGAGAGAAGAATGAGAAAGGGGTGTGGCCCTATCTCATGTTTGCAGGAGTGTTTACGCCGCTCTTTGACCGAAAATAAAGATGACTGTCACACTTGGACAGGAGGAACGGAGGCAACGAAGCACAGGCGCAAGAGGAGCACGGGCAGGCAATACGAAAGCTAACCTTTGGAACCCAAAAGAGAAGCCAGAAGGAAAGAGAGGAAGCAAACGAGTGCCAGCAATCAAGCACCCCAAGCAAGCAAGCAAGCACGCACGCAAGGAAGAAAGATACCGAAGCGTGGGGGCGCTCAACAAGGGGAAAACCGCCAGGTTCAAACTTCAAGAGGAGCAGACAGCATGGGGTTCCACAATGCTAGTCGACCCGGTGGATCATGGACTGTAATATTTCCTTCTGGAACACTCGTCACCGACTCCATCGAGGTGGTCAATTGGCAAGGGTACTGGAGCAAAGCCGAAGCCGCTTGTCATAAACCAACGGCCGATATCACCTCGGCGCAGCGCCGGAATTCGGCTGATTGCGAAGCTTCTGATTCCATTTCCATCGCGAAGCAAGCGTTGTGACTTCGGCAGTCGATGTGTCCTGGATTCCCGGTGCTGCTTTTCTTGCTTCTGATGGCATGATCTGATTCCTCTAACGTTTGCGCCTGCACGCTCTTATCTTGCATCCATGACTTTCCTAATTTCCCTTCTCTCCTCCTCTGCTAAGATGGTTACTTTTTTGTGTCCCGCTCGACTTTCTTATTCGCCAGCGCAGAATGTGCCACCGCAATAAGCCATCTGCACTGCACGCCTCCAACGATTCCGACAAGAGCACAAGACAGCATGCTGCTCGGCAGCCGAAGCCACCGCGCAGGCCAGATGGCAAAGAGCTGCCTTCCCCTTACATGACTCCCCGAAGTGTCTGTTTTTTATTGACCTGTGAGGAATGCCCGTCGCCTAGTTGCCAATAGGGAGGTCGGGCGGCTAGGCCTACCGAATCAGGGCATTAGAAACAAGTGTGCGAGATCAGGGCGGCGGCGGAGCAGGGGGGATGATTGTTTAGGACTTTGACAATTCTGCGCTGCTCCGGGGACGATGCTTTTGAAAGCCGGTTGAGGATCCATTCTCCCGTCCCCGTAGAAAGCTGCTCCAAAACCCAAGGTCCCCTGGCTGGATGGGTAAGGGGGAGAGAAGTAACACAGCGCAGAGGCCTACCTTGTGAGCTCTTTCACTTATGAACTTTTGCTAAAACCCGAGCCTGTAAATCCCCAACATTATCAATTGAGGTAGGTAATACCTCGGGCATGATATGTAGATTGATTCAGGCGTATGTTTAGGCATTAACCTTGCCTTATCATCCGTAGGAGGTCGGGAGGTTTCTTTCATCTGCGCTCTGGCGATGGGGCACTCTTCGGTGCATCCGTCCGTCCCTATGGGTCTCCCGTCTTCCAGAAGGAAAAACGCACAGGCGAGATGAGCCCAACAGCTCAGCAGGGGGTTGTCAAGAGATTCCCCGAAGTCGCCGCCGCCGCCGCCGGGCGTCGGTATTGACGAGGACCCTCTGGATGGTTGCCCCTCCCCGGACAGGGCTCAGGGTCCGTCGCATTTCCCGTCGGAAGCCGGGCCTATTTTCTTGACATGAATGTACTGTACGTTTTGTTTTCTGTGCCGTCAGAAAATACTGCTTGCGACAACAGGGGCTGGCGATGATGGGATGGCGGGTTGGGTAGCCACCTGAAGCCCGTTGTGACGGTGAATGGCGGCTGTGTTAGTAGATTGGACACGCGACACATCATCATGAGCAGCTTCACTATCGGTGGCATGGAGGAAATTGGCCGCCCTTTTTCCTTAAAGACAACCGGTGAGGTCTCTTGCAGCTGGTGCCAGGGTGACTGGTTGTATCGACCCAATCCACGTATTCACCGAGCTTCAGCTTGCTTCAGCTCTCTACAGCACCATGTCATCGTGCATCACATCTGCACCGAGACGCACCTCCCGCCCACCACAACCTCGACCTCTATTGAAGCCCTAGAACATCCCACCATGCAAGCAGGCGTCAACAGACTTAGCACCAAACAAACGAGGAAAACTGGCTCGCAGCCAGTCTCACCGTCTCTCCTCTTCCTCTGCCGCCCCCTTGTTTCTGCTTCCCTCCGCCCTTCGGGATTCCCTTCCCGTCGTTCCCCGTCCGATCAGAGCTCCCGCAAGCTGGCTGGTACCTGAACGAGGCGTACATGAGCAAGGCTAGGAAGTGGGGCCGGGAGCGCGACGATTGTGGGGAATTTTGCGGAGAAGGGGGGCGCTAGGGGTGCGCCAGAAAATCCAGGAACTCGGACACGGGGCATAAAAGCCAAGCCGCTGACCAGGACGAGGAAGGTGAGATTACATGACGAGTCATTAGGGACTGGGCGCTGGAGATTGGGCATGGGGCTGTCGGTTGAGAGGAATCACTTTTCAGAAACACATAAGCCCCATAAGCAAGCTGAATATGAGGTGCGCGGCTCGCTAGATGCTGCGCGCAGCTATCCGCATTGATAAAATCATCATCCACCCAACCAGCAATGGAAGGTCATCGACGGGACGCAAAGGGCGGTCTTCACCCTGTCAACCTGCCTCGACCTCGGAATTCGCGATAGTCTCATCAAGTCATCGACCTGTGTACCCCCGTAAAATAAAGTGCAGACCCATCAAAATCATCTCTTACTCTGTTACTGTCCTGTGGTACTTGCACCCACAGCAGAGTAAGGCGGCACTTCCGTGGCTCCAGACAGTTAAACACGAATACCCCAGCTCACCCAGGACAGGGCTTCCTCCCGTATCATTGATCTCTAGGCTACAGCATAAGCCATCACGGCCAGCCAGTGCCTCGCCATACAATCAACCCGTTAACCTGACACGCTTTCGGCGCCTGGCCCAACTACGGCGCCAAGCATCGGCTGCCACGTTCCATCGTGTCGCACGCCCTCCCTCTTTCGGTGTTTCGAGGGCGGTCTGGTCTGGGGAATTGATTACATACATCCGGGGCCCGGATCGATGCCGTGCTTGCAAACCCGAAAAAGGACGGGGCGGTGTGGTTTTAAGTTGTCGGGAAATTTGCAAGTGGTTGATTGATGGGCCGTCTGGGATCACGATATCGGATGGCGGCTTGGGTTGCCGTGGTGGGCCGGAGTGTCGACGATCTTGTTTCTCAACTATAATCGGGCAGAGACAGGTGTACGGCATTTGGTTTATTATTAGATATTCATGCTTAGCGGTTGCTTCCCTAGCTTGGAAAATCTCTTCTTTTTTTCCCCTTGGTATGATTCCCCTAATGTCCCTGAATAAACTTAGCCCAATAGTCCAACCACGTTCTTGATATTTGCTCTCAGCGATATCAGAAGCGACCTTCCCGAGGTATCAGAGCCAGCGAAGGTCTGTGTCATGACGGTCCGAAGCAATTCAGACGATATTGCATAGCTAGAGATCTTCTCCGGGCTTTTCTTTTCTGAAAGGCACAAGTCTGCTGGGAGACCTATGAGCCGCTCTATAGTGCCAATCTGATGCTCGATAACCTGTATCATTATCTTAAGATACAGATGCCCTTTGACCGGCGGCAAGCCGGCAATATGCGCGAACGGAGGCGCTGCCTCAAAAACCTCAACAGCGTCCTGCAGTCCACGTAGCGCCTGATTGACGTGGTGGAAGATATTATTGTAGAGTTGCAATATCTGGATATAGCTCGAAAGGCAGAGAAGGACGGCCGGCATCATCAGAGCTTTCGTTCTCTGTGTCGGTGAGATGACCTGTTTGAGTAGCGTAGTGAGGTCGGTCGTGCATTGTAGAGTTTGGGTGGCAGGATTCTCGGCAAGATCAGGATCGAGTTCATTTAGCTTCTCTACACAGTCTGCTATAACTATAGCAGACCCTATAGGAAGGGAGGCAATACGCGAGGCTTGGCAAGTTATGTTCTCGTTCAGGCGGGCAAGCTTGACGAGAATATCGCTTGATCCAGATGCCTCGGGTAATGGCGCAGTGAGTTGTAGTTCATTGCTAGGCAGGTAATTATGCATACCGGCGCCGCTTGTGGGATCGAAGCCGTTGACGACCGACCCTGCCAGCGAAGTGAAGTGGTCGTTGTGCATCTCCCTCGTGTTGAGTTGGAGAGCTGTAGGGTTCAGATCTTGAGGCTTATGAATGGAATCTAGGAGAGTCATATCCCCGTTGTAAAAGTCCAGGCTCAGGAGATCAGCTCCTTCAGGTGTTTTGCTGATGTATTCTGCGTATGAAAATGGGCTCTCAAGGCAGGGGTCTCCCGCGAGGGGATCCGCGTTACCACCAGTGGGCGAATGTTCAGCCGGTCGCTGCCTCTTCTTTGATGGTTCCAACCTCTCTTCATTGGAGATGGCGGCACCTGATGCGTTGCTCCGTCGTTGAAGAATCATTGGTGTATTGCGTGGACGTCCTAAAGGCCTGGGGCTACCAGTCACGCAAGATGCGCCAGCGCGGACGCAGCGAATGCATGGCTCATCTCCCTGCTCTTCTGTTCGAGGGCACCGTAGTTTCTGATCCCTACATCTGTCACAAGCGGACCTTTTGGCGACTCGAGGGTGCATTTTGGGAGTGTCATGCGGTAGAGTTATAGAGTTTGGGGCATGAAGAGCGGCCCCCGCCAACGCGAACGGGGCTTTCGGGGGGTTATTTAAGTAAAGTACCCGAACGGGACACTTACAGCACTTTGCAAGTTCTCACATACCTCCGACCGCCCAAACCCTGATAAGTACCCACATCAAGTTGATCGCTCACACCGGCGCCGCATGCAATCATGTCATGGAAATATTACGGGACTTAGTTCTAGGGTTCGTCATCTGGATTTCTCTACCAGCTTGCATCGAACAGAGCGTCTGGCCAAGACACCGAATCATGAACCTCGGAGAACGGGAGACTAAGGTAGGTACGTGATCCATCAAGCGTAGTTGTCCCTTAAAGATTTACTGATCGAGTTGCTGAATCTAATTATTCAATGTTCTATCCAAGTTTATCTCTTCGCTATGTCACTCCTACAGCGGCGTGTTTATTAACCGGGTAAAATGTCCACGAATAACTCCTGTAGTGTACAGCCCCATTTAGATGTCGTCTTTCCGAAGGCGATGAATGAACCGCAGTCTTTACTGGGGTGACTGCACTATCCATAAGGCAAAATTTGTCTTGGTTTGCCAATCATTCCTTGTCTGTCGTTGTCTGGTCTAGATTATCAAGACCAAACTCAGTCTTCAACTCCGTCCGCAGAGGTATCTCCTTTTCCATGGCTACAAACAAGAACCCCACAGCTGCGAACGCAATGGCAACTTGCCAGGAACGGTGCATACTCTCATTGAGAACCGACACAAACTCGGCACGCGTTTCTGGGGATAACATATGAAGAAAAGCGGCCGTGGCATGCTCATACGCACGCCCACCACTGACTTCGGCCCTGAACACCTCATCCGTTATGCGCGTGGGAGCGAGCTGATCGAAGCGGTTATTGAAGACGGCAGCAGGAATTGCCGTGCCCCATGTCATCCCGAAGCTACGAATGAAGGCCCAAGTTGCCGTCGCGAGTGCGGTGTCGGACTCGGTAAGAGGCGCCATGACAACGGGGAGCAGCGTTGGTATGATCAACCCTGCACCAGCTGCCTCGATGACCTGGAAGCCTACCCAGTCACCTGTACTGGAGTGCTCATTCAGGAGCGAGAGAAGACCGAAGCCGACGATCATGAGAGCCCAAGAAACATAGTGAATCAGGCGGTATTTGCCGAACTTGGTCAACAACCCGCCGCCAGATGCCGCGAAGGGTATGAGGATTAGAATGGTGGGTAGGATCTGGAGCCCGGAACGACTTGGTGACGAGCCCAGCACGCCCTGGAAGTATACAGGAAGAAAGAACAGAGTCCACATAGCGACAAGGCCGTGAAGGAATGTCATGACAAATGCTGCCGCCGAAGTACGGTTCGAAAAGAGGTGGAGCGGAACTGTTGGCTGTTCCACGAAGCGGGATCCCTCAAAGACGAAGAAGCCCCCCAAACCTGCAAAACCAACGAGTAAGGGAAGAAGGACTTGGTAGGATGACCAAGGGTGTACGACACCAGCCCAGGCCAATGCAATGAGAATGGAAGAGATGGCTCCAACGAAAATGATATTGCCCGTCCAGTCGATTGTCGTGAACTTGGTTGCGAGAGTCGTCTTCTTATCGTACTTGACTTTCAAGGAGATGACAAGCATGGTAAGTGCCACGCCTCCAACAGGGAGAGCCAGGTAGAACACCCAGCGCCATGTCGAGTACTGGACGATGAGGCCGCCGAAGAAGGGTCCAAGTGCAGTTCCGACCGCAACGACGCCCATGGTGAAAGCAAGATAGGCGCCCCGCTCTCGAAGAGGCACCAGGTCGCAGATTATGATTTCGATAAGGACGTTGATGCCGCCGGCTCCCACGCCTTGTATGATCCGGCCGGCGATTAGCATAGGCATGTCTCGAGCGCCGCCGCAGATGCCGCTGCCGAGGACGAAGGTTGCGGTTGATGTGATCATAGGCCAGCGGCGGCCAAAGACGTTGGCTAATTGCCCGTATAACGGTTGCAGCGAGGTCCTGTTCGCAAGTTTGAGTTTAGCTGTGTTCCCTAGGAGGAGAGTATTGTAACGCACATGGCCAAAAGGTATCCATTGACAGCCCAGATATACAAATCCCCGCCACCCAGATCAGCGATAATAGATGGTAAAGCTGTTGAAGTGATAGTTGCTTCCAGAGCAATGAGAAGACCTGCAAAGCTGATGGCAACTAGAACACTCCAAAACCGAAGGGTCTTCTTTGGTTTCGCTGCATCGTCAGGCTCCAGATCGATAGAATCCAGCCTCGTCATGTTCGAGTTACTGCTGGGTATGTCGGCGCTGGTAGGCATTTTGTCGTGTATGGCAGGTGATTCTTGGCCTGGGGTATTCTGTTGGTTTGTCATGATCTCTGAGAGGCACCGTAGTCATTGATACAACGTTTCTCGTGACCTACAAGTAGAGTATTATACAAGAAAGTTTTATTTACTAGAGAGCATAGCATCTAAGGGCTTCTTGAAAGAAGAGCTAAACGCGCGTAACTACCCGAGTTTCATAAAAAGGTGCGAATATCTGGTGGGCCTGGACTCTACGTCGTGATGATTCGGTGTGTTTTATTCGGACATTTCGTTCGGAGGGCTGAGAGCTAGTCTGGAAACTCGGGGAGTTTTACACGACTCTTCTCTCCCAAAATGGAATACTAATTCAAGCTCTTCTATGCTACTCTGCGAGGAGGGAATCATTTTACTTAGCGTAGGGCAGTAAAAAATTTGGGTTGCTTGGCTTTCTTTCGAATCGCGAGTTGGCTGTTGTTTTTGCGTCTGTCGGGGCATTAATAACGCTGGAGGCCGAATTCAAATTTGGCCTGTGCTTGTTGGTCTTGATGCCGCCACTAGGGACTTTAGAAGGCATGGAAAATCTCAAGGCTTATCTCCTTACGCTGACCAGTGCCTTCGCTGATGCATCCTCGAAACTCTGAAGTTATTTTTGAGGAATACTTATACCATATACTGTGATTCCTGTATGCTTGTTGGAATCATGTTAAGCTGGTGGAGGCAGAATGGCACCACGGGGACGCAAATCCAACCGGGATGCTCTTCGAATTCTTAACATCACTGTTCTTATTTTTAATTGCTTTTTATGTTGTAAGCTTTTCAATAGTGTCCCATCATTCCACCTCCCGTCTTACCTGCAACTACAGATAAAGCAACGCACGACCGACAACACATTACTCCCATGCTTTGCTTCACGTCCCGAAATCCAGCTTCAGCTACAGAAAACATGCGTCAATACCATACGTCTCTAAACATCATGTCGGATAAACGCCATTGTCTCTCGGCTCTTCTTCCCGTTCGTCCCCTCCCCTTGTCCTAGACGTCGTCCCATTCCTCCCCCACAAATCTATAAGACAGTGCCAAGACATGTGTCGTACCACGCCCGAATCGTTGAGTATGTGATATCGAGACGCCTTCGGTAAACAACGAGGACATGGTTCATCGGGCCGTAGATCTAAGGTATGGGAATCTCAGCCATTTTTCAGGGGGGCACATTGTGACTGAGACCCTACTGTTGCTCCGCTTACGCGCAAGCTTGTCTTTAATCAAGACGGTGTCGATGTAGTAACGCAAGTTTTGTTGATCCCGCGGCTGACACCTTTCCCACATAGACCGTAGACCTCGGTGAGGTAGGAATGCGGCTCATTTGTTTAATCACCACGAACCACCTCTCATCCAGTGTCACCACATCAACGCATGTAAAAATCATCAGTCATATCGTCATTGACCCGGCTATTATTAGCTAGATACAAAACAATGAACATCTTGCGAGGCCACGCCCAGCGTGCCACTCATCCTCACTTGATCAAGTCCTGGAAATATTCCCCACCGCCGACGAGCCCGTCTGCGGCGTTTTTGTCTTCCTCCGTGCCGGCTGGTACACATCATTGAAATTCATCGCCACGCCCAAGAACCGCATGTCCACGTCAGGCTGGTACGCGAGATCTCCCAGCAGGATCTGGAGATGTCTTCGAAACGAGGTACCCAGCTGGCGTAACCGTTCCTGCAACACTGGAAACTCCGAGGCTACATTATCAGTTGGTAGGTATCCGTCATCGTCGTGTCGCGTTGTGCTACGGACGTCTGCTTCTTGTCGCCGGGTGAAGTCTGACACGCTCCAACTATAGAGCCCATCGACCGAGTCTCGGTAGTTGAGCATGACGCGGAGAATTTCGCCTAGCTGTGCCATGTAAGATGTACGCTCGTCTTCGTCTGTATTGTGATTTCGACGTTTTGCGCCGAGGAGACCTTTATGCGTGATGTCATTGAGGTAGCGAGTATGGGCCTTGATCAAGTCGTCCAGCGTGCAATCCTCCTTCTGGATTCGTTTCTGAAGTTCACTCCACGAAGACTCGATGACTTCAAACAAGATGTAGTACTGCAGCTGGCCCACAAAATGTATCATCTCTGCGAGCACTCCGCGCGTAGACTTCCACGTCTGAGCAACCACAGCGTCCGAGTTCTGGAGGACACCGCGTGAGCCAGTCATGCACTTCCGCCAGGTTGAGAGAACTGCAAATTCAACGCGTTTGATCCGCCAAAGGAAGTTGAAGACCTTGAGATATTGCCTATTGCCCCATTCTGTGACCACAACATCTACCGGGGCATCAATTTTGTACTCAAGTGTAAAGCAATCCCAGCCAATATCGCCGTGAGAAAGCTGGAGCATACGGGCATCCAGCCGCCGCAGAACCTCAGGGGAATCATACTGAGCATTCGAACCTCGGATTGCATGCTCCAGTTGTGCTGTAAGAGTGTGTCGGTACTGTGCTCCAGCAGGACGATCCAGGTTGGCAGCCAGGGATTCCATCAACAAAGCAATAAAGTCTCCTTGGCCAAGCAAAATATAATTCTTCAGCGCCTGAAGATGCTCAAATAAGTGGAACTTGTTAGCCATCAGGTCAATAAGGCGTTTCATGGTTGTCTTGTATGCCTCATCAATCCACGCCTCGAGCGTTGCGGTGTCGCCATATTTTAGCTCTTTGGACGCTGCTTTGGAGTAGTCTTCTACCCACAACGAGTCGCCACAGCTGTGGCGGATAAAGTTCAGAGACTTGCCGATTAGGAATACTTTCTGAGCAAAGTCCTGGGTAATGATGCTGGGTATCATATCCTTGGCTATCTCGTACTTGTCCTCCCAGACATTGGCAGCACCCTTCCCTTTAGCAGCGTCCTGACTTGAGGCTTGTTCTCTGACGAAGAACTCTTGGAATGGATCTGAGAGCTCGCCATCGTATATCCAATGCCGCAGGATATCGTAAAAGGGTCGTGTGAAACTCCCTAGTAAGCGCTCAGCGAAGGCTGCAACTACTGGATCTCCGTGGGACGAGGAGAAGCTGTGTATCAAAGAGATGAGCTGTCCGCCTTTTTTCTTTCCAGATTCCTCTGCGATGAGGCTCATCAGTCTCAGCCCCATCGTCGCTTCCCGTGTCCAAACCACGCATCTTTTCAGAGTCACACCCGCCTTTCCTATGCCCGATCGTGGCGCGTCCTCGTCTAGCGATGCCAAAGCTCTCCGGATCTGGCCCTCTAACGTAGCGATCAAGTTCAAATATGATCGCAGTTCACTACTAATGGCGGCTCTTAGACTTTGACCAAGGAGCCCTTTCGCTGGTGTCCTGCAGAAGCCATCAAGGCCACGATACAATAACGAGGGCTCTGCTAGTGTGTGAAGAAGGGAAATAAGAGGCAACGGAAGCGTGGGGGGTAATTTCAGGGTATCTTGTTTCGCAAAGGGAAGAGTTGTTGATGAAAGTCCTTGCAGGGTGAATGGCAAATCTCGTAGGATTACGGATTCAGGAGGATCAATTTCGGAATAGTTGTCGGCCAAGAGGGTAGATTTCAAGGAGACATCTCTCTTGGGGGTGTCAGGTTGTGCTTCTCCGTCTAAACCTGCTTGCTTCCCTTCCTTGGGAAGCTTCTTCAGGCCCTCGGGTTGAAAAGCTTCTTTGAACTGCTCCTCCTCAAACTTTGACGTCTTTAGGGAGCGCTCTCGGCCGTGTCGCTTTATGGCATCCCGGTTGATTGCCTCTCGGTAATTGGGTGCTGACGGTTTTACTGGACTCAGCGGCAGGGGTTCACTTGGATCTGGAGAATCTGCGAGTTGGTATAGGAGATAGAGAATAGCCCACTTGTGCTCGAGGACCGGTAAGGAGAGAAGTCGCGAATAGAGGTTGGAAAATCGTAAGGCTTGGCTAGGATTGCTTTGGATAAGCTTTCGCTTTATGAGGTCGGAGGCATGGTTGACGTCGGAGGAAATAGCGGGTGATGAAGGGCTGCAGAAAGATTAACATCTAGCAATCTGGAGGCGGTGCAAGTTTAGAAGCAGTCTGACCTGTCTAGTATGGATTTGACGAGCTCGAAGCAGGTATCATGACGTTCCTGTGCCGCATCTTCGTCGCCGTTGGGATCGGTAGGGATCAGGTGGGCTATCAGGCTATCAATGGCATTTGTGATGCGATCAGGAGCCATGGCTGCATTGTCGCAAGTGAAATGTCCTGGCAGGATGTTGCAGATTATCGCCCAAACTTGCACAATTCCCTGAGAGACCTTATAGGCCAAAGTCTCGGGAGCGTAAGAAATTGTGTTTAGTTGAATCTGGACTCTTGGAAGACGCGCTGGACGCGACGAGGGGACAGTGACTCGGTAAGGTACCTTACCTTAGTGGGATGAGGCGGTGCCGGATCGAGTAGGTAGCCGGGACTTCCAAAGGCACATCATCTACTAGTGCTTTAAGGTACAGGATACTTTCCCCGTACTCGGCCCTCCGTGTCCGTCATCCTTTCGGGCAAAATTCGACGACACTCCATCGGCCGACCTCTTCCACTATATCGCAATCCGTCAACCGCAGAACAGGCGCCATCAGCTCAGCGGCTTCACGATGCCATTTCCATCAGACTGATTTCAGAACTACGATCGCGCCGTCCCCGCCATTCGTTTGATATAACTCATGAGCCTTTTTCCGCGTCGCGCCGCGCTCTCCTGCCGCTCGCGACAACGTCGCTGATTTCCCCCGTATCAAGATGCCCGACATTGACCCCGCGGCCCTGAGCCGTCCATCCATCAGCCTCACGACCCCTATCCTATCAGCAAAGTCCCTCTCTACCTCTACTCCAAGTGTACCGAAGGTCGCCAAGTCGAGCCAGATAATACCCGCCCGAATTGATCTCGAGCCTCTGTATACTGCGCTAAAGTCGGCCATCGGCAACGAACAATGGGTTGTATACAAGGAGTCTACAACCGAGTTCCTCATTGGTAGACATTGTCGCGCATATCATCGAGGGATGTTGACTGACAAATGTGAATAGGTCGTCTCAACCAGGCCGAGTATGCGCAACGCATCGATCATATCCTCAGCAGCCCTGAGAAGGAACATCTCCACAACCAGCTCGTTGCTGCTATCTACGGCAATGTCACCCGAGAGATGCCTGACCAGGGCCTGGCCCCGTGGGTTAGTGCTAATGACAAACCTGCGACGAGTGCAGGAAGCAAACCAGTTTCTGGTGATGCCGCTGAGAGGAGGTTGAAGGGAGATGTAATGCAACTACCTGCACGGGATCGAAGGCGTGTCAAGGATCTTGCCCAAAACGATGTCAGTTCTCCTTTGTTTTTCCTGCAAGTTGATACTAACTCTCCGTCAAGTGGGATCCGCTGGAGACTATATCAAATGTATTCTTCGAGACCCATCGCAAGCCATCGACTGTTCCAGATGCGACTCCAAGCGCTGGAGCTGGAATCAACAACATGAGTAAGTTCTAGTGCTTATGTTGGCCACAGCTCTCCTGCTAACAGTGCCTTAGACTTCGATCTCGAAATTCGAAAACGTTTTGCGCAACCTCTAGCGATCGAGTCAGGCGAATTTCCCGATGTTGGCATGGTCACCGGCCGCATGCTACCATTTTGCTACGAAGCTGGGCTTATCAACGGCCATACAAATGAAGCACCGCAATTTATGTCTATTGCTGTTGAGACTTTTATCAAGGAAGTCTTGACAGAAGCTTTCAGTCGTACTCGATGCAACGGTCCCGGCGAATCCGGGAGTGCAGGGTTTGGAGGTGGAACGACTTGGATCCAGACGCATAAATACAGGAAACAGCTCCGAGCTGAAGAAGATGCGGCCCAGCGCGGCGAGCTAGGAAGAGACAAGAGCGGATTGCTCCCGATCGAGTATAAGGCGGCGAGTGAGCGCGGACCCTTGGGCATCACCGATATTCGCATCGCTCTCGAGATGGCTGATACCGGAATGGCCCAGTTCCCTGTGTTGTCAACTCAGATTCTCAATGGCTGGCGGGAAGGCGAATTGGAAAATTACAATGACTATACCTGGGTTCATGGCCAACGCCCCACAGGGTTTGTCGAGGAGTTACACACTACAGGCATCAATGGTGGGAAGCCTCATGAGCTCGCCAACGGTCACCCGGATCTCATGGACATCGATGACGATATCTTATGGGAAGGAGCGGAGACCCAGGATATAGACATGCTAGATGGCATGCTGGATTCATGTTTGGCTGTGGGGTCCTAGGAGGAGTCGTGGAGCCATTCGTATCTATATCCAAATGGTCAGAAGCCGAAGGACCAGGAGCCACAGGATTAGGAACCGAAGCGTCGGAGCTCGAGCTCCAAAGTGGAAGAAGCCTCGGCAATTGCAGCTTCGGAAGTTGAGGGTCGAGGGTCGAGAGATGGGCAGTCAAAATAATGCCGAAAGCCTGGCAGTCGCAACATCACAAGTCGAATGATTTGTATCTGGAATCGTTAGGAACAACATCAGGATCCATGGCGCGACGGGATGAAACTCGAGCTTGAGAAGGAAGCTCAGGCTTCTGCCCACAGGTGGAAGATCTCGCTCTTGCCGAGCCTTAAGACAACTCCACGTGTCAGTTAGGTGTCTACACAACCCGGCCGTTGAGTGAGGATCTTTCTCGGAACTTTGTTAACAAAAGCTTTGTAAATGGGTGGAGGATGACAGCAATGCGGTTGGAAAGTCGCAAGGCCAGGAGTATGGAAAGATAAAATAAGGAGGGCGACCGAATCGAAGAGGTGAAAGGTAAGGAAAGATTCGAAGGAGCTGGCGTTTTATCAGAACACGAAGATGCGTGTTCCTGACTTGGTTCAGAGGACATGAGAGGATCGTCTGCATTTTGCATGGTATCAAAAGGCGCAGGCGGTTGGCTTTTTCCTCCATTTCTTCTTTAGCATCACTGTTTCTGTTTATTCCCTTACTGTACTCTATATGGTCACGAGAAGGGGATTTCTCCAGGCGTCTGGATGATTGGAGCGCCTTGGAAGGGTTTGGCTTTTGTGTACTTTATCATGTCAGGAACGATACCCGAGAGGCTCTGAGGAGGAGCAGCTCCGTACGACTATGGCTGAACCGGAGATAGCTTAGCTTTAGCTACTACATAACTAGTCGGCAGATTAATGTCAAGAGAGAAGAGAAAAGAGAGAATATCATGTTAAGTTATTGAGACCTGAGATTGGCTGGACTGGTAGGGATGCTCGATCCGGCGCCGTCGCAACGGCAGTCAGTGATAGGCGGCTAGCATGACGACAGATGGCCCAGGGTGGGTTAAGGTGTGACACAGCATGAATGGTCTACCGATGGAGGAATGCGGAGAGGGCGAGAGACAAAGGCACGGGTCATTGCAGGCATGGGTAGTGCAGCGAGACGCAGCACACTTTGATCTCAACTGAGACCTGCCAATGGCAACGTCAATTCTATGAACATCTCCGAACCAGTAGATGCTGAGAACGGTGGTGAGATGAGAGAGCCAGAGTTGAACGGTAAACATCGGTGGGATCAAGGTTGATGCCGTCTGCGTTGATGCAGCAGTAGTCCCCGTTGAAGCCCCTCGCCACCCAGACGTCACTCTCTATCTAGACCACCCCGGACAGCAAATCCCAAGTTGCCCGGCCTCAAGACAGCGCGCTGAGGGGATGCTGGCGCTGGGACGCATCGGGCAGGGATGGATCCAATCTACGATCTGATAGCGGCCAACCCAGCGTCAGCCACCCTGTTATAGTGCCGGAAGGCAAACGCTGGGGCCTTTAAGGGTTCGCTGGAGCGCTACGGACGGAGCTTGGAAGCTGGAGCTTGCGTTTGCTCCCCTCCCCAGCACCAGCTAGCAGTGGGAAACGAACGAATTGCGCCTAGCGGGTCGTTCCAGGGGAGGGGCAGCGGCGCACTGATCGATACCGGGGCCCGGACCATCAGGCATTTGGCGACCTGCTGTCATTGTCCAGGGGGAGCTACTGCTGTAAAGAGCTAGCTGTTGCTCGAGGAGGGCGCACGAGGGGAGGCACGATAGGGACATGATCTGCAAAATGCGCCCTCAAGGGCTCTCAAGCTCCGTGTCTTCTGTGATCAGCTTCTGACGGCACTTCATCACCAACCACTCACAGAACTCCCAGCACTCACAGACCCGTTCCAGCAGCTGCATCGAAGAAGCACTGGAAGCGTGTGTGGAAGAAACGCCCGTGGCGCCACGCGGTCCGTGCACCTTGTTCTAGAAAGCTTCTCTTCTTCTAAGAAGTACCAACCTGGAGGCCCTTGCCCTCTTTCAACTCCCCCACTCTCCCATTCCGTCTCCGTCGCCATCACCCAAAGCCTCCTCCTACGTCTTTCAATTCCTATCAAGTCAATCAACAGATCCAAGCAAAAGGACGACGGGAGACACTCTCTGCATCTTTCGCTCCGTCTCCTTCTCCATCTTCTTGTTTCGTTACCCTGGTTGCTCCTTTGTTGCTCTTTTCACCTCTCGCGCTTGGCCGGCTCGGCCTGTGTCATGACTGACCCCTCCTCCGACTCCTCCTCCGCTTCCCTGGCTCAACAATCAAGCCCTGGCCTGGCCTGACCTTTCGCCTTCGCCGCATCGCGCTGCTTCCAGCCGGGCTTTGTTGCTTACTACTGCCCGTCGTTGAACGAATTCCGGAAGACTGGTATTCATTGATTGCAAGTAAGTGGAAGACCTGAACCCTGCTGCCCTTGGCCCTGTCGGCCTCCCCGTCACCACATGTTGTCTCCCAACAAGGGCAGGTTGATAGCTCGGCGCTATACCTCTTCCTCCGACCTCATCAACGCGCTACAACCCGCCCTCCTTTCTCCCATCGACTATCAGCTATCGTCGTCTGCTTCTTTTTTTCATTCCTTAACCGCCAGAGTCCAACGACGGCCGCACGCCACATTGTCCCGAGCACCTACCCTGCCAGTTTCCCTTTTCACCCTCTGGTGCCCTGGTCCCTACCCAGCTTGACCAGGCACGTCCACAGCTGCACTTGCGTCTCGAGATATCACTAGTTCTCTTCAATTGCCTTTGGCCGCTTCGCCAACCTCTTTGCGTCCTTAGCTGACCAGGTCACAGCTTGCCCGCCTCAAATCGTACATTTAAAGGCGCTTAGGCAGCTGTAGGTCGAAACCTCATCATCCCATCACCCTCGTTGTCACGTTCGACCTCTCTCCAACAATCTTCTGCCACCCTCTAAACCTCACCATCTCTATGCTGTAGAGATAGCCCATCAGAACTCCTACCATTTCTGCTCGGCATGTCTCTACCTGAAGCTTACCAGAAAGAGATCCAAGCGCTCGATCAGCACATTTCCGAACAACGCCCGTCTGATATCCTCCAATTCTGCCACGACTTCTTCGCCTCACGACTTGCCACTGAACGGGCAGCTTCTCGTGTCGCCGGCGATAAAAGTTCAGATATAACAAACTCAAAACCCACCAACGGTCAAGCCATGGCTGGTCCGTTCTCGAGCCCATTTGGGGCAAACACCAATCCCTTTGGGGGCGATAGAGCGCAACCCAACAACGCCCTTATGCATCGTGTAATCGAAGAAGACGAAAATGATGCCATCACCTCACCCACCACACCCAGCTTTGGCGACAACTCTGCCTCTCTCTTTTCCGGTCCCTTTGGCGGTGACGCCTCTGCCGACACACCTCCCACTGTGAGGAACCCTCCGAACCCAGATAGCTACCCAGCCCAGTATAACTTTAATCGTCGAACATCGGTCTCGGCCGAGTCACTCAAGCCTAGCGGCGATTCTTATGACAACTGGACGCCTCCCTATCACGACAAAACCCCGGAACAGCTGGAGCGCTTGAAGCGAGCCATTGAGAATAACTTCCTGTTCAACCATCTAGACGATGAGCAGAGCGGTCAAGTTCTAGGCGCCCTTGTTGAGAAACCAATTCCTGCAAAAGGAATCAAAGTAGGTGCTGCTCTTTCGGCCGTCGATGACCGTAGCACTAACGGATTGGTTAGGTGATCAGCCAAGGCGATGCCGGTGACTACTTCTACATCGTTGAGAAGGGTTCTTTCGACGTCTATGTCAACCCTAGTGGTGCTCTCCAGCCCGGACCGGATGGAATGGGAAATCAAGTTGGGCACATTGAAGCTGGCGGCTCTTTTGGCGAACTCGCGCTTATGTACAACGCGCCCCGAGCAGCGACTGTCGTCTCAGCTGAGGCTGGGTGCACTCTCTGGGCCCTTGACCGAGTTACATTCCGACGGATTCTTATGGAGTGCACGTTTGCTCGACGACGAATGTACGAGAGCTTCCTAGGGGAGGTGCCTCTTCTGTCGACCTTGACGCCATATGAGCGATCCAAGATTGCCGATGCTCTTCGGACACAGATTTTCGCTGAGGGCGAGGTCATCATCAGGGAAGGTGATCCGGGCCACTCTTTCTATCTGCTTGAGCGAGGTGAGGCGGATGCATACAAAGGCGATCCCTCAAACAAGGTGCTGCACTATAATAAGGGAGACTTCTTTGGTGAGCTAGCTCTACTCAATGATGCGCCGCGAGCTGCTAGTGTCGTGGCCGCGACCGAGGTTAAGGTAGCCAGCCTGGGAAAGAGTGCCTTCCAGCGACTATTAGGCCCCGTTGAGGGCATTATGCGACGTACCAAGTACGAAAGTGTGAAGGCTGGTGTCGAGGAGATGGACCCGTTGCATTCGGGCTAGATTGGGACGGAGGTTCAAGTGTTTTGGGGCATGGTACATGGACAATGGATCATAGGAGACGGGAGTCGAGGGATAGGGTTTGGATGGAACAGTATCGCGGTCCTTTTTTGTGAGAATCTTGCGGCTGCTGGGTGGGCGGATGCAGTTGATTGAAGGAAGGGCCTGTAGCGGCGGCCTAAAGAGGTTGCCCCTTACCTTCGCTTCCCTAAGATAGCATGGCTAGTGAGCAGATACCTTGGCTGATACTGTCACCATCATCATTATGACTCGCCGCTCCGTTCACAATCTCCTGATACGACAGGATGGATGCTTGGTGTATTTCGTCTATTAGCTTTTTCGATGGTTATATAGTTGTAGTATTCCCGCCAGGGACAGAAGACCATTCTGGTACCAAAACGCCATCCATTTCTGCATTTGCACCCATGTCCTTCCAGAACTGACGTCGACTTTCCGTGTCAGTCCTTATCTCGGGCTCGGAATTGCCCTTTCCTTCTCTACTAAGGTATCGATTGTTCCCGAGATCCATTTTGCTCTTCTCCATTATTCTGAGCTACTCCCCTCCTTCATCTCTGGCATGTCAACCGCTCTCATTGCGCCTCCTGCTGTCCCTGTCCCTCCCCAGCAGCCCTCCTCCTCAACTCCTCCCGAATACGTCCCCTGAGCTCCTCAACAGCCACCTCCGTCTCCAGCACCCGGCCAACGCCCCTCTTCCAGCCCTCCTCCAAGCTCTCCATCTCGCCCCTCACGCCATCCTGTCTCCGCCGCCTCTCAATGTTCACAACGTCTACTTCGCGCTTCACCGCCGCCAGCTCCCGCTCCAGACTCGCGAGCTCGGCCTCCAGGGCGTGGTTGCCCAGCAGCCATGCGTTCTTGCCGTACTTGTCCAGCAGGTGGAGGTGCGTGAGGCGGGAGGAGAGGTAGGTTGATGATACGGCGGTTTGGGCGAGCGGCGGGGGGGAGGTGTTGGAGGGCGCTTCGTAGCGGGAGAGGTCGAGGGGCGTGAGGGGGGTTTTGGCGGCGATGCGGGCGAGTTCGGTGGTGAGCAGGGGGGTGAAGGTTGGTTCTTTGAGGGCGGGGAGGTCGGGTTGGGCGGTGGTGCTGGCTTCAGCGGTGATGAGGGCGCGGGCCGCAGCGAGGGCCTCGGGGGAGGGTTCTGGGTCGATGTCTGGGGGTGAAGAGTTAGCTAAGAGATGATTAAGGGGGGTGGTGAGGGGGGTAGGAGGACATACAAGGGAGGGATTCGTGGAAGGCTGGTGGGAGAGCCATGGTGATGGTGTTTTCAGGTCGTGCTTTTGTGCTCCCTGGAGTGGCGCTCTGCTCTTGTCGCGTTCAATCGCAGTCGTGCGTTCGCCTTCCACTCCTGACGTTCCAGATCCCTCTACTCAGTAATCTGCAATTCGCGTATATTCGTCCGTCGTCCAGCGCGTCGCGTATGGCCAAATACCAACGGTAGGGTAATTCCTCTCCCAGCTCCCCAAAAATTCAACACCCGTCGTTGCGCTTCGCCCGCACAGACCACCCAGCGCGTTCACCCGCTAAAAAGCCCCCGTCCCCACAGCGGTGCATGCACACCATCGGCCAGCCGGGGGGGCGGGGGGGGGGGGGGGGGCGGATCGCTATCCAGTTCTGCACCGCGATAAGAAAGCGCGGTATCGTCGTTGGCGACGTCACCCACAGCGTGACGGGTCAAAGGGCCCAGCAGAAAACTGACACCTGAACTGTATGCTATTCGCTACGCAGACGGTTATCGGGGGCGCTCGTGTGGGATGCTTTTGCTGCTGGACGTATGGCGGCCGGAGAGGGCGTTCCTGCGATCGGGCTAGGGAGGGGATCGTCGGTGGTGGTTGTGGAAAGCGGGGTTGGAATGCGTGAGGATGAAGATTGGTACAGTATCAAGGGAAGGGTGAGCGAATGTACTGTACGGTAGCCGAGATGGCGAGGTGAGTGTGCTTCATTGAGGGGATTGTGGGAATGGTGCTTTCTTCCTTGGCTGGAAGGGATTGCCTTTTGAGGCGATGGCACGATGGGCAGGGCTTGAGGGAGGTGATCATCAGGAGGAGCGAAGGTGTTAGACCAGGAACAACGATCCTTACAACGCATTACACTCCCTGGGCTTCACTGGAGACAGTAGACCATTAATGGCACAAGAGGATGTGATTTCCATTCGAAATCCATCCATCATAAGTAGCTAGTTGTTGATACAGTAATACATATCATGCCCAGTCTCTGCTGGTGCATAACCGTGATCCCCGTCGAGATCTGCAAATAGGTAGTCATGAGGGTCCGTCAACTCCAACCATCCATTCCAGCCCAGAATCCTTCCCCCGCCGCCCGCCTTTGGCCATATATCTGTAGTTTGTTTTCATTTCATTTCGTTTCGTTTCATATCAGTGTGCATAATAGACTCCCTCTTCCACCGTGCAAGCCAAAAGCATAATATCACATTACAAAAGTACCGGACCCCAAGGTTGCCTGTTTGTCACGAAGTGTGTGACAATGTGCAAGGCATGACTACCGACCTCTCGAGGAGGATGCGGGAGTCATATTTAGATGGAGGACGATCGGCCGCTCTCAGATGTGTCCGTCTTGACGAGGTCATCGCCATGGTCTTCCTCCGAGGGGCCGTGTAGAGACTCTTCGAAGACAGGCTCCTGCTCATTGACATCAAACTTCGTCTTGAAGTCGGTGAGGTGGTGAGAGAAACTGCCACCGTTAGAGCGGCGGCGGGCGTTGGTGAACTTGAAGTCTTCGTCGGCGACGTCGTCGTCCAAAGTTCCCCTGTAGTTATGTGTAAGTCGTTGTACTACGTTCATCTCGAAGAAGCGGAGAAACATACCAATTGCCTCGACCAGATCCGTCCTTCTTGATCTTCTTGGGGTCTACATCCGCGTAGCCATGCTTGGCAAAGAAACGCGGGAGGTGCTCGGAGGGAGCGGCAGTGCCGTCAGCAAGGCCCTTGTGGTCACGGTCATTGGCCTTGTGGGAGCGAGTCACTACAAACAGCCACGGTCAGTACTCATACTATTGCGAGAGCCAGGGAGGTCTGACTGATGAAGAAGTGAAGTCGTTTGGATGATGCAAATCAATGAATATGGATGAATGATGAAGAAGGAGATTGAGATCGCTGCGGGGAGTGTCTTGTTTTAACGGAAGCCAGTGTCAGGGGAGTCGGGGGACGGGGTCTAGGTGCGGGTGCGGGGCAGGCCTGGCAGTGCCGTGCGAGGGTGGGCAGCAGCGAAACTTACTTTTGGTAGTATTTAGTCCGGGAGATGTTTAGTAAGGGGAAAGGATCAGGTGTGTGGCAGCGTAAGGTAGTGTAGTGGTCGTTGGGCAGGTAGAAAGAGGCGATGTGAGTATGTGTGGAAGTAGACGGATGCGGGTGCGTGTTCGTAGTAGAGGTATGAGACGTCGTCCAGTTCGGTTCGTCAAAGGGGCAAAGGGTAGGACAATCAATCAATCAATTGCAAGATGCCGTTCGTCGAGTGTAGTTCGCTATCGTGTGTGTGTAAAGTCTGAGAAATGGTTTCGCAGATGAGGTTTGTTTGTATGCAGCTGGGGAGATGGAAGAGACAAAAGCGTTGGGATCGGAAGGGGAGCTTTATATCAGTGTCACGCGAGAGAGTCACAGCGATGGCATCACCTCGTGTCCAATCAGGTCATTCAATCAGTGTGCCCTTCGCCGGTGCCTTCTGTCTCTGGGGTCCTGGAGATGTTGTCCCATGGTGCCAAATCCACATCCCATCCCATCCGTGTATCGCGTGACCTGACGCAACCAGCCGCTCAAGGTACCCATTCGAGCGATTACGACTGACGGTGCTGTACGCGTACAGTGCGTTCCTATTCAATTGAATATGGTGCAATACGGCAATCAATTGTGGCAATAGCTCCCCATCATCGGAAATACATTATGCTCGCCTTTCGTCTTCACCAATTCATTGTTTCATTACTTGTTCCAAAGAGCTTCAGAGTTGCTGTTCGTTGCTTCATTCCACCAGCTTCCACCTTCTCAGTGGAGCCTCTCTCGTCCCCTGTACCGCCGCGGTTCCAACCCTTGTAGTGCCATGCCATGCCGCTCCCCGCCCAACCAAAGCTCCCCATTTCTCGGTCAGCCGCAGCGCAGGTGACCTTCTCAAGCCAAGTTGACGTCGTGGCAATAGAGCCAGTGTCAGCGGTACTTCGGCCACGCCCGTCCGACACGCCATTTGCGGGGTATGGGGTACGCAGGTACCGGCGTCGCGCTAGCCGGCTACCGGAGACGGCGCACTGAATTGGCGCCAGTCGAGGTATCCTCGTTCCAGCGGGCGTGTTCATTTCCATGCGCTGCGCACATGACCTTACGGTACTGGGTTTCCATTGTGAAAAGATCCTGAGTGAATTTCCCATCCGTGAGAGAGGAAAGCAAGGCCTTGGTCTAGACTGTGATGGATCTCAGTGGAGGTGTTTGGCGGATCCATCGGTCTGCTGCCCGTCGGTTGAGCTACCGTACAGTGCCGAGACCTGAAGGGTAGATGCACGATATCGGCCCCTGACGTAACGCCATGAAGCACTTCCGATGCCGGTCTCTCGATCTCCCCCGGGAAAACTCCAGCTATTCGTTCAATCCACCCGTCCATTGTCGTCAGTTGACTCACCTTGCGGGTGCAAAGCAATTGCTTCTTCGGAGTTCAGGGGAAACCACAAGAGCACATGACCTCATCGCCAGTGGCCCTGAGACAACCCGCCATGAACCCCAGCTAACACCCCTCCCTCTAGCTCCCTTACCCTGGACCCTTACCCGAGCAACCAGATGCAATTGCCCAACCACATCGCAGCACCCCAAGAACTCCAATCCCCCCCTTTTTCGCGGCCCTGGTTAATCGAAACGGCATCGTCAGAGCCTCATCTCAGCTTCCATTGCGATATTCAGACTCTCGCCCCATGCTGATGCTGAGCCACTCTCGCGACTCGCAGCTGAAATGCCCGAGACCCGCTGGTCCCATGATCGATCACCGGCCCCACTCCGCCGAATGTCATGGTATCAATCTCCCGGTTCCTGATGAGTCTTCGTAACCGTTGAGGGAAGGGACAAGTGTTCATAACCGATAGGTGGGCGTTCATTTCGAGGCACCACCTGCCTTGATGGTCTATCTCCCTCTGATACACCGCTTGATTGGCCCTCCACTTCCCCTCAAGCTTTCATGATAGCTTCCTTGCCTCCCTATCGCGGAAGCTCATGACAGCTTATCCTAGCTCCTAGCTCCTAGCTCCTAGCTCCCCCAGCCTCGGAGCTCCCCCGTGCTGGCTTGCCAAGGCATACCTACGCACGTGCCTATCCCGAACCTCCTAGAACCCCGTAGATTCTTCACGATGCAATATCCCAGGCTTCAATCGACGTAGTGGGTCGTTAGATAGAGGCTTGCGAGATCTTCGTATCTTGTGGCGAAGTCTACGTGATCTTCAGGTCTCCGCCTGTAAGCTCTGGACCCGTATCATGAAGAGTGAGTCACCGTGAGAGCATGCCTGAGTCGGACATTGTCGAGATATGCGAGAGGTTGGGTAGCTGTCTTTCCCTACCTTCGAGGTAGGCAGAAGGAGGAAGACTCCTCTCGCTTTCTGTCTTCGTGTCAACCTGGCACAATCTCGATAAAGCTCTGCTCCCTATACATCATCAACAACGGAAACCTGCACAACGCAGTCTCACGGCATAACGAGACCATTGTCATATAAGTTGCTTTTTGCATTGGTGCTTTTCGTCCTTCTCACATAGCACGCGCCTCACCATTGTAGAATACTATCCTGCATCCTGCGCCGAAAATGTACACATCCCCCTCAATCTAAAACCATACTCAAACATAGCTCCCTCCACCTCAACATGAAACCCCAGCCGCTCTTTATGATTAAGTAAACTACCGCATGCCCATCTTCGAAAACTCATTCTGATATCGTAGCTTGAAACCGTTGCACAGTGCTCGCATGTCTGGGTACTCGTAACCCTTGAGTTGGAACCCTTGCGGGATCGTTCGTACCGGCAATCCGATGACTCGAGCCGACTTGCTAGCCTTGAAGCAAAGCCAGAAGTATCCGGGGTGTTTGGGGTCGATACAAAACGCATACGCTGATCTGTTTGGGTTGGCGTCGATATAGGTGGTGAGCCATTTCTCTGCGTGGTACGTTAGTAAAATAATTTTGTCATCGTCAAGATGTAGAGCACTCACCAGTCTCTCCCCGAGACCTGTTCTGATACTTGTCGTGTCGCATCAGCTCCTCCACCTTGCGTGCCATCGCCTTGACGTGCTCCACAATCAACTCGTCAAGATCACTGTATGTGTATTTGCCACCGACTCGGAGCAGCTTCCCAACTGAGAACTCGTTCTCCTTCTGCATCTCCAGGACATCAATATGCTGGTAGACACCATCAGCCACCTTCCAAGTGACTGCAAGATGGTCGTTGCCCTTTGATGAGGGTCGGATAATGACTTCGCCGAGAGCCTGTGATCCCAAGTATTCCTCTGCTTGTATCGAATTGAACGGCTTGAAGTTGGGATGCTTGACGACTCGTTGCGTTCGTCCAGTTGTTTTGTCTTTTTCACGCAGTTCTTCCTTATCCGCAGACTCCAACGCATAATCCCATCCATCTCGGCCATAGTTGATCGGCCGCTTGTATGGAATGCGGAGAGCATCTTCTCGCAGTGATAGCTTGGCCATGAAGTCCTTGTAGTTAATGTCCAAGATCTTGGCCTGCGCGGTCTGCCCGACACTAAGCACCTCCTTGATCGATGAGCGGTGGGTGACCTCGTGGGCCTCAACTCTGCCCTCAATGCCACAGTCAAGCTTGACAATGGCAAAGTCCTCCTTGACAACGCGGACGTTGACTGGCACAATCATCCCGTCGCAGAGAGTTGATTTGGTCTCTCCTGTGAAGATGGTGAAGATTTGGGATGCTGACAAGATGACAAAATTTCTCCGCAACTCTTCGTAAGGAGCTTGCAGTTCAGCACGGATGGTCTCGAGGGTGGCACGCTTCCGCTGGCTGTAGTTTCTCAACAGCTGCTCAGCGTACTCCTCTAGAACAAGTTCGTTCACCTTGTCCTGCTCATCCTGCTTGAAGAGCTTTCGGACAATGGCTCCAGGGCCATTCTCGTCCGTTTCCGCCTTGACATCCTCCTCGTCGAGCTCAAGAGCATCCGCGGCCATTTTGCGACCCAGCTCGTAATCCTCTGGGTGAACACGAGTATTATCCAGAGGATCTGAGGAAGGATTTGTTGCCTCATACTCTATGAAGAGGAAACTAGCACAGTTGTTCCAAACCCTAGGACCGACAACAGGCAGCTTGCCACTATCAGGGTCACCCACCAGCTCGTCTCGGGTGTTAACAGCACCGCCATTGGCGTTGATCGCCTTAATCACGCTCGTGGCCTTGCGAGGACCCAATCCAGAGACGTAAGGGAGGAGGTTTGCGGTATATGGGTCGGTCATAGCCTCGTTGATGTCCACACCACAGAGATTGACCATGTCAACCATGGCAGACTCGAGATACTTAGCCAGCTTTTCTGCGGGTAGAAGATTTTGGCAGGGGTGGTAAGAGAGGGAAGTAACGTCCTTGCCGAGGGCGGCGTACTCCTTCATGGGGTTCTGCATGTACCGTGCTAGGGCAACACAGTACCTGGTGATGGGGTTGAGAGACGGGTGCTCCGCGTGGCCGCGAGGGCTATCTTTATAGAGTCGAGCAACTTCGTCGTTGACTACCACCACCTCGAGAGGTTCTGTACGATAATCACCAGTCTCTGGGTCATCGAACTCGGGCCCCATGAGGCTCTTCTCGCTAACCAAGGCCTCCAGATCGCGCACAAGCTTGCTCGTGTCGGCAGAGAAGCCACTCACACCAATCACATCCGGTCGGCGGCGTTGGACAAGTTCCACAAAGTCATCTCGCTGAGTCTCATCTCGAGCGAGATTGCCGAACTTTCCTTGCTCGAGCACACGACCATCTTCCTCGACCCAGGCCCAGCAAATGGGTTCGCGAGCAGGATCACTCATGCCATTGGAGAGCACTAGCACACGAGGCGTGGTGCCAAGAACTAGACCCTTAGGTTTGTATGGCGCCTGATCGAGCCTCTTCGCATACTCTTCCCGGCAAGTCTTGAGGACTTCGTCTTGGCAGAACGTTCGAATAACCTCCTTCACATTCTTGGCAATGATCTTCTCCAATTTGGGGTATGCAACATCGAGCACCTTCTTGCGCTCTTCCCGCCATTGCTCGGCACGGTCACTGAAATTCTCTGACTCGAATTCTTGATAAAGCTGTCGCCGGAAATCATATCGTGCTGGCATATCTAGCTTGATCTCGACGAGACCTTCCTCTTCTGCCTTCATCATCTTTAGGAAGAGTTCTGGTTGATGAACTAGGTCGGCAATTGCCTGGTTCTGCAGATACTTGATTTCGTAGTAGGGGTGGCTGTCATCGATCCTACGCAGACCCTTGTCGGTTCGACGACAACTGATTTCTGCTGCTTGGTAGTATGAGTTCCGGAAGTGCTTCCGCATGCGTGGGCTGGCGAATAGCTCTTCTGCGTACATCTGACGCGCCGCGTTAATGACCTGGTCTCCGGTGTTGAAGTTATCATCAATCAAGCTATCAGCAAGATCCATAGGATACTGAGCATCGTCATCCGGGGTGACTTTTTTTCCCTGGCGCAAAGCGTTTCTGGCAAGCTGGTCTGCACTTATGCCGTATGCGCGAACGAAATTATAAGCCTTGCCTTGGCGAACACGTTCAAGCAACGATGACTTGGATCCCGGTCGTTTGATTTGTGATACGTTCCCTGACATGACGGCCAAGTCCTTGAGTTGAGGGCTGTACTGAAATTGTAGGTAGTCCTGCAAGTCCTGGAGCTCTTCCATTGTTGCCGCCTCGGGGATCATCTCCTCTATGATTGAGTCTTGAATATCGAGGGTTTTGAGATTGTCGTACGTTTTCTCGAGCGAGTTCCTCTTGTCCACGAAGGATCGGAACTTAATGTCTAATTCCAAAATTCTCCAGAGATCGTCCTGATTCAGCAATTTTTCAGCGCTAATGATATACTCCGGTCCATCAGGATCGTCTCTGTTTGAGTTGCGAGTTTTCCTAGTGTGAAGTAGATAGTCTTTGCGATGCTGGAAAACATAGGGTACCTCCACTTCATCAACGATGAAGAATTCAAGAACCTTACCCACTGCCTTTCCGAAAGGCGCCTGGAGGTCAGGGGCGAGGCCCTTCTTTGGCCAAAGTTGGTTGGTGATCCACCTTGCCTCCTCTTTGAACTGGTCAGCTGTGAGCTGCAGGTTCTTGAAAGGCTTGCGATCTAGCTGGAATCGCTCTGGTTCATCGGTGAAGCGAATCTCGTTGTCTTCGTCGGTTAAGAGTTTCTCCTTGAGCTGGGAAGGTTCGAAAACATCCTTGAGCTCAATGGCTTGTTCTTCTCGCTCGCGGTCCTCCTCCTCTTCCTCCATCTGGAGCGCCCAGTCGTAATCCTCGCCGTTACCAAAGATTGCCTCCATGTCATCAAGGGCGTCCTTGTCAAGTCCAGTAGTATCCACTACGCTTCCAACACCACGGTTTGTTCGTGCGACTTCGGCATCTTCGCGCTGACGCATGATTTCATCTTCGTCTTCAGGGAAATCCTCCTCGATGAAGTCATCGAATTCGTCGGCCTGCGCTCGAAAGTTCGATCTACCATACGGTCTCTGCTCCGCAACCTCTTCATCTTCATCGGAGAATATTTCCTCGAGACCGCGGCGCTCGGTTGTGCGGTCGTCTTCGTCACGGTGGCCACGTTTGAGTCGCTTGAACTTAGACTTGAAGCCAATTAGCAAGTGGCGTGTGAATCACTGAATCAATCTTACTTGAGTCTGAGGCTTCGGTCGCTCTCCAAATTGTTCACCAATGAGTTCTAAATCGTCTTCGTCGAGGGCGGCCTCTTCTTCGCGGTCACGGTGCTCGCGCTTCCTCTTGACCACATGGCGCACATCGGCGTCAGAATCTCCTCCATCCTCCTCTTCGTCTTCGTCCTCGTCAACGATAAAGCCTTCCCGAATCTAATGTGGGCGAATTAGTTGAGCGATAAATCAGTTAGCAGACCATGCAGTGGACAAACCTTGCGTGCTTCCTCTTCATCATCGTCGTCCTCTTCTTCCTCACTGGAGTCTTCAACCCTAGCTCTTGCTCGACTACGCCCCTCACCAGTCTCTTCATCAAATGACTCATCATCCTCCTCATCGTCCAACTCGGCCTCGCCGGAAATCAGGTCGCGCATACTGTTGCTCATCGTAGCGGATTGCGAATGCTGCCGCACAGCAAACAACACCTCGTTTCGCTCGAGAGTTTCGGTTGCTCAACTGCTCAGCGACAAGTTCGGCTCGTGAGTCTACCGCAGAGCTGTAGATTTTGAAGGAATATTTGAAAGCAAAGGATGAGAGAAGAGGCGCGACATGAAGCTGCTGCCTCTTTGTTTCCAGGAATTTTTGGGAGCGCTGCACGTCGAGCTCCAGCCTCGTCGCGACGGACAGGGGCTAATGGAAGAACTATATTCCGCATCTTCGATTATGTAATCGCTGGTCAGCCCTTCTCAGGGATCACTTAGTTGAAGGTCTAAATCAACTACTCATGAATGATTCTACATGTTATAACGAGAGTTTAATTCAATTTGTGAGCGCTCGATCGTCACTGATTACAATCACTTTAATAGGTTTGATATCCATTTCGAAATTACTTATTAGATTCCCAGCACCCTACCAACACGCAGGCTAACTGCGTTCCACCTACGGAGCGCATCCTAAAACATTAGATTAAGTGCTTAAAGCTCTGCCGTTCGTTAGACAACGGAGCAAACGATTGTGACAGATCTAATTCCGCGAACCAAATACATGCAGCGATAATAGACAAGTATTAACTCGGTCTACTAAGTGAGAATACCTTTACTGGACATCCATTATCGATCGAAGCGCCGTTATGAACCGATGGCACTACCTCATTCAGCGCTACGGTACCTAGTAACCGTTTTCTTTTTTTAAGATGCTTCCTGAAGCCCTATCATTTGGATTTCAGAGACGTTTTTTTTGGCTTCTCCGGATGTCAAGCTGTGTACGTTGCCTTACAACCACAGTTCGGTTTTGCTGTTCCAATCGCCATTGCTACGCTCCCGTCTTGGGCCAACCCTTGAAAAGCCCAATGGATTTCAAGTCTCGAGAAGGGATGTACATCTCGCAGGCCGCTCCATCATCAGATCTGTCCCATGCCCATTTCTGGGCCTTTTCGCTATCCAGCTCACCAAACATGCCTTGTAAGATGTACTTACCAATATTAGGTAAGAACTTCCAAGCGTGGAATGAACCTGCACCGGCAATAAAAAGTTTCTCACAATGCGGATGATGGTCGATGATCCAGTCCTGATTGGGGCTCACGGCATCCCTAAGATGCCCAACAATGTCAGCACTGCTCTGCAGTATGTCGAATATCGAAAGTATAATCCCTTACCAACACATGCGATATGAATCGATTTGGAGCCCAGAAATGTAATTCCCTAAGGTAATTCTTCACCACATTTGCCGCCTCCTGTTTCAAGCCTTCAGGAACGTCCTGGCTGAAAGTCGTTTGGGACTCAGCTGTCGGTGGGATAGAGATGATCTTTTTCAAGCCTTCGTGGTACGTATCATTGGTAAAGCTCACTTCACAGTTGAACTTCAGACGTCCATTGAAAGGCGGAATGCTTTCGCCTGCCAGGAGATGTTAGTGTTGGGTACACCGTTCATGATGGAGGCAAGTATTACCATGAGTGTGCCACATGCCAAGGAAGTGGCAGGGCGCGCCGGCCAGCTTCGTTTCCTCCTCTGGTGGGTATTTCGCCGTGCACTGCACTGCAGCTGCGGCGACCATGCGGCCGTTGAGTTGGAGTTCATCCCATTCAGGGTCTGTATCAGCTAGCAGCTTTGCGGTATGTGCGCCCACAGATAGGACTGTCTTTTGTTTAGCCGGTATGGTTCTCTCTGTGACCCCATCTTTGTCAAGGATCCGTATGCCCTCACAAGAGCGATACTGATCGATAGCCAAACTCGTCACAGTCGCCTCCAGGAACTCAACACCAGCGGCGACAGCAGCACTAACCATGCTCCCAAGGGCACCGTCTGCCTCTCCCCAGCCACTTTCTGGGTTGAAATAGGATTCCTCGGCTCCACTCCAGTCGGCACTTTGGTACTGGGGAAATCTAGCCCGGGCTTCATCGATGGTCATGATGACGGCGCCGGCGTCGTATCCTAATTTCTCATAGTTGGCCAGCGCGGCGCGGCCCATACCTATCTCCTCAGCAAAGAGAATACCGCATTGATGGAAGTATTTGTTGAAGAGAGGGTCATCCTTCCAGAACTGCAACGCTTCGAGGGCTAGTGCAGTGTATAGGATATCCGGGTAGTCGGCGCGGATGATCTTGTTGTAATCACTCGAAGCTGCTCCTGGATTTGGCCGTTTTCTATCCACGAGCACAATTCGCTTACCAGGGAGACTGCGGGCAAGGTGATAGGCGGTTGACGAGCCAAAGACCCCTGCACCGACAATGATGAAGTCGACCTCGTCCATGGCTCCGTGTAAGTGGCGCACTCTGGGTGTTGATGTTGACAATACAGATGAGTTTAGGCAACCATTAAGCGGGTCAATCCAAGGGCATGACTTCTCTTTTCAACTCTGAATCACTGAAACCTGGAACTCGCTGGGAAGGTACAACCGTAGAAATTCGGAAGCCAGAAGGCTGACCGGTAGCATGCAGTGTACATCACCACACCCAATGAAGCTGCTAGCCGGTCACACCCCGTGACCGCTTAGTTTTCTCATTTCTCATTTCTCATTTCCCATTTTCCATTTCTGATGTGCGCTTTTTGCTTCTTACATTGCCCCAATTACTGCCACGCTTCATGATTTGTTCGCCAGCCCCTACACCTGAATATTTGAGGCCTCCGGGTACAATCGACTTGATCAGCGCTTACGATTGAAATGCTCTCCAACGGTTTCTTCTCAATTGACTACAAATCCCTGGTAAAGACTCTCAATGATCTAAGCAAAGAATCACATCAGGTAATGCTAGCCGTGGCCAATCTCGAGTAAATAGACTACTGTGACATTCAGCTATTCTGTCACTACGAAATCCCGTAATATTGTTCTGTATCTATCAATGCCTTCTACCTAATATCAAAGATCCAAGTAAAGTACCAGTATATTGGTCCGAGCCCAGAAGAAAGTAGTGTTTAGCTGATGTACTTGAGAATATGGAAAAAAAACTTCCATGCTGAACGATCAATCGCCATCACCAACTACGAAAAAGTCTAAGAGCCATAAAAAAAAAACCATGAACAAACCCCATCCCGCAAATCTCCCTAGAGTTCAGACTACATCTCTTCTAGACCGAGCGATTTGACTTAACGCAATCGCTTTTCTACCATACTGGGACCCGCGCGATTCGACCACGTCTTTCTCCTGGGCCAGTTTCGTAGAGAAGCTAGGATCAATGCCTCGCGCTTATAGGAAACAATCAATATGTTAGCGCGATCGTCTGAAAGGTGATCGTCTAGTACCAAAGGATTTTCAACTTACGTCTTTCTTCCCTGTGACCATGATCCCACGGCTTCTAAATCGATAGGCAACTCACAATTTGCGGCTTGCTGGCTGCGATTCCGAGTCTGTTGTTGGGTGGGCTTAGAAGGGAGGTTCACTCTCTTAACCTGGTTGAGTGCGTCGGTGATACTGCTGGCTTGCGACCTGCCGATCTCTTGAAGCCATTTCGGGATATAGGATGGCTCAAGGGGTTGAGAGGCAGACATATTTGGTTGCTTAATAGGAGTGTTTCGATAAAATATGATAAATGACAGTAGGCTTAGTGTGAGAGATTCTAAGGTGTTTTATGGAGTGCTTGAGCTTCAACGGAACCGTCACGTATTTATTATTTAAATTAAGACTGTGTCCTGTCGTCTTGTTTTCTCTTTTGTAGCCTAGGCGGTATCGTGAGAATGAGACTAAGGGTCAACTTATGGGACCGACCGCGCCTCTTCGCTTTCCTCAGAACGAGTAGACCTTTTCTCATTCAAGATGTCTTAGAGATCCTTTGCTTGTTTTCTCATTTCAATACCCCGGCATCATATGCTTTGCAAAAGGAGACCATGGGAGAAGACAGCTCTCATGGTGAGTGGGCAGTGAGGGCTGTCTCTGCTTCCAAGGCAGCCCTGTGTTGCCACCGTTGTTAGTGTATTGCTAGATTTCTCATTTCTCATTTTCATTCCCATGCTTTGCCAATTCTTGGTGCCTCCGCAGCTGGTCGGCCCTCGCGAATCCCTTCTTGTTAGTGCAGCCAGGTCTGTCACATCTGTACGGCCTTGTATGTTTCTGGACATGTGCCCTGCTCTTGTAAGCCTCTGAATGTTATGATGTGATGATGTACGCGTCTGTTGGTACGGTACTCATGTATGAGAAAGGTAAGAGAATGTGGACTAGGCCTTACTTGAACATCGAGTTTCTCTCAAATATGACGAGGGAACCATCGCGATTGACTCCCCCCGACTTGCAATTCTGTGCATGCGGGCAAGTCCATTTGCCCTTTCCTCTGTGCGACAGTTTTTCAGAGAAATCGTAGTTCACAGCGCTGCCATCATCCTCGCTAAAGTAGGAAGGGCCTGGGCTGGTTGATGATAGCTGGGAGTCGTGGTGGCTGAGTGGGGATTTTGCCATCCTGTTTGAGGGTCATCTTGGAGGCGCAAGGGACCCGAACGTAGTAGGGGAAAGAGAGAATGAAGGATTCGAAGTTTCAACGGATATGATTGGGATTTCACCGTCTGGAATTTGACGTGTCACCAGACTCGGTTTTTATACTTTCAAGGGCTCGTTTGATCCGTGATACAAATTGGCTTTCAAGTATTGCTAGTCAGCTCTTGGACTGCCGGTTTCCAAATGTTCACCGAGAATTCTAGGAAGCTAACCGGAGGGATGCATGCTTCGCACACAGAGGCTGTAATGGCTCAAAATCAGAAAAGTCTGTGTCTTTTTCCATCGCGTCCAACTGCTTGTTGATATATTCCTCCATATGCGGTCCATCTATAAGACGCTCGGCTAATAGTGGTAGTGCCGAAACTAAGGACGAGAGATATGCATCAAAGTCGGACATCAGGCATCCTGTGACCGGTAATTGGTGCGCACCCCCCCATATCTCCATCATCTGGTCACTGACCGCCGGACCCAAGACTGGGTGTGTCCTAATCGGTTGATGGAAGAAGTCCGAATCGTCCATGATCAAGCACTTCAGCAGCCTCGAGGGCTCCGAAGGAGGCCGATACCCCCGGATTCAAGCTCAGTATCTCGAGAGTGTGGAAGAAATAGAGAAATGAGAGCTGGGAAAATGAGAAAAGAAGAAAAGAAGGAATCAGGCTCTAGGGCAATAAGCATCCAAGTACTCTGCCAAGCCTTCAGTTGCAGCAAATTGGCAGCGGTGATAGGCTCGAGACTGTGCACATTGCGATTAACTACCGCACAGAGCCTGCTGCGGTAAGGCACAGACACAGCTGAGTTTGCTTCCAACCTGCATGCTGCTCTAAGTGTATTGGTACTTATATGCACTAACATGTTGGCTTGCTGACTTTCGCCGACCAGAGCCTCCGGCAAACCCGCCCTGCATGATCACGTTATACCTTGAGCCAATCAGTAAGGTACAGTACAGTCGCCTTACCGTGTGATAGGCGACAAGGACTCATGCTCCTAGGCTGTGAGGGCCCTGGGGGTTGACAAGGATCCTGAGCACAATAAGGCTGGACTCGGGTCGTACAAGTAATTATTGTTAAGAAGCAGGCGCCATAGTTGGGGATATGAAATCCTGCAGCTCCTAGAGACCCGGCCTACTCCGCAAGTTCGCAGTTTGGCCTCCAATTATCGCCATTCACGACCATAGCGCAACCCTCACCCGCTTTTATAACCGATCTATTATCGTCATCGGAGGCGCTTTATTGCCTGACGCTTGTTCCAATCCGTACATCAAACCTCAACTCGGCTCATGGAGTCCCGGTCAGCTAAGAGAAGAAAGCACCTGCATCAGGTTGCCGGACGGAACTGTGCTTCAACCAGCCAGGCCAACAGTTTTGGGGGCAGCGGAACTACCTCAAACTACCTGTCGACGCCTAGTATATCATCAGGAGTCAGTGGTGATCCACAATTGCAGACGCTCACCCCTTCGTCATGCTGGACCGATTTGAGTACATCATTTCGGAGCCCAGCTGCAAACTACCAAGGCAGCTTGCCTGAGGGAGACCCCAGTGCAGAACTTGACCAATTTTGGCAAGTCCCGAAAGGCCTACCTGATGGCAACGGCCTGGATTCAATATTCGCGGTAGATAATTATCTCGTATGGGACCAACAACCGAAGGAGCTGAGCGATGTCAGTGGACAACTGCTCAGTCCTAACTCCACTGTCCTAGGGCAATCAAGGCTTCAAGGCGACGAAGCAGCGGCTGATCTAGAGGAAGGTATGGTTACGAACCCCAACTTCTTTTCAGATCATGGCCTCTTCGCGCTACCTAGATGGCCGAATATGGCGACCGATGTCGATACGAACCGAAAGCGAGGTAGGTCGAATCGAGAGGCCCCGACCACAATCCCCATATTGCCGATCGTCTATCTAATTGTGTCTTAGTTCGAGAGATCTCTGAAGTTGAAGATGCCAATGCCAATGCTGAAAAGATTGATCCAAACCTCTTGTGGCTCAAGGAGCAATTCCCAGCAATGATTCCAGCAGTTCCTTCATACGAAGATCGTGCAACGCACATCATCGCCAATCCTTTCCTCGAGGGCAGCGAAGAACGGCATACTACTTTGAAGAATCGAGTCAAGCCTAAACTCCCAGAGAACGGGATGGTTGACGGATATGTCAAATTCCGGTTCTCGCAATTCTCTCTTCAAGATGATCATCCATCGTCATCCCTCTTCAGCTCTCAATCTCTAACCCGTCGACAAACAACACCTCAGTGGGAAGGCAGTGCATTTGAGCACATGGAGATTGCAACACTACCACCGAACTTCGCAACTGGTCTGACACTTGATATCATTGACCAAAAGCTTTGGGCATTTCGTGAGTTCACCATTCCTTGACTCTTATATGCGTATTTTGACACAAGTTGGCAGATATTCATGCGTACTGTCCAGGAAGAATGCTTCTCCTGGAGAACTATTGGAGCGACGAGCTCATCCCCATGGCGGTAAATAATGAATGCACAAGACACGCCCTTTTATGCTTTACGACGTCGTATGCTCTAGACTACCAGCCTACCGAGGACATGAGACAGCGAGCAAACTTCCATTACCGCACCGCTGTTAATCTGCTGAGCAATGCTCTAGCAAGATCGGAGACATATGAAGTAGGAAAGGATGACGCAACAGTCGCAGCAATCATCATGGTTTTCTCGAATGATGTGTGTGTTTTGTGCTTCACTTGAATTCTTTGATCTGTTGAGAGTTATCTCTGATCCTTCTACAACTTCTCAATTGGGAGATCCGGAGGCCTAAGGACAAGGAACCTCTTTGGCGAGCTGGTGCAAGAGCGGCTCGAGCTATACTAGACAGGGCAGACCCCGGCTACCGGTATTGGCGTCCAGAGAACGTCCAAAGCAGTGCCTCTCGCATCGGTAATGCCAATTGGGTTGCTTATGTAGACATATTTGCACAGCCGGTGACGCCTCTAGAGGATGAACACACCAAGCCTTCGTTTCAGTGGCTGCTAGGAGGTACGCTTGAGGAGGTGCATAAGATCCAGGGCATCACTGGGCTTTGTCCCAAACTACTTCACATGTTTTCCAGCATCGCGCACCTAGCTGCGCGCTTAGCCAAGGTACGTTATGCGGTTTGCTTCATCTCAAGTTCGAGGATCAAGGGAAATATCCGACATGGCCTAACACTCCACGAATGCCCAGTGTCCAGACTCGGCTACTATCGTGACTAACTGCGCGGACCGGCTGGAAAAGAAATTGAAGGGCTTTTGGCAGTGGTCAAACTTATCTCCAGGGTACAAAGGCTTTCGGAACCTTTTAGAGTCCTGTGTCCTTGGGGAGGATGGAACAGTAAACGACCCCGTCAAGGTAACCGAGCTCACAGCCCACGCATATGTGCCAGCTGCGGAAATCTATCTTCATTGCCGTTTTTTTAGGTAGGAAGACTCTCGTTTGTGATTGTAATAGACGATGGCTTACTGGAGCTTATGCAGGAAGCCAAGATCACATCCAGATGTGCTAAAAAGCCTCGACGAACTCGCCGAATGTATTCGTAGAATGCCCTGCACAGGACCACTTTTTACCTCTCAGTCCCCCTTTTTCGCCGTCTTCTTGATGGCCGTGGTATCTTATCTGCCTCGCCATAGAGCAATCGCACGGAACTGGTTCGAAGTCGTCCTTGGGGGGGCGCAATGCCGTTCGGTACGTCCATACCCCTTCACATCTATCCTTCCAAGCCTATCATTGACTACTCCCTCGCAGAGTGTTCCTCCCGTATGGACTTCCATTCAGAAATTGTGGGCTTGGATGGATGACGGGCTGGTGGAGGAGCCATTTCAAGAGCACCGACCAGTTCATAAGCGTGTACCATGGTGGGAAGTCATGGTTGAGAGGCTAGTGAAGGATAGCGGCGTGTTAAGTTTAGTTTAAGGTTTGGCTGATGCTCGGGTGTGTGTTTCTGAACCCCTTTCTATCACTTAGCAGGCTCTATGTATGTTTTCCAGATCTTGTTTCGGGTGGAAATGAAGGAGACATGATCAGTCCATCCTAATGAGGACGAGTGAATGGATATTTGAATTATCCTATGTAGGATGTATAAGACATGGGTTTACAAAGGAGTGTAGTTAAGAAATATCGAGCCCCCGCAACTCAGACGAAGTTCAGTCCGAACATGATTTCGGACCTAGCTTGAACAAATGTAGCCGTGTGCTGCTGTGATCAATTCACCAATGTCCAAACGACGAAAAGGCTCGTCTCGTGCCTTGCTTACGACCTTAATTCGGCAGGCCAGTGCTACCCGAGCCTCGAGTGCTCGAGAGGAGATACTCGTCTACGAAATCCAAATTAGATTCTAAACCGGTGATACTTTGTGATAGGGTCAGGAGGATCTGTGGGACTTACAGACGCCTGATTCAGGAGCTTTCCATCGTCCAAGTTCCTGTAAACCAGACCGAGCAAACTGCAGAGCCATGGACTTCGGGTCGTACTTGAATGCTTCATAGCAGTCAATTTCGTGTCCCTTTGCGAAGAAAAGAGAGAGTCGGGGGGAAGACACATCTCTCAATGCCTTGAACACAAAGCGGTGCATGAGGGGACTGTCGGTCCAGACTCCCTCCACAGTCCAGTCCTCGGGATTGTACCACTTCACACCGAGAACTCTGTTCAAGTGCTCCAAACCTCCGCGCATAAACCTAAAGAAGAGACCTTCGGAGTCATGGTATTACTGCCAGATCTTCTCCTTGTCCATAGTTGCATCCATGCCCAAGAGCATGCGATCTTCCTGGCGCATGACATCCGCCCATTTGGATAGGGCTAACGTTGCAGGGTCTATGAAGTCGTTTCCCAAGATAGATCCCAGTGATAGGAACCACCTTTGGGCCCGAATCGGCTGGCACCATCTCAGGGCGTCATCGAATGTGCCCCAAAGGCCCCAGCAATCCACAAAGTCGTACTTGCCGAGAAGCTCTGAGAGCCCCATTTCGAGTGAGCTTTTGGACAGATCAAGCCCGTAGTATGTTACTTGCTTCCTGGCCGAGTTGAGCTTGTCAAGTAATGGGCGCACCTTTCGTATGTCCCTACAAAGAGGTGTCAATACAGATTGCAACGTTTGAACTTTATGAGTATCGCTCCCCCCCCCCCCCCCCAAGGCAAGGTTGACTAACCCACAGCCAAGATCAATCAACACAGAGCCAGTGGAGATCTCGGTGGCTATTTCAGACCCATGCCGCTCCAGCAAGTCGACTTCTTCGTCTGTTTGGTAGTACGCCGGGAGTCGATTGATCTGGCGCCAGAGCTCGAGGCCTTGGTCGTCGGATAACATGGCAGAGGGGAGTACACATTGTTCGCCTGGGGTCAGCATTCGTTGCTTAAGCATGCAAGCAAGGGATTGACGTAACCGAGAGCCCCCAATGTCCAGAACTCTGGATTCGAGGTTATGAAAGCTGTTCCCCATGATGTTCGAAGATATAAATAAGGAATTGGGTCAAAGATCGATGTTTTGAATCTTGTGAACCGAATGATCCGCGCTTTATTATGGTATCGTTTACGAACTAACGGTCAGAGCTTATAACGTCTGGGTAATGCGGCACTTGCTTCATGCTCGCAATGAGGCTCTGCTGGAGCCTCCAGCAATGCTTTCACCCCACGTAGAAGGAATAGGAACCGCCAACCAGAGAAGGGATCGATTGGGTCCAGGAAGACCAACAGAAGAATCAGGCTACATGATTGGAACGCCCTCCATCAGGATCTTCACCGGTATTCGAAGTGGCTGGATGATGGAGGTGCCATCTACTGCCAATCTACACATTTGAGCCCCAACCAAGTCACAGGATGTACGGGAGCCTCGCTGTTTGCAAGAGTTTTGGGCGGGGGAGGTGAAAGCAATTCTGCTCGGCGATACCGATTTGTCTTGGCGCGTGGATACGGCATATTATCACATCTTCAAGTGGGCGCAAGTCTGCCGTGCAACCGCACGATAGCTCTGACCACACCAATGAGATAAAGTCGTGACAGCATGTGTGGTGGTGAAGTGTGGGGGATGAGATGTCGGCTTATTTCATCAGCTCCCAATAAGGCCCCATTTGCGTAGTGTATTTCGTGTATCTGATGACAGCAATATTGGGCTACCTGCAAAGCACATTAAGGTGGCTTCTGTGAAGTCGAGGGAGTTGTTGTATTTCGGGAGTTGCACGGAGAGATCAGCCTCCAAGTTATGGCGTGGTGTTTGACTTTGAATCAGTACCTGACGCTAGACCTCAGGTCAGTCCAGTCCAGTCCGAACTTAAGGTAGCCTACCTTAGATACCTGATTTACAAGGCGGCAGTAGAATCAAGCGGCTCTTCGAAAATCTGGACCAAACATCTCAACTTCTCGAAGCCTCAAGCTGCTATCATCTAGTTGACACAGGTATGGAACTGTTCTAATAATAATAAGTGTGGCCAGCCAATAGCATGTCGCTGCCAGGCCCCATCACAGTCTCGAAAGTGCATTCGTGCTGCTAAGCCAGACCAGGACCAATCAGGGGATGGAGGATGCACTTGAGACACAGCGGGAACTTTTAATGTGTCTGTAACCTCTACGATTCCATGAGAAGTGGTCCAACCTTGTATGGCGATACAGGGCCCAAAGAGCCCGTCATGCATGGGAATTGTGCAAACTCTCTACATGACTGGACATCGAACCCAGGACCTCCGCGAACCGGACCGGAGCCGTCGTATCCCAAATCACGAATAAGACCGATTCTACTGAGATACCTCCTAGTACGAAGCTGGGACGGTCCGCCGCAGACACGCCCAGACCGCGGCCACTGACAAGGGCGCATCTCCTTAATTAGGCCTCAAAAGTCGCCGCCTGTATCCGCAGATCCTGATGTCTTAACCATTCAATGCGCGTCTTACGCCTCTGGATGTCTTAGACGCCCATTAGGCCCCTTCTCAGAAGTTGGTGTCCTTCTTTGCCGCCTTCTTTCTCTTTTCGTTATTCGCCTGCATAACGTGCAGCCAGTCTCATCACGTTATCGCAGCTAGAACCCCGCCCCGAAGGAGCGGACCAGCGTCAAAGCGATAACTAAAGGCAAGACCAATCTTCAGGGACGCTCTGACCAGACGAATCGATCGAGGCGTCTTGAGCCAAACAAAACTCCTTTCTTTCTCTGCATCCAGTATCCCGGGATTTTATTTACTTCCAAGAACGAACTCCTGGCCGGTCTCGCTGCGACCCTGACCGCAATTACCACGACCATCTACTGGAGCCCGCCTACATATGCTTTACCCCCCCGACCTCCACGCTCCTCCACCTGCAGCATTTGGCCAAGAATCACGACCCTGTGGCTCAGCCTGATCACTCCCGTGCCAGTCCCGCTAGCCTTCTCCCAGGCTGTTAGGATCATCGTCTCTAGCATCGCCATCCCCCTCGATCCCTCACCGCGGGGAACGCCAGCCAGCGCCTGGCTGGTCCGACGTGAGCCGAATTCGGGCCTAACAGCGCCTGATATACCTCCACCACATCCACGAGGCGAGAGGCATCTTTCCAACCGCTCAACATGGCCGACCCGTTTGCTCCGCGCTCTATGAAGCGCAAGAACGTCAAAGGCCTTGCCCTAACACCAGCTGCGCCGAAACCCCCACCAACCGCCGAGACCAGCAGAGTCGACAACGATCCGTATAGAGACGATGGGAATAGGGATGGCCAGTTGGAAATTGGAATCGAGTACAAGCTCGACTTGCGACCCGAGGATCTCGAAATCCTTAAGGAGTTGGGATCCGGCAATGGCGGCACTGTCAGTAAGGTCAAACACCTCACGACCGGAACCGTCATGGCGCGAAAGGTATAACTTCTACGTCCTCCTCGTAGGTCCAGCACTAATAGCTGCCAGGTTATTCACGTCGAGGCCAAGAGAGAGATGCGGAAGCGAATTGTTCGAGAACTTCAGATTATGCATGGATGCAACTCTGACTACATCGTGAATTTCTACGGTGCTTTCCTAAACTCCAACAACGATGTCATTATGTGCATGGAGTATATGGACGTTGGGTAATTTCGCCCAGAAATACTCTATCAAAGCTTGACTGACTTAAAATCACAGCTCCCTCGACAGGGTTTCGAGAGTATTTGGTCCCGTCCGCGTCGATGTATTGGGCAAGATTGCTGAGGCAACTCTTGGTGGTTTAACTTACCTTTACTCCAAGCACCACATCATGCACCGAGATATCAAACCCTCTAATATCCTCGTCAACTCCAGGGGCCATATAAAGCTATGCGATTTCGGTGTATCAGGGGAGCTGATCAACTCCATAGCCGACACTTTCGTTGGCACCTCCACCTATATGGCACCCGAGAGAATCCAGGGCGAGAGGTATACTGTCAAGTCGGACGTGTGGAGTTTTGGTCTCTCCATCATGGAGTTGGCCATTGGCAAGTTCCCCTTCGCGGCGAGCGAACAACTCTCAGATGGTGACGGTGCCCCCGCTGGTATCCTCGACCTTCTTCAGCAGATTGTTCACGAGCCTGCTCCAAGGCTGCCAAAGAGCGACGCTTTCCCAAGTATCCTGGAGGATATGATTCAGAAGTGTCTTTATAAAGAGCCAGAGCAACGGCCAACTCCACAGGAGCTCTTTGTGAGTTTACCCGTCTCTGACTCAAGTTTGCAGGTGCTAATAAACAACAGGATCGAGATCCATTTGTTCAAGCAGCCAAGAGGACACCAGTCGATCTTAGAGAGTGGGCTGTGGGCCTCATGGAACGAGATAACCGCAAGTCTCATCTAGCACCCCAACTCTCCCCCTCAACGCAAGATCTTCTCCGCTCAAGTGACTCCCCGACTTTCTCAACTCAAACACCGGACGAGCGGGGTATTCATACACCTACTTCGGGAGAAATCCCCATTGCTGGAGCTGGAATCGTATCGCCTCGGGACCAATATGGCCACAGCCATAGCCAGAGCCGCTCGCCAACACGTAATGGTCTTGCCAGCCGGACGCCGGCCAGTGCTCACCCAGGTCTCGGGCCCAGAGTCATTACCACAAACTCGATACCTACGATGTCGGGCTACCCAGAGAGCGCCGGTCCTGTCAGTGCGAACGCTGCTACGTTTAGTCTACCTGTTCGACCAGCTCCTCCTGGTGGTGGCCTCCCTCCACCACCACCTCGAAAGGAGACACCGGATGAGTTGAGACGAGAGAACCGGAGGCAAGCCACCTTCGGCTTGCCACCAAACCCTAGATACGACGGCTCTTACACCCCCTCCTGAGATTCCAAAAGATTCTCTCCTTCTGGTCTTAGTGTTACGCACGTCGAAGCAGCGGCTTCCCCATACGATCCTCACTTAGCATATCTCGGCGCAGTGCTTGTCGTTGTTTATCATGATCCTACACGGACTATCAGATTTGAACAGCCACGCATTTGACTGGAGCATGGCTTATAAATGTTGGCCAGTAAAGAAATAATGCTCTACCCCGGCCTTGTTCCGGAGCTGTGTATCTAGCAAGGGAGACTTTAACCTGACATAAGAAAGCTAGATGAAATGATCAGCGTTTTAAGTAGCGGAATATGCTGTTTCCTGTTTGTGACTTAATATCCTCTCCCTCATCAAATATTTCCCCTTTTCCTATGCCATAAATGCGATCAAGTGGGAACTGAGGTGACTCTACTGCGACTGTATCTCTCGCCCAACAAAACCTTGCTCCAGAATATCCACAAGCTCATCTAATGTCCGGATTACCAGATCTGTATGCTCATGATCCGCCAACGCTCGGTTCACATCATTCACCAATAAAACCGTCGCCGCGCCCGCCCTTCTCCCAGCCGTCATATCATCAATCGAATCCCCCACCATAATCAACGCACTCGCATCCCCCTTCCCATTCTCGCCCTGCAGCCCCCAGTTTTCTGCAATGTGCAAGATCCCAGCTGGGTCAGGCTTCGGCGGGCGGAAGTCGCGCGTTACCACCGGGTGGAAGTGCGAGCCCTCGAGGAACTTGGTCAGCAGGTTCTGTACGGGGACATCGAAGTTGCGCGTGCAGATGGCTTTGGGGATTCCTCTGGCGTCGAGGTAGGACATTAGTGTGAGGAGACCCGGTTGGGGGGTCTGGGCGGTCATGGCGTTGCGCTCGATGGCGCGGATTTTGTTCAGGGCGATGGTCTGGTCGTCTGGGGGGAGAGTGTCAATGTGTTCGAGGATGTCGACTGTTTTGGTGATGCCGAGAGCTTCTCTCATTTCTCGGAACATGTATGTTTGGGGTTGACTGCCAGTGTTAGACTTTGACGCTAAGGTATGATACAATGGTCATGAGGTTTCGTTGTGAGAGTAAAAACTCAGGAGTCTGAATAAGGCAAATGGCCATCGCGCTAGAACTTAAAGAATCCTCAAACGTCTAAATGTTGAAGCCTCACGATGCTCGAGATACCTCTGAAGAGGTTCTGTGATACGGTCTATCCAGGGCTCCTTGAGCCGGAGTATGCCGGTTCTTCACCCGCTGAGGGCTAAAATGAGAGGATAAAGAAAGCCTTTGAAGCTTACCAAAGAGTTCCATCCATATCAAACACCACTCCCTTAAGCTTAGGGGCCTCGGGAGGGAAGCTATGAGCTCCCTCTTTCAGTGGCATAAACCGTCGAGGGACTGAAATGGCCATGGTGGTGAGAAATCGCCGCATGAAGCCGTAACCAGCAGCCCACAGGGTGAAGACTTATGCTGGATGCTTCCAGCTGCTGAAATGAGGCTTTTGAGATGCAAAATATATGCCAGTGACCTGGAGTCCGCGTCAATCACGCCCAAGCCGCAAGTACTTGTAGGGGGAGATCCGGGATGCAATGGCCTTCGAGATACTGAAGGTGACTGAATGGACCGGAGCTGAATGACGACTAGTTTTGGGCAAGTGGGGACGCCAACCGGTCGCAAGCCACCTTCAACGCTCCAGCCAAAGATGTCCAGCGATATCGTCTCGATCTGTTAAGAAAACTGACCAGTAAGTATGTAGAGTTAACATGCTCTCTTGGGCGAATCACGGTGCCTCGGCAAGGATGGGCAAGGCTGGAGAAGTGCTGCCGGCAGTTGTGGAGAGTTAGGACGAGGAACTGAGAGCGGCTTCGGGCCCGCGTTTAAGCATGGATACGAAAAGAATCGTGCGCGCGATGGAACGGACTTGATGCCATGTGAGTAGTGCCTAGAAGAGGTAGAATTCGCTGGGCGGTCCATTTGCCCCATCTTCAACTCGGCTCAAGGAGTAGTCACCAGAATAAGACGGAAGCTATCCACCAAGATATTCCAGGTAGGAGAACCTAGTTGGAAATCAAGCGAGATGAGAGTCACAGGAAGGATCATGTAAGGAGACATGGCGTGCGTACTAGGACAAGAGCGCTGTGGCCGCGCTCAGGAATCAACTTCGGGGTGTTCGCCGAGAATAGAAAGTTGAAGGGATGCATCATTTCTCGCTAGGATTTTCCGATCCTCTACCAGCCATGCGCCTATCATTATAGTCATCTATGCCTTTTGTCCTCTGCACCAAGTTACCTATGATGATACCTTGGCACTATATTTCGTCGCCGCCTTGTCAAATAGTGCACTCTTCTCCTCCAGATCCACCAAGTACTGATGCTGAGGGTCGACCTTCTTAAGAGTACTAAGGAGGGTTAACACATGATTTGAGAAGCAGAGGGGAGGAACCTACGAAGCAAGTTCGCTTGTGTCGTTGCCAGAGATGACGTTTAGAACCAATAGGTTGGCAATTGCCTCTGAGTATTCAGGTTCCTTCTGAATGGCCTGGTCCAGGGCAGCCTGGGCCTCCTCAGTCCTGCCAAGGTGCAGCTCGCACACAGCTTGCGAGACGAGAGTGCGGACCGAGGAGGTCGAGGGAGCTTGCGCAAGCTCCTCGAAGACGTAGAATGCTTGCTGATACTTCTCACCGCCCTGCGAGGTGTCAGCTCAGGATCGACCACTCAACTATTCCATCCTTACCACTCTTAACCCAACCCATGACTCTGCCAAGTTCACCAACAGGCTATCCTGGGCCCATCGTCGAGCGGCCTGAACTTCCTTGAGCGCGAGATCGGTTCGGTTTTGTTGGAGGTGGATCTGAACGATCAGGGAGACCGCATCAACTAGACAGTAACAATTAACATGGTTCCAAAGCGCATACGCATTTTCCTGTACATACGACTTCCTTGGTGTTGCGACAACAGCGCAAGAGCCTCCTCCGACTTGCCAGCAGCCTGAAGCACAGTTCCGCCAACAACCTGAACCGTAACGTTGTCGGCCGATGACGAAGCCAACTTCTCAACTGTTTTCAGGGCAGAATCCGTCTTGCCCAGAGTAAACTCAGCGAGGGCTCCCAGCACTTCCAATTCCGGCTCTGACTCCCCCTTCACATCGGCAAGTACATCCTCGGTCTGTCCAAGGGCGAGTTGGGCGCGGAGGGTGAGAACGCGCGCGGGCAGGGCATTCTCAGGGGAAAACGTCGATGTATCGAAATCGATGACTTCCTGGTATTGGCCCTGGTGAAAGTAGTTGTGGATGTTAATCAATTCGCCTTCGGCGGAGTAGGGATCCATGTTGACGGCTTTTGGTGAGTTGGTGATTTCCCGTTATAAGTTGGTATGTCCGTCGCTAAAGAACACCTTGTGATGCTGCCAGGGGAGATCCAATGGTGGGGTCTCCTATCAAGGGTGGTCCGAGCTTCCCTCCCCATCCTCACCGCGGTGAGGCGTAGTTTGTTGGCGCCCTGTAAATCAGGCCGCCTTCGTGGCTGATGCAGCCGAGCCACACCGCCAATCAGGAATGGCGCTGACCCTAGTTGCCCACAAAGCGAGAAATCAACCAAAACCTCCAAATTTCGCTCTGACTTCGGAACTTCGCATCACCAAACACCCAAGGAACGGCAACCGCACAACGTCGTCAAAATGGTACGTCCGCGCATGCCTTACAAATGTCTCATCATCATGATCGCATGGAGAGAAATCATTGCTTCAGAGTTATGTACCGATCGATCGCCCGCACGATGACAGTCTTGGGGGAAGTGGGATTAAATTTGAAGGCGACGGCGACACGATCTCACGATCTCACGACCAACGAATCCAGCTCCGAACCCGACGATGATTGCTATCGCTACTTCATTCGACATTATACGCCTCGACAAATTTATGGATGCGCCCTACAAGACTGTCTCGTGCGAGCCGATGGGCATAATGAACCGCGATCTGTGGTGGACGCAAATAATTCAGGTTGCTGACTCCATGGATGAATAGGTCAACATTCCCAAGACCCGAAACACCTACTGCAAGGGCAGGGACTGCCGCAAGCACACCCAGCACAAGGTCACCCAGTACAAGGCTGGTAAGGCCTCGCTGTTCGCCCAGGGAAAGCGACGTTACGACCGCAAGCAGGCGGGTTATGGTGGTCAGACCAAGCCCGTCTTCCACAAGAAGGCCAAGACCACCAAGAAGGTCGTGTTGCGACTAGAGTGCGTCAAGTGCAAGACCAAGATGCAGCTGGCTCTGAAGCGATGCAAGCACTTCGAGCTTGGGTATGTGACCTGCGACCATCATGAGAGTGTATGGGTACTAATTGGTTTGACAGTGGCGACAAGAAGACGAAGGGTGCGGCTCTGGTGTTCTAAGTGCTTTGTTTGGGGTCACCATTTCTCATGCTTCTCCTTGGCGGCATTTGGGCATCATGGACACTGGCGAAGGGAGGTACATGTCCTCGGCTGAGGAATGGTTCATAGGGAATGAATAAAAGAATCTCTGTGATGCTTCATCTCTATTCCTGCCGCATTTCTGGTGTTTGAGGGCTGTGGGTTTTTACGGCTGATACGATGGTGGTTACGGGATCAGCTTCGTCAGACGAACATCTAGCAACAAATGACAATTCACCTAGATCGATTCAATACCAAAGGACTAGGATCAAAGTCAGCTCTATTCGGTCCTCTATATCTGTGATCTATATGCTGCCCTGTACTATATACCCCTCTTCTAGAATCCTTCACCCAGCATGATGGTACGACCGCCTCCATACCACAGCGTACCGTTGCGAGCGTCAAGTCCCCTCTCCTGGCCAACAACCCACTCTCCAATGAAATCAGCATCTTTTTGATCCCAAACCTCCTCCTCCAACCACTTATTAATGCGATCAATGGCCTCAATCCACTTTTCCCTCTTCTCGGGAGTGTCATGATCGTCGTGATTCAAATACCGACCAAGCGTGATGTGAGCACTCGGGACCTGATACCTCGACCCAACCTCGATACCGCCAGCTTGAACTTTGTCGAACACATCGCGGCGGAGATGGTGGTAGGTGTACTCGTCTCCTTGGGTTATGCCCTCTGTAACGTTGGGGGCGACAGGATCCGGTGAGAGGGGCGCTTCCCCGGAGGCGGGAAGAAAGGAGAGAGCGAAAGCAGAAAGATCGTAGGAGACCATGGGTTTTACCAGTCGTGATCTGTGCGAGTAGGGGTAGTTCACGATGGAAGGGATCGAAGGCCGGAGCGTAGAGACCAACGAGGCAATCTCCTCTGGGGTCTTCGAGAAGGCGACCTCAAGAGCTGTAAGATGCATCCTATGCGTAGGCATAAGCCAGACACCTAAACGCTGCCGTTAGCATTCAAAACTCCGCCAGTAACTTAGCATAGATCGTGAGTTCCTTACCCGATGCTGCCTCCTTCAGCAACTCCTGGATTTTCGCAGCCAGATGGACAACATGGTCAGGCGGCCGGGCCCAGAAGACTAGGCAATTTCTTGGATCACGGAAACCAGGTTCAATGGTCTGATCCTCCAATCTCAACAGATACTGATCAATGACTAATTCCTTGAAGTCGGCAGAGAGGAATTTCTCCTTCTGCTGGCCATTTCTCTTTGTACGGTGAACAGAGTACAAAGTCTGTATCTCCGCCTAAGTTGAGTCAGTCCAAAGATTGTTCAGTTGAAGTCTGGTTAAAGCTAATGCCTACCGGGTTGTCATTGCAGGCCTTGATCAACGCATGATAAGGGTTTTCGCCAGGTCGAAGAACAATGCCCGAGAGATCCTCAAGCTTGTTCCGTGCGTCAACGGAGTCAAGTTGTTCGCCCATCGTAGCAGGCAAAATCAAGACAGAAGAGTTTACCGTCGAAGTCTGTCCGGTATCGTTTAGGGTATATTCTGCCCCGACCTCCGAGGATCGGCAGTGACTTTTCGATGAATTCAACTCCGGATATTTTTGCGCCCTACTGCACGTTCTTGACTTATTGGAATCAGACTACGAGGATTCATCACGAATCCGGCAGGAGGAATGCGGCGATATTACTAAGCTGTCTTACTCTTTAGGTCGTTCGTATGCACGAATTTCTGTATGGAGTTGGTGACTATAATTGTCCTTCGGTACCATCAGAAATCTCACCCGCTTTAGCAATTGATATTGCTAGTAAAAGCAAGTAATTATAGCTGTAGAGGTTTACTCGTCCGCTAACAGGTCACAACCAGCAAAATCCACAAATCCAATATGAAGCAATATATCGATTCATAACTTCTCAAGACGTTCTCTTAACGGTATCCGCACTTTGATACTAGGCTCCTCCTCCCCGCTTGTCTCGAACACAGCGAGCTGGCAATCCTCCACCGCCACACCGCTCGAGAACTGAACAACCAAAAAGTCCACGGTGGTTCCGACTTGACCCAAAGCGACCATCGGCGCATGCCAAGTTCCTGCTCCATATGTCACAGCCTGCGTGCTCGTAGCCACAAATGCCTTCAGCCCTCGTAAATCAGGCAAACCCCGTCCCGGAAGACCCTCGCCGCTCGGAACGGGCAGCCCTTCATCAGACTGTCCGGAAGGTAGGCTGGGTGCTACAATAACTAGGTACTTCGAGGGGGATGAAGACAACGGTGAGAACGTCTGTGTTGTGAACGGGTGTCTTTCCAGGACGCTGACTGTGAATTCGCCATGCGATGTGCTGGAAGCGAGCTGTCGAGCGCCGCACACAAATTCGCTCATGATAAGCTGGCCCTTTCCTCCCGGTGCCTGGTCGTAAAGATTCTTCGGTCGGCTGACATTGCGGTACTGAATTGCCGTGCCTTGGTTTGCAGAGACTCCATTGTAGGGTAGTTGACCACCTTGAGATGCGAATGTGGCGGGGTGTAGTTCTGGTCGTGGGTTGGAGATAACTTCGCCGAAATGTGCGAAGGCTTCTGACGTCAGGCGTTGGGCCGTGACTTCAATTTTTAGATTTCCAACTTCAATTGTTACGGACATGGCAATTGACGGGTTTGAGATGGCTATGTCCAAGTTGCGTTGAGGTGTGATAAGTTTTGAGGATGATAATTGCCTCGGCACAGTGGAAAGCTGACAGTACATTTCGCATAAACACGGAGTGAAGCTCGATAACATCGACCTCAAAACTTTGATAGAAACATGGGAGTCAAGATCCTAAAATTACCCAATCATCTTAAACAGATGTCTGCATAGTATTTTAGTGTTTACGACGTTGTCAACATGCTTGTAGTTGTCACAAAACAGCTTCCGACACTGGTCGATTTATACCTACCCTGTAGCTGCGATAAAGTCGATCGTTGACTTGGACCTCACTTACGACGTACACTATGGTAAAATTGCTGCCGAGGATGGCTTTTGTTCCTTTTCTTCAACATGTAACATAGAAGATATCCCATCGTCCTGAAATTTAGAGGCGGTATTTCGGATTCGCACCACTCGACTATCTAGCTAGTTCAAGGCCTTGCCAGTCATCAACACGCAATTCTTCTCAAATGGCTAATCCACAAACGGCAAAAAGCTAGCATTGGGACGTTACTCCCAACACGACTTAATGCGTCCCAGCAGCAACCCCAAGCTCTATTGAACCTCCTGCTCTATCTATTATAGCGCATCATTCACATGAAGCCAAATAAATATAGGACAATGAGTCCCTCGGGGCTGCATTTAAGCGAAGTCAGCTAAATGAGATGAACTGAATTAATTGACTCTACCTCTGCCCTCATCAGTATTCGTGGCTCAAACCTTTGGAAACGCTTTAAGAATTGCTCCAAAAGTCCAATATTGTCAATAAGAACCCGAGTTGACAACAATGGCTGGTAACCAAACCGAACTTGCGCTGGAAACTCTGCGGATCTTCAACCCATATCCAGGCATCTATGCTTACTATGATGGCCGCACCGGTAAACGGTTCTTCTCTGAGAAGCCAAACTGGCTGGATGATGGCGCCTTCACCCTAGGAGTCTCGACCTACTCGATTGTCAGCGGCAACGAAGCACTTATATATGACGCCCACATTACGCCTGCTCATGCCCACGCTGTTCTGCATCATGTTCAAAGCCTAGGCGCCAGTAAGACAACTGTGGTATATAGTCACTCTCATAACGATCACATTGCTGGTGCGATAGCATTTGAGAACTCCGAGATCATAGGTCACGAAGAAACAGCCAATGTCATAGAAAAGAACCGGACCCGCCTTGCCGAAGGCGAACCACCCATCACAGCGGTAATGCCAACCAAGCTTTACTCAAACCAAATGAATCTACAAGTCGGCGACATTGATGTCGAGCTGCACAACTTTAACATACACACTCCCGACGGGACAGTCCTCTGGATACCCAGCCGACGACTTCTCCTAGCGGGAGACACTCTCGAAGACACCGTCACATTTATTTCGAACCCTAAAAATTTGACCACCCATCAGAGAGAGCTCCAACGCATGGCAAAATTTCCGATCGACAAGATTCTTCCGGCGCATGGAAGCCCGGAGAGGATCGCTGCTGGAGGTTACAAGCCATCCTTCATCGATGCAACTCTGCGATACATTGCCGCTATGGATGAGCCCGTGGATCAACCTATAGCTTGGGCACAACCTTTGTCGGAAGTTGTTGCTGAAGATACTGCTAGAGGCGACCTGATATATTATGCGCAGTATGAGGAAGTTCACAAATGTAATGCGGATTTGATGAGAAAGGACCGTCAAAAGGATACATGAGTAAAACCAAATACAGAGGTTCTGAGTGAAGACATGAAGATAGAATTCTGAATACATCAATTATCTATAGTAAAGCAACAAAGAATTGAATAGCCTTACCAAACTTGAGGATCGCAACCATGATTTCTACAGGACGGCAAAGCTTGGCTAATTATGTAGTCGGGGGCATCGTCCGAGACTCCGATCCGTATCCGCCCCAGCTCCGCAATCGCACCGACAACGCCGGCTTCCTGTCTGAAGGCGAATCATCAATCATCATGGCTAGGGCTCCACCGCAACGGATCTGCAATACTCGGATCCAAGGTGCCGAGCAACACAGACCGTGGGGTTTAGCCTGCTTATCTCATTCAGGCGTTCGATGTCGTATACATTTATTGCCGAGACGAGAACTTCACTGATTCGCCTTCACAACTTGCACACATTGGTCTCTTGCTGAAAGATGTTTCTTGATTGCGCGTGTTGAGTTGGCCTATTTTCAGATTGACTACGGTTCTGAGATATTGGAAACCATTTGACGGGTATTCTTCACTCAAACGTATTCACCCGCCTCAGCCTTTTAAGCGGCTATATCGGAATAGATGAGGTATGACAGAGTTAATAGCGAAGATGGCTCCGAGCACCTCAGGTCACCGGGTCGAGATTTCTCTTCGCACCTCGATGAAGCAAATCGAGAAGCTGGATCCAGTGGTCCATTGAGCCTCATAACCCAACCGGATGAAGCCCTCCGCCAAACCCCAATCAAGAACGAAACAAATAACGCCGCACAAGTATCATGGAGAGATCTTCCTAAAAAGAGACAACTTGTTGTTATTACCCTAGCTCGCATGAGCGAACCCCTCGTCCAGACCTCCCTTCAAGTAAGCTTCCCATGGTCCTCTTTCTAACCTCAGACTAACAACTACGAGGCTTACATGTTCTACCAACTCAAATGGTTCTCCCCAGATCTCCCAGACTCTACCATCTCCGCCCAAGCCGGCCTCCTCCACGCAAGTTTCACAGCTGCTCAATTCCTAACAGCTATGATCTGGGGCCGCGTTGCAGACTCCAAATCTGCAGGCCGGAAGACGGTTCTACTCATTGGACTATGCGGCACGAGTCTCTCATGTCTTGGCTTCGGCTTCTCAACAACCTTCTGGCAGGCTCTCATCTTCAGGACCATTGGCGGCGCGACGAACGGGAATGTTGGCGTTATGCGCACCATGATCAGTGAGATCGTCCGCGAGAAGAAATACCAATCTCGCGCCTTTCTCCTCTTACCTATGACCTTCAACATCGGGGTCATCATAGGTCCTATCTTGGGAGGTATTCTCTCGGACCCGGCCGGCAGCTACCCTAGCGTCTTCGGGAGCGTGAACTTCTTCATCAAGTACCCTTACGCAGCACCCAACATTGTGAGCTCCATCTTCCTCGCCAGTTCAGCTTTGGCGGTTTGGTTTGGTCTTGAAGAGACCCTTGATGCGCTGCGTGATCGGGGGCCTGACTTGGGCTCGCGGACGGGAAAGAAGATTGTGGCCTTGTTTCGGAGGGTTGCGCACTCTAGGAATGCGAGCTATGAGGCTTTGCCCAGCTCAGACCTCGAGTTGAATGGTGGGTCAGCGGGTGCTAAGCAATCAACGAGACGATATACCCAAAGGCTCCCCTTCCGACGTATCTTCACCCGCAATGTCGCCCTAACGTTCCTGGCACACTTCTTAATGGCCTTGCATATCGGGACCTTCAACTCACTGTGGTTTGTCCTTTTGTCCACGCCTGTCTGGGACCCCAAGACCTCCGATACGAAGCCACACCTGCCTTTCTTCTTCACCGGAGGACTAGGGCTGCATCCTCGGTCTGTAGGACTCGCTATGGCAATCTTGGGTTTCATTGGCATCAACTTGCAGCTGTTCCTCTACCCAAGAGTCTCAGGATGGCTAGGAACAGTTAAAGCGTGGCGACTTTCCCTTTGCTGCTTCCCTGTGGCTTACTTCCTCGTCCCATATCTCTCTACCGTGCCGAGCAGCTCACCCCCGCCTCACTCTAAGACGGGAGTATTCGTTTGGTTGGCGATAGTTGGCGTGCTCTTCATACAAGTGCTAGGCCGAACATTTGCGCTTCCCAGCCAGACCATCCTGGTGAACAATTGCTCGCCACATCCGAGTGTTCTGGGAACGATTCACGGATTGGGACAGAGTGCCAGTAGCGCTGGGAGGACTATAGGCCCGATCATGGGCGGACTAATATATGGATTTGGTCTCAAGGAAGGGATTGTTGGCCTGGTGTTTTGGCTGCTTAGCAGCGTAGCTATATGCGGTTTCTTGGCTAGTCTGTTGGTTAGAGAGGGGGACGGGCATGAGATTTGGCTCGAGGGCGATGAGGACGAATTTGTAGAATCAGAAGCCCAGCCAGGGGGCCGATAAACAGGAGAATTCACTTTCAAGAATGGCCCCGACGATGCAACGACTGTGCTCTTATCCATTCATTTTATCCAAGTCATAACGCCTATCGTTTTGCCGCCTGCCCTTCTACGTATTGTTACATCCATACAGTTTCGATGCCAATACGGCCTTTCCCGTTTCCATTACCATCAAACGCCAGGTTTAGACCCAAACATAGTCAAACTCTTAAGTGAACTCCTTCGGTCTTTGCTCGCCTCCCAGATTGAGCTCCCGGTCATCGTCATCTCGCGACGAGCTTCTCCAAGGCGACATAGGCGACACAGGGCGCAGGCCGATATTGTTCTGGCTTGACGGCGCCTCGTATCCTGGTGGCGGGTCAGATGGGTAGCCAGCATTTGGCGGGGGTTGTTGTCGCCATGGCTCCTGGGGGTATGACGGCGGAGCACCAGCCAGCGGGCCTCGGGCACCGCGTCCGGCACGCTTGTCGAGGAATCGCCTTCCAAACAAAGCGACGAGGCTAGCCAAGCAGATGAAGATGATGAGACCGGCAAGGATCATGCCGTACCTTCGGTTCAGAGCGAACGTGAAGCCGCTAAGGCAGGGTTAGCGTGAGTGACACATCAGGTAGGGGGTTGAACATACATGAATGCATTCAAGGTGCCGAGGAAGAGTATCCCCCTTCCGAGCCAGCGATGAATCCTGCCGTATTTGGTCGGTGCCTGCGTCTGCTTGTATTTTCTGTGGTGAAGGAATCCGAGACCGAACTGGCCTAACAAGAACGCTACAACCAAGATTCCAATAATTTGGTGGGTAGAATCGAAGCCGCGGGACTGGAGGCAGCGTTAGGTCAACATTCGGAAGCGCTGAGGCAGTGATACTTACTCGCTGATATTGGAAACTCGTGACAATGCCAAGCGCAAAGCCTATCAACACGCCTACGAGAGCGACCGTCTGGTTCAGTCCATGCCATCGCACCCACCCTCCAGCCCTGAGGAGGACAACGCCGAGGGGCATTAAACCAACAATACAGAAGATCATGATCACGCCATGCAGTGTAGACTTCCAATCCGACTTGCCCTTGTGCCTGCTGTCCTGCGTAGTCCCCTCGTTCTCCGAGTCCTCCGTCAGCACAGGCGGATCAGCTACTCCTTGGGTTCGCTTCGAGTCGATGGTGAAAGTCCCATACTCCTGATGAAACTTGAGCGGAGCCGTGGGGCGGTCGCTGGCGAAGCCTTCCTTTGGGCCAAACGCATAGATGGCTTTCTGGTCAGGCGACGATACATCGAGCCAGCCGCTGTTGGAGCCGCCCGCAGGCCAGCTGCGGCAGTGTTTCGCGCATTTGGCCACGAATATCATGTGGTCGTCGAAGATGCCCGTGCCAGCGAGAGGCTCGATTTCCATCTCCTCGTAGTACTTTGGCTCGTAGTGTCCGTTGGCGAGGCGTGGCGAGAACGTAACGTTGTCACCCTTCTCGTTCATGTAGATCATCAGGTACAACGCGCCGTCCATATCCTCGCTGCCGAGACCAACGGCACCCCATGAGATGCCGACTGGCACGCGTAGACTGAAGTAAATGTCCTTGTTGTTATGATCGGGGACGGTGAGGGCGAAGGCGACCTGGCCGCCGGGCGAGATGAAGGTGGACTGGCCATTGGGGTTGTCTGGGTCTTCTTCGGCGAGGATGGAGGGAACGAGGGCTATAAGATGGTATCGTCAGTTGGCTCTTCTTGACGTGAGTTGTTGGTGGTTTGATCTGGGGAATGAGGCTCTGGCCAGGGTCATGCTAGCGAAACTGGATCCTTTGATGGGGACGTTGTAAGAGTTTATGCTTACCTGCAGCCGCAGCTAGGGCCATACGCCCAAAGTCGCGAAACAACATGATCTTGGCAGTCTAAATCTCTTAATGGACGCTTTTCGAGTTGAAGCCACGAAGAAGGGCATGTCAAACAGATGAGGGAGAGAGACTGGGAATACGAACGAAGGGAAAGGAGGGCACGCTACCGGGTGGTGGTTAATCTCGCCAGCCAGCGCAGGGATCCAGTAGATTGCCCGATCAGCGGTGATGTGGTATGCAGCCACATCCAGCCCAAGAACATCTCCTTTCCTCGAAGAAAGAGGATTTGCAATGATGCGAGTCAAGTGACGTAGCGTACTCTGATTTAAGCATGAAGATAGGGACGTAAATGTTTATTTACAACTACACCGACTGCCTTCTTTGATAACTTAATTTGGTCAACAGGACAGGTCTGTGATGCTGACTGCGTGAGGCCTGGGCTCAAGAATCCATCATGAATTGTAACAAACAGACCTTGATTCGTTGCTGGGTTGCTTAGGTTTAGCGGCGTCGATTAGCGCATTTAGTCGTTGCCCAATCCGCCTTTAGGTCAGGGGCCAGCTCCACCACTAAACTACCTAAACCCACATGCCTGTCTCCAACTCCCGTCATCATACGGAGTAAACATCACAGGGGTCGTACATTTCAGAACTCAGGGACTACTGTGTTTGTGTATATCTGAAAGAGAGTCAGAGGATGAGTGCGACATGCTAGGCTACTGCCACAGTGTCGTTGCTGGGATGACATGATCTTGGGTTGACCTGCTCATCTTGGATTGGTTGGTGTCTTGTTGCATGATTCTTGGTATTGCATGAAATCCGGACCTTGTTATGTATGCCTCGCTGTGATCCATGTGACCTTAATAAGAGCGGCATAAGAGAAGCCTGGAGTTGGTAAAGTCTTATAATTCATAGCAAGATCTGATGAAGTGATTCTAGTTAGGGCTAAGGTAGTTTTATGATATAAGTCTCAATATTCCAACCTGAAGGCACAAGCTGGGACGTGGGATGAGGTGTTCGTCCTTCAAAGGCCAAATGTCGCTCGGCCGCGACACAAATGGAATCTACATGTAAGAATTATCAACGAGATAAGTAGTGAAGCACAAGATTCGACATTCAAGAGGAGTCTATACGGGTGCGTATAAGCCTTCTAAGGTGTTAGGGTTCCTGCTTGGCCGTTGAACTATCACGGAAGGGTAACAGCCACAAGACCCACTCTGACGCAGGTCCTCGAGGTTTATCTAATCGTGGTCTAAACACCACGATTCACGAACCTTTCTTAGACAGCTGTCCCAAACCACCAACATAACCAGAACCCCGACCTTGGGTATTAACCGATAGCCCTCCGTTCTAGCATCGGTTGCGTCCCAGGCTCTCAACATGTCGACATACCTCTCCATGCTAGGCTGGGCATTCCTCCCAAGCGTACTTCCACCACCGGTCTTTGGTGAACTCTAGCTAACCCGTGCCAGCTCGCAACATCCTGGGTCCAGACGATATACTACGGCATCACTATCCGCGCCGGCGATCCGAAACCCGCCCCCGGCTCACCGCGCTTCAATACCCACCGCCGCGTCATCCACATCCTCGTTGTAGCGGTCTACCTCCTCTACACCATCTACGAAGCCGACTACGACCAGCGCCGCTTCCCTTCCTTCTACGCCGACCTGAACGTGCCCTTCTCCGCCGGCGATCGCGAAATCAAGAGTCGCTTCCGCCGTCTCGCCGCCCTCCACCACCCGGACAAGGCGGGCGCTGATGCGACGGACTCGGCGAACTACTTCATCCATTTAAAGCTCGCGAGCGATACTCTTCAGGATGCTGCCAAGCGGTTTGCATACGAGCGCTTTGGGCCTGAGGTTGTGCGATGGCAGAAGTGCGTCACAATAAAGGACTACGTGTTCAGGGGCGTTGTTTCGAGCGTTCTGCCGCACTATGGTGTTGCTGCTGCGAGTATCTATGGGCTCGGCTTGTTTGGTTATATGGAGTTTGGCAAATACTACCGATGGCTCATCCTAATTGCGCTCTGCACTTTTGAGCTACACACCGTCACGCGCCCCGGGTTTCCGCCTCTACTGAACGCCATTAACGCGATTCTTGCACGGGTGACAACACATTCGCCCTATCTACCCTTCCAACTCATCTCACTTGCTCGGAAACTCATCATTACCATATACATCGCCCTCTCGCAGATCGGCCCTCTCCTTTCAGAGCAATTGGGTGCGGCAAAGAAACCTGCCGAGGATGACGAGAAGGCTTTGCGGCAGAGTCTAGAGCGCTTGGAAGTGATAAGTAAACAGCTGGACGGTGATGTTGTACGATTGTTGGATATGGAACTCGCGCCGTACAAGGGCGATCCTGAGGCGACGTCAAACTTGCAGGGGAAGATGAGGGAGTGGCTCGTGCAGAATACCATTAGGGCCGATCCTATGGTGAGGGACGCGTTGGGTACGTCATTCAGGAGACGAAGGATCGATGCTCCAGCGGGAGCGAGAGGGAATCGATAGAATCGTGATGAAGCGAAATTACTATATATGAAATAGAGTACAATGTTCTAGAGTACAGAATAAACGCCGGAAGACCACCTGTACAGATTACCCATGAAATATTTGACCATTCCCAAGCCGACTTCTATCCTAGGCCGTTAGTATAGTTTTGCTTTGTAGGTCATAGTCTTTCTAATAGCCGTAAGTTGTGTGATGTTTACGTACACCACTCTTAATATGTCTATCCAAATAAAGTTGGATTAGAGTCTCTCCGCGCCTCTGGTTTCGATAGGAATCATACACATCCCCACAAAAGCCGAAAGAATCAACGCCGCGGACATATAAATGGGGGTAGTGGCGCCATCACCCGGCATACTCGCTGCTAGAACTGGTGCTATCAAGCCCGTGATCCTATTCAGGAAACTGGCAGTCCCGGTGCCTGCTCCTCGCACTGGCGCAGGGAATATCTCTGGGGTGAACGCGTACAGTACGCCGTACATGATATTCTGCGAGAAGGCCTCGATGCACGAGAAGAATAGCTGGGAGGATGGTGTGGTGCCGTAGATGACAAAGAGGAAGAGGAAGATGGCGGAGATGAGCGTTGAGCCGGCGAGGGTACCGCGGCGGCCGAGGAAGGGGGAGCGGCGGTCGACGAGGTAAGCTGCTAGCAGACTGCCAGGCACGCCCATGATGGATGTTATGGCGTAGTTGCGATATGTTTCGGCGGTGATGATGGAGGTTTCGGACTGGACGCCGCTGGCCTCAGTGTGGGCGCGGGCGAAGTACTGGGGGAGGAAGGCATTGAAGAGGGGGTAGCCCATGCCGATGGATGCCCAACAGAACCAGATGAGCCCTGTGGCGAGACCAAGCGTCTTGGTCTTGAATAGCGGACGCAGACGATCTGCTGAAAGTGCCTTGAGTTTATCTTTGAGGAGATTCGTAGTGGACTGCGGGTGGAGTTGTTGAGCGACACGCTGTTGACGAGGCTCATCCTCTGTGAATGCGACTTGATCTAGGATCTTAGAAGTCAACCATGTCTTGGTGTTGTTCCTGTAGGCGATGCCGTGAACCACCGCGACGGCTTCGTTCTGTCGCCCATTGTTGAGGAGGAACTTGGGTGACTCGAAGAGATGGAAGATAAAGAATCGGAACATGAACATGGCAAAGGTAATGATTCCGATGGTAACAACGAAGTAACGCCAGCCCTGTTCCGGCGGCCACCTACCAATGAAGAACCACGCAACCAGCGACGACACGAGTTGTCCGATCGGCCACCAAACAGACAACAGCGTCAGCAGGGCGCTGGAGGCATCGGGTAGAAACTCAAGGAACAATGCGCCGTCTACGGGGAGATTTCCACCCACGCCGAAGCCAAGGGCACCGAAGAGGAGGCAGACGCCCCCCCAACTTTGCGCGTAGGCGGCCAAGATGCCGAAGACGCTAGTGATGAGGAGCGTCATGTTGAAGGCGATGCGGCGGCCCAGAAAGTCAGAGCCGATTCCCCAGACGAAACTGCCGAGCGAGAGACCCAAGAAGAGCGCGCTGGTGGTGTAGCGGACTGTCTTTTCGTCGATGCCGAACTCCGCTGAGAGGGAGGGGAGAACCAAGGAAACGCCCTGGGAGGTGTTAGTTATGTTCGATCCATGGATGGTTTCCTATCGCTTACTTGTAACCATAGACTGGATTTATGGTTAGCAACTGCTTGATATGAAAGTGAAGTTGAGTGAGGCGACTTACTTATCTGCAAACCATCCGAAGCCGCAAAGAATGAAGAGCTGCCAATTGTAACTGCCCATGCCAATATCCCCAATCGCCTTATTGATAAGCTTTGACTTGACTGTTTGCCATGTTAATTCTGTACAGACCTCGGATCCTTGAGCCACTTACTCTCATACGTCGTCCATTGCCCCCTGCGTCCTTCTCTCATCTCCTGCCGTAGCCCTTCGATGGTATACTCTGCCGCATTCATCTGCAACATGCCCTCGTTCTCCTGATCCCTAGGCTTAGGCTCATCGCCATCTTCCAAATACTCCTCACCATCATCCCGAGCTTCAAACTCAGTTTTTCCTGCTCTTGCTGAGGCGCTGTAGATATGTGCGCGCTCTAGAGGGACCAGGACACCAGTGTAGTCATCCACCGACTCTACACGCCCCGACCCTAGATGCCATGAGATCCTCATCGCGATAGCCGCTCCCGCGAGGTTCCGTCCCAGCCAGTATCGCCGAAATGCTGCATAAGAAGAGGATGTCCTACGAGGCGGTGCACACGTGACCCCCTTGCCTATTCAGCCAGGGTGAAGAGTGTGCAAGGAGAAGAGGATCAATTACGATGCGACGGGCCGACCAGCGTAAGGATAGGCCTGAAAGCAAGCTTGGATGATATCTGAGAATAGTTCGATGATGTTCGCTGCTAGTTTAGTATAGTAATGATGTTTCGTATGAACGTGAAGAGCCGTTGATGACTTGATAATAAAGAAAATGTCCCAATTGGAGATGTGAGATAAAGGCTGAGGCGACATGGGGAATGGAGAGGACAAGTCATGACCAAGAATAAGGAGTTGATGATCCCCCGTATTTCTGGCGCTACGCACTAGAATACAGGGGCTTGACAGCGCTAGCGGGAGCCACTGGCATCCATGGCTTGGCAGCATCTTTAATCACCCTCACATTTAGTCATGAAAATCCCCGTTTTCTTGGCCGACTGGATTATTTTTTGTCTCGGGACGTCCAATCGGCCGACAAAATGATGAGGCTTTGATATTGGAGCTGCCTAGTCTCGGGGCTATCTGCGGGATGGAGACGCTCCTAGCTCCGTGCTCTCTTAGGGAACGTCCGTGGATGGAACTCTAAACGCGATGAACCTTGGCATGTAGGGGCTGAAGCCTGCATACCTTTAATTGCTGGATTGGTGCTGATGTACGCCGCCTCTCGTCTAATTGGCAATTGACTGTTCCTCATGAAGTTTCATAAAAAATTCCTGATGAAGTTCATGACAAGTTCGTGATGTTTGCGGGACTAGAAGCACCAAACGCATATCACTATCGAAGTACAATTAAGGTTACCGGTCCTTCTTCGATTTCATGTGGGTGGAGTCGCCAACTTGTTGCAATAATAGAAAGAGAATCCCCTGGAAAACGGCACGCCTCATACTTTTTCTACTCGTGTAGGTTATATGCATGATGCTATTAAGCTGCACCATTTCAGAATCCGAGAGCTTTCGTTTGCATGGCGTTTACGAACCGCATTTTTTGACTTATTGGCTTGCTAAAAAATCTCTGAACATTGAGCAAATACATATGTGCTTAGCCAAGCACTATGGGCTTTCGCCGAAGCCATTCATATCATAAAGTCAGGGCCATTCGGATAGATAGTCCATCAAGTCATACATCCACAACTCCATACTCCAGACCGTATCGTACTGTGAAAACAGGCCTTCTTAAAAAGAATTCTTATGTAGGCCGCCCAGCCGCCTTCTTATTCCTCATCCTCATCGCTAGTGGCCTCGATGTTGGCCTTTTCTGATCTGGCCTTGTCTTTCTTTGGTTTCTTCGTTGGTACGAGGGCAGTCGAGGTCTCTTCCTCAGGGTCGTCAACGGATTGGCCAAGTTCTCGAAGAGCCTCGTTGATACCAGGGATCGACTTGATAAGGGCCGTGTATTGGTCGACGGAGAGGGAGATGCCCTGAAAATTGAGATTAGCAATCATGGTAAGTGGATGGAGGGTATCGTGGGAGGGTAGACACCTTCTTGCCCGGGAGCATCTTGCCGTCCTTTTCGTAGTACTCTCGAATATTGATGAAACTCATCTTCTTGAATTGCGACACGCCAACCCGTCGCTTACTTGACAACTGCGTCGCACCGTCAGAATGGCATTGAAATTCGAAGTGCAGTGCTCATACCTCCCAGAATGGATTGCCTTCGTTGTCTTTACCATCAGGCTCACCAGCCGAGGAACTGTTCTTGGCCTTCTTGGCAGCTTTCTTGAGGATCTCAGGTTCACTAGCGTCTGAGTCCTCCACCATGCTCGCAGTGCGCTTTTTGGAGTATTTCGACATTTTCGTGGCGTGGCGTCACGTCGCACTACTGTGAACGATATCGCGATGTAAATGATTCGGAGGTTGCGACTCGGTTCTGGGTTGGAAGTGGGATGTAATGTCTGAGATTGGAGAGATAAGGTACGGAGTTGGATCGGAGCTGGAGGGGAGAAAACGCGTCTGGCACGCTGCCCCTGGTCGCGGATAAGATGGAGAAAGGTGACGCCAACTCACGTGACAACCGCTGCCCTCGGGAGGCTCGGTTTCGATGGCGTTATATGGCAGGTCACTGCAGCTTACACAGTTTGGTTACACTGCTGAATACACAACCTCGCCTATTCTCTATGCTTGACGGCTCCAACAACCTCCTCCTCGGTTTGTCGATTCTCACGTATTTCCAATTTAGAGGCTCGTGATAGTGGGACTGCCCTGCTGAAAACGTCCACTGTAAGCTCGCGGCAGGGGGTCCGTGTTGCCGTTTTTAGCGCCAGTCAGCCAACCACAGCCACCATCTTTGACATGCGAGACGTGGTCTGAATGACAGGGGGCCCCATCAGTCTAGAACCCCCTGAAAGAAGATCTCATTCAACTCCGTGCACTTTATACAATCCAAGCCATGACAATCTGAAACCCAGACTCTTCTACACCAGACGAGGCACGCGACTCAGCGTTCCAGCGAGACACGACCCGAATACCCTCCTATCCTCCGTCCTCGACCGTGATCTCGACTCCTCCTGCTCTGGCCTCTCCTGCTATGCTGACGATATCCCCCTACGGTATCGCTACGGTCGTTCAATTAAGCAGTGGAGGATTGCGCCAAGCTCGAAGCTATCGATCCAAATGAATTCAACTGCCGACCACGATGCCCCTCAACCAAGCGCCCCCGCGGCGGACCAGAAGAAGCCTGAGGCCTCTGAGCTCAATGGATCACCATTGCCTCAGCGCAGCGACGAGAAGCCGCCATTGAGCGACACAACCCCTATTAAGATGCCCATCGCAGACACCAGAGCACCCTCCACCACGACAGGGGAAGACACACCCGTTGCAAAGGCGCTCCATTTCCTCGCAACCGCAACACCAGGCAAGCTCGCAGGAGTCGCCCTTGGCTTTGCTGCCGTCACATACTTGACACTTGGTCGACTGGGACTTATTCTCATTGGCGCATTTGGCGGTGTGGTCGGCTTCATCTCGTGGGAAGCTCGGAACCCTGAGGTTGCAAAAGCTGTGCGTGGAGAAAAGGGGGTCGACATCCTAGAACGACTCTACCTCGATTCGAAGAATAGAAAGGCGGAGGAGAACACCGAGGACAACAGCGAAGATGAGGCGGCTGTCCTCAAGAGCTTCGACGATTTTCGCCCAGAGACCAAGGAAGCTCTGGGTGGTCTCGTCGATGCTGTTATCAAAGACTATATCAAATGGTGGTACAGCCCCATCGTACCCTCTGATCACTCGTTTCCCTTAGCATGCCGAAAGACCCTCACGTCTTATATACTCGCGATCTCTAACCACCTATGCCGGAAACGACCGGCCGACGCATTTCTCGATCTCCTTACAAACTCCTCCTCGATTGTCATCGTTTTTATGTCCGAACTTGCGGCCGCTTTCCAAGATCTTCCACCAGACTCCAGTATGACGGCAGCAGACGCCATGTATAACTATCTTGCCTCAAATCCCGATTGCCATTTAGCGAATCTACTAAACCAAAGACAACAAGCAACAAAATTTAAAATGGTTGCTGAGGACCTCCTGGGGTTCTTGGATAAGAACTCATACAACTGCGACCCTGCGAGGATATTCTTAAGAGAAATCCTCGCAAACTCAGTCCTCGAAAACACTTTAAAAAGATGTAGCAGGGCTGACTGGATCAATGGATGGATCGTCTACCTCCTTGAATCCGGTGAACCAGATCTCAACCAGGCCATTGATTATGGAATGCAAACTGGCCCCGATAATAATGTATTTGCGGACATGGATGGGAATGTCGGCAACATCGGCATTGCCAAGCCGCGAAACAAGGATGTAAGCGGACACAAGAAGAAACTCAGCAAGGCAGAAGAAGAGTTGGACGAGGCTATGGAAGAAATGAAGCGGATGAACGACATGATCGTCAAAGAAGAAGAAGCTCGAAGAAAGCGAGCGTCTACCCTTACAGAGAAATCAGAACAACAAGGTTCGGGTCAAGGTAGGGGATCTAGTGACTCTGAAAGTCAAAAGAGAACTGCGAACGGTGTACGCTCGGCTTCCACCTCCGGAGGCCCAGGCCACAAACTTTTGCCCTCTGTTACCTCAACGGATGGGTTTTCCACAAAGAGCGATGTCGCAACAACTCCATTGACGCCACGGTCGCCCATGGATACTTCGAGTCCAAACTCTTCTCCGAGGCGATCTGAAGGGGCTCGATTTACGAGTTTCGATCAGATTGTACCTGAGGCGCAATCTGAAGACGCAGATGAGGAGGCACCTAAGAAGGCACCTCTCACCCTTCATAACGCCTCGATAACTCTACATGATGATTCCACTGGAGATGGTGGTGGTCGTATCCGAACGAAGCCGAACTGGGATTACTGGGTTCAGGTAGAGCCTGCTGTCACTAGTTATCCCGGGTGGATGATTGTGCGCAGGTATTCAGACTTTGAGACTTTACATGAGATCTTAAGACGAATTGCAAATATCTCGGGAGCGACAGCCTTCACCGAGCTTCATAAGGATTTGCCGAGTTGGAAAGTTCACACCCGAGAGTCACTACGTGGGGAGCTTGAGCGATATTTGCGGGACGCCTGCTGGTATCAGAGCCTGGCGGAGAGTGAGGGTATGAAGCGATTCTTAGAGAAGTCCCAAGGACATACTCATGGCGGATCTAAGACGGGCTTCGGCTGGGATACAGTTGGGAAGAATATGCTCGACGTACTGTCGACGGCGCCAAAGGGTGCAATGGAAAGTGGCAAGACACTCGTTGGAGGCGTTACGGGAGTCTTCGGCAACATACCTGGCCTTAGCAGGAAATCGACTCAGTCGGTAGACCTGACGAACTTGACAACGAGCTCTAGCAGACTCTCACTTTCGACTCCTCCTCGGCCGGAGAGTATGAGTATGAGATCTCCCGCTCGATCAGCTCGAGACAGTCTTGATAGCCAGCGGTCGTCTGTGATCTCTACACAGCCTACCAAGATGGCGCCGATGGAACGCAGGCCAAGCTACCAATCTCAAGGCGAATCGGATGGAGATCTCCGGATTGGTAGATTTGATCGAAAGGACTCGGCGTCAGCTTCAGCAAGTGCAAGACCTAGTAGAGAGCACAGCCGGGCACCTAGTCTTGCCCAGCTACGATCTCCGTCTTCTGCTAGCCTTGAGTTCATCAAGCTTCCACCACCGCCGGATCAGATTGCTGATGACTATGGATCGCCTAACAGTGGTGGCGATATGCAGTCAAAGCTGAATGATAGCATTCAAGCACAACAACATGGGCGGAGTGCGTCGGCTCCTCTCAGTTCGTCGGCATCTCTTACCTCGGTGAACGGCATGAAAAAGACACCGCTCAAACCCGTACGACAGTGGTCCCAGCTGTCAGAGTCGGAGACGCGTGTGGCGGTTGAGCTTCTGTTTGCCGTTATCAACGAGATGTATACGTTGTCTTCAGCCTGGAACATCCGACGTACCCTCCTTACCGCAGCTAAATCCTTCCTCCTCCGCCCCGGCAACCCGTCCCTTCTGACGGTACAGTCTATTATCCAAAATAACGTACTAGACGCCAACACTTCTGACGCCGGCATCGCGGCGCAACTGCGAAAACTCAGGGAGAACACAATGCCTACGGAGCAAGAACTTGCAGGCTGGCCAGCCGAGTTAACGCCACAAGAGAGTGAGAAGCTGAGGGTCAAAGCCCGCAAGCTGCTGATTAGGAGTGGCCTGCCAGCGGCTTTGATGGGAGTTATGGGCCAAGCGGCCACGGGCGATGCTTTGGGCCGGGTGTTTGATTGTTTACAGATCGAGGAGGTGGCGCGAGGCTTGATCTTTGGATTGATGTTGCAAGGCGTGAGGATTGTGACGCACTGATGTGGTTTTTTTTGGGACGTATATGAATGACTAGGTGTTCGGTGCAGAAACCTTGTACGATTAAGGTAACAAGTTGCTCGGGGTTCGGATATGGGAAACGGAGCATCTATGATCATTCCTCATGTATAACAGGACAAAGGCTGGAGGATATGAATTCCCGCCGGCAGGCTTATCCTTATGAATATCTATATTAATACCGCAACGCAGGCAAGGTGGCGTTTAGAAGCTTTCATCCAGACTAGTTTCTTGGGTGTGATTGTCGTACCGAGATGATGGAACGAGCCCTTACTCTAGGGAACGAGGTTGTCTATCTGGTGAACAATGTGCCTATCCCCGAATTGCCTTAGCTGTCCCAAACGCCCTGTCATGTCAGCCAAGACAGTTCAAGTTTTCCGATCCAGTCTTTCCCCCCGTATCGTGACCCTGGTTGCTCCTCAACCACCGCATGTGCAAGTCCTCAAATTTCCCCCGCCAGAACCCCACGCGTAGCGGGCGCCAGCAGCGCGAAGAGCAAAAAAAGAAAGGGCGGCGATGGTGAAGCACCGGTGCAAGCCTCAACTGTACAGCTTCGCAGCGTCGGCAAGATGGGCAAGCACACGAAGATCCCCCTCATCGCCGTCCATCGCGTAGCCAGACGCTACAGTACGGTCGCGTCGCATCGGCCCTACGATGATTAGGGCCACGCGGGCCAGCTAGGAACATCCCTGGGTTCCTGCGGAAGCCCGCTTCACGTCAGGCGAATCTAGAACCAGGCTCTGGCCCGAGCTCTCGGCGCCGATACCCCAGCCATTTTCTCGGCCGTTGACCGTGAAGCCGGAGTGCGGCTGGAATAGGAAGGCCGTTTGTGCGAGCTGAACACCTTCAATCCTCTTGGGGGGAAAATGTAAGGCGAAGCACCTCCTGCATAGAGGTTAGTAGTGGCCCTAGGGGAATTCAGCTACCCATTGCTTGGGAAGTAGGCAATCCGCGGGGAAGCCCTGTTGGGCTGCACTAAGATATTGGTGATGGTGATTGGCATCGGCGATATGATAATGTGGCAGGACGGGGTTGCAAAGGGAGGAGATCATCATGATGCCTCTAACATGTGCTTGCGTGCTAGTTAAGATTTAGGAAGTTCGGAAATCGGCAAGATGAAAGGACGGCGCTTTGACTAGTTTGAACAACTCGATTGCTTTTGTAATTTCCAACCTGGAATTCCACAACTCCTCTCAGGATAGGTACATTCTGCCGTGTTCTTACAATCATCATCCCCCGATCCCCTAGACTATAGCCCTGCTTATTCCAGTGCTACCCCCAAACTTAGTACATTAAAGTAAGCAAGCCTATCCCGCGTAAAAGGAAAAGATGTCCTATGATGCTGTTTAACTCATAGGATTTGACACATGAAAGGAATAAAACGGAATACACTGTGTCCCGTGTGTATGCTAGAATCACCCGCTTAGGGTGTGATGATATGAAAGTGTTGAGAAAATAGATCGGAAATGAAACGAAGATTAATGTATGCTTGCTGTGAAGCCGTAGACGTCGTATATGGTGCAAGGGACCGTGAAATCATGCTCGCTGTGGGAAAGGAATGTCGTACGGGTATCAAATGAATGTTGACGATCGGCCGTTATTCGTACTATGTGGTAAGAAGGTGAAGTCGTGTAAGTGGGCTAGGCGAATATGATCCGTGCCAGCAGGTCTTTGCTCCGGTCTCATGGCTTGAAAACAGCACTAGTCAAGAGGATCAACCCCTCCTCAGCCGGCGCGTCTTTCAAGGGTGGTGTCGGTGCAGGAGGGCTCAAGGGCCTAGGGCTAGGAGTTTCCTTCTTCGCAGCGCTTCCATCAGTCAACCCGCTGAGCATCTCATGGCTCTTCTGCCGATGGAGCTGGACCCGTTTGGGATCGGGCACTGCCTCCTCAGAGACGCGCTCAGTGGCATTTGCGCTCATCTTAGTAATCTCGTTCTCAACATCAGCCAGAAGAGTGTAGACATCATCGCCAGCGTAGATCCGGATGCTCTCAACATCAGACCGCCTCAAAGAAGCAGTGCTGAGACGCTGATCGCCACCTAAACCGGCAGCCTCTTCAACAGCAGGATTTTCAAAGATGGTGCTTGGAACTTGGGCCACTACTCGCTGGGGAGACGACGAGTTGCTTGCTGTGTGAACGGAGGAGAAGGATTGCTTCAAAGGGCTCCGAGGTGGTGTCGAGATGTTACCGACGCCAGAGAGCCCAGCCACGGCTTGTTGCAGTGACTCACTAGCAGCAGCAGTAGAAGCACTACTAATAGAAAGGCAGGCCGCAGCGGCAACGTGCTCCAGCAGCTTCTGCCGTACGCGCGTGCGTCGGTTATCAGCTTGCTCGAGCTTGATGACCCAGTCATCAATCGAGGCGTCGAGCTCAGCCAAAGCTTCTTCTTGCTTAAGCATAGAGTCGTGGCTAAACTTGGCTACACGCGGAGAGCGTAGGTACTGGCAAATGCGTGAATGAAGGTTCCGCCGGCCAGTACGTAGAGAAGTGTATGTCCTCCGAAGATATTCTGCCCTCTCATCGAGATGTCGAAGTTCCTATAGTTCATTAGCTAGAATTCCATGTAATTCAGAGGCGAAGGCACTCACCTTGGACAGCGACTCAACATCCTCCGGTTTGAGGACCTCAAAACGCTCAACCTGACCAAAGGCCTGCTTCTGGAGCTTGTCAAGCTCCGGAGACTCGATGTTGGCGGCGGCATCGGCGAGCTTATACCCCTTCGGAAGTTGCTCAAATGCCTTTCGCTCAGTACTATTACTTCGCTTCGAACCCGCCCTCTTTAGCAAGGGTCCGTTATTATTGCGGACATCAGACCTCTTTCTAGGTCGTCCTCGATCCATGATACTGCTGTTGGACGACTCTGAAGCGCCTCTGCGATGTCCTCGCGAAGGAGTGCTAGCATCGGCGCTGACTGGGGTCACGCAGCGACTGTCCCATGGCTTTGGGGAAGACCTCTGAGATTCCATGATAGGCGCGGAGATAGGGGTTGGTAGTGTGCTGCAGGACAAAATGTTGGTGGATGAGGACATAGGGGTGCTGAGATCGGACATGGCTGTGTTTGGTGTAAAAGGGGTTCGGCTTCGAGGCGACTCTTCGATGCGAGTTGGCCTTAGCCCATCGCTGCCAGAGCGGAAATGGGAGTGTGACTGCCGCTGTCGAAGTTGAGGAGGTGGAGAGTTTGTCGACGGGATAACGAGAGGCGGGAGATGCTTCGACGAGCTTCTCTGGAGAGCATCCTCTACAGCAGAAAGAATATCGGAGCTCCCATCGTCGCTGGGGCTCATGCAGAGAAAAGTATCCGTCAATTGGTGTTGTCTCAAACTATTCCCGGGAGCACTGATGGACCTCTCATGTAGAGGTGGACGGCCTGGTATTGTAGCTATACTATCGTCAGTAACAATCACCAAGACAAACAAGGTACAGAGTCAGCGTACGAGAATCCATGGGAACTTCCTGAACTGTTGTCATCGGTCCAATTTCTGGTACGCTGATCTTGCGCCGCCGGATGAGGTTATGTTGGTTGACTCGAATTCTCAACCCAGCAGTCGCCGACTGTTTGTCGGCCTTGTCGCCATTCTGGGACATGGCGACGGCGAAGGCTTTCTCGGGGTCCAAAGCCTTGCCGCTGTTGAGCACCGGCAGGTGCCTTTCCCTAGGGAAGAGCTGGTACTTTCGTTGGGAGTCTGGCTGCTGCATTCTCCAAGTGAAAGACTTGTCCGCTTGGGATGTGGAAGAGTTTCTCTGGAGACAATATAGATGAGCCAGGATTCTTGGAAACGGAGATGAGTTGGAATGGATTGCTTTATACCGAATCAATGGAGGGATGGGGAGGGCTAGGCTTGGATATATGACTCGCATCGAGGTCGGCGATGCAATTGGCAATGTGAGCCATGGCGTCGAAAATCAAGAAAGTTTGGTATAGCTGCAGGGAGGGGAGGCGGGTGTTAGAGGTTGATGGAGACCTTCGGCTGGCACTACCGTTAAGCTCAGGGACGCGAGCTATAGGCCAAACGGCTGCACCGAGACTTAGGCCGTTTCTGCTCGAGGAGGCTCCAGGAAGTGGGTGCGAGGCAGCTTCTGGAACTCTGGATACTGAAGCTACCGTATATATTGGTTAAGGTGTGGAGGGAACTTCAGACGCTGGAGCAAGCCAAGGCCATGCACGTTGACATGGCCCCCCTCGACGGAGGGAGAGGTCCTGTTTTTCAGGTCAGAGACCCTGTCCCTGAAAATCACAAGCTTCCCCTGCCATGGTCAAAGTCCTGACTGATGGAGGGTAATGCACCGTCTCAAAAGCATCGAGAAGCTTTGCACAGATAGCCTGAGACAAGAGCAAACTTGCAGCCGGGGTTGCATTGGGGAGCAGGTGAGGTACACGACTTTGCTATGGCGTCCTGGGCACCGTCCAAAGTACCTCCCCCCGTCCACCGGGTCCACGGACGTCCCAGGGGTCGGAGACGATGGCGAAAAGCGGAATGGGTCCAAAGGGCCCTGTCAGAGGCTAAAGATCATCCTGAATGGCCACGAGGGTAGTTCCTAAGGTTGCAACCGATGGACGCCTGTTGAAGCTGTGAAACCCGCTTAAGCCCTGGGGGAGGCGTTGGCGTCTCGGCCCCCTTTGCGAAGGTGCGCTAGGGCAGCAGGGATCCGCTCCACCATGACGAGAGAGGGTCCAGGGCCCCTGAGCCAGTTGATCTTGGCATGTTGCTTTGTTGGAGACTCAAAAGTCCAAGACTCCATGACCACGCATTTTTGGTCGGGGGTGATCGGGCTTGGTGGAAGAGAAATTGTATGCTATGCAGGCTGGGAAAGCGCTGTAGGTTTCATGCGGAGTCATTCGGGAATAACTTGCTGCCGATCCATACCCCCAACCTTCCACTCGTATCTGGTTCTAAGCCTCACCATCCTGATTCTCACACTTCTGTCAAAGCGAATGTTCTTGATCATCGTCCCCGTCAGACGGCAGATCCGCGCCTAGAGAGCCCGTCCTGTCTGTCTCGCTTGTCTCCATCGCGAATCACAAGTGTTCGAAAGGATTGTGACAACCACACCCTCCCGTGCATAATGTTCCGCATTGCCAATTGGCACCTCCTGCAAAGATTGCTGGCCGCCAAGACTCAGGCAAGCACTAAGTAAAGAAAGAGTTGGGACGAAACAAACGTCCCATGCTTGAGATGATGGGTGACTAATGCCTACATTCCATACCTTACTGAGCTACTCGAGACAAACGGGCTCTGATTCAACCACTTGAATGTCACCCGTTGTAGCAAGACGGAGTCCGGCAGACCAACAGTGTTTCACTGCGTTAACCCTGCAGCATGAATCGCCTCTACGCAGATGACGCCAGAATATGCCATTGACGTCGTCGAGGGCTTGATGTGATACAAGGAACCCTCTGCCTAGATGCCACATGTTTTATCAGGGTCGTATCATTGGGAAGAAGCAAGAAATTCTTGATCGACAAGGAGCGATGCATTCAAGCTTGTACCGGGGGGTTCTCCGGATTCAAAGATTCCTTCCAGTAGAAGGCTTCTAAGTTTTGGCCCCTAGTAAACCTAGCGTTTCTGATCGCCCTTGGCTAATCGCCACGCTTTAGATACAGTAGTGTACTCCATGTTGTGCTGGTGGCACACTGGATCTCAGCAACTAACAGGTAGTTGCAGTTGAATGACATTGTTTTCTGTCTTCCTTAAGAGTTAATACCGTCGTGACTCGATCATTTTTCTTTTTTCCTCTTGCCCCTTTTTACATTCTCCATCCCTCTGCTACTTACGCGCACGCTTATCCCAATGGTACGACGTAACACAAAATCACAGTGCAGAGCAAACATCGCGATGCGAACACGAGTGTGTGTCATCGGAGTCTCGACGCTGAATCTCCATTAATATTGTCACAAGTCCAAAAAATCTTGCCTCCTGGTACAAACCATGCTCAATAGATCCATATGCCTAGATCTTATGTCAGTGCGTAGTGAGGGGTTGCACGGCTCCCTGCTTGCATCTTGGGCTGCATCTAGATCGAGTTGGGCCATTGCGTTTCCTGCTTGCAAAATTCGCTTTCGTTGCTGTATGCTTGCGCTCATCATGCCTTGCTTTCAGGGCCTTGTCAACGAGTGTATGTCTGACACCTGTCTATTCTTCCCGTGACGTTTCCTAGATTGCACCAATGGCTTCACGTACACATACAGGTAGTGACTTCTTATGCGGCACGGCAAAAGAAAATAAGCTGGTGTCTCAAATGATGACAGCAATAAGCCGCCTAATAAGATTAGAATCCTTGTAATTCATCCATTTTCTACGTACAGTACCAAACACTATGGAGTATGTTACATTATCACTTCAGTTGACATGGACCCTTCATTGTTTTCCGGATGGCAGAGCCGGACAGGGATCAACACAACCAGGGCTGCTCCCTCCCTGGCAGTCACTATCCTAACCCACCACACCTAGTTTCCTATTTATCTCCCTGACAATGTCTCCTTTGAGCCGGCGTTTCTGATCCACACTCTTGCCAATTTGAGAGAACTCCAGGATTAGCAGGGCCACGTGATGACGGATGGAAGCTGGGGGAACCAGTCTCGACTATTATCGTCCTTGATCCTCAGCAATTTTTCAACTTTAAACCTATCGCTTCGCTTATCTACATGTAGCAAAGCAAATGCCGTGGCTTGCACCAATTGAAACTTGTCGACTCGATCAGGTGCGCTCAGATGCGAAACCACTGGCAAGCACGTAAGGGCCAGGCCCAGAGCCAAGTCATCAATTATTCGGTTTATGCCTTGAAATTCCTGGAAGCCCAAAGATTGCTGCCCTAAGTTTTCGTGAACAACACCAAAAGTTTGTTTCATCTGGGTTTTCGCATAGCTCAAATCAGAACCAGCTGGGTAATAATAACTAAGGCGCAGTCATTCATGCAACACAATTGATACTAACGCAACGCAAATCATCCGCTGTCTTAGCGCCAATGCCTCGTTTCCCCAGGAGATTGGGGAAGAGGGGTATAGCATTGTCGAAGATAAATTCCAAGATTGCGTCTCATCCGGGGAGACTACTAGCATATCCGTTCTCGAGTTTGGTGTTGGCTCGGAAGCTCTGGTGTCATCACTCTGTCTCGGCTCCCGGAACTAGATGAGCAAGGGTTCTCAACGTGAAGGGAGGAGTCAAGGGTGAAAGGCTAATATGCTGGCGTGTCGTATAAGCGTTGGTGCAAATTAGTAAGGTGGTGATACTTTGAGCAATGGAAGGTCTCGGTCCCCATAGTCCAATTTTGCTGTGCTCAGTAGTGATCGTTAGCTACCCCCAACATGATGAGGTCGCATCAAGCTGCCGAATCCTTCGAACTACCTTGTCAATGCAACAAAGAGGGAGACTCTTTCATCACTCGGTGTGATATCAACGAAGGGAGGGGTTTGGGGGTTAGGGATGCAAGTAAAGTGTGGCGACTCCTCTTAGACGTGAGACTTCGTGTAAGTCATTCTGCTTGTCTTCGAAACGATCTGCGCTTGTTAGCATGCATCCCGCACATCATCAGCGAAACAGAACTTGACAACATTCTCTCACGTCTCAGTAAACAAGCAACAAGTGCGCGTAGGGGAACCGGGCTCGCGCTTACACTTGTCCAACCCCGCCTCCTGTCACGATAAGGCCGCCAGGTCGCTTGTGACCCGGCCGAGATATTGACCAGGGATCAAGCTTAAGGCTATATCACTCACAGCTTAAAGCCGGGGCTTCATTTTTTTGAAGGCCCAGGCTCGGTTAGTTGCTTGCGGCCCCTGCTCTGGTCCGAGTTCTAACGGCCGGGATCCCCACCACAGACTAACACCGTTGCCACCGTCGAGCGGTGCCGGCTGCCTTAGCCTTCTCACGGACATGCTCTATTCACTAGGCGGTCCTACCGCACCATATCCATACCGGCGTCCCTCAGGGCTAGGAGACGCCTGCCAACAAGCATCACCGTGGCTCCTCTGCGGCTACCAAGCTCGAAACTAGAAATTTCGCAGCCCGGACCAGGGAATTGGGAAGAGTTTGATGGCGAGCTGGCTTACGCCGTACATATTGCGGGGTTGAAACGGCGTTTCGAAGTCAGAGATCGTTCTCACCCTCGCTTCCTGCCGGATGAAGAATCGAGCACTGAATGGAAGGCATTGCGTAGGAGCAACGACGTCCAAAATCAATTGATTATATTATCATACTAACGATAGGGATAATAGGGATAGGGCTCGGATCTTATTGAGCGCAAGTACCATCTCCACTCGAAGAGCCATTGAAGCTGCCTAAGAGGGAGTAAGCAGTATCCCCTGTCGGTTTCATGTGTTGCAGATGCCCTTGCAATGCACCTCCCATCACCGCGGACTTAGGCGAGGGTCCAGGAACGCGGGATGTTTCTGCAAGCTCTTGAATTTAACCCGTTGTAACCTTGTGCTGCAGAGATTCCTCAACTCCCACAAGGTCCTCCCTGCGGAATTTTTAGGTCTATCCTATGAGAGGCCGTCAATGCCGGTGCACAGCCAAGTTCAAAGCTGTCAATTGATCTCTTTTCGGTGTAAGACGTCACCGCTTCCAGGGTCTAGTCTAACCGTGCTCAGATCGAAGGGTCGTTTGAACGAGGCTCAGCCCGGTATCAGGATTGTGGAACCGACGATCCAAACACGAGTGCCAACCTTCGTTCCGGAGCCTCCCAATTCCCCAAGTAGCGCCAGGCCCCTTACCGCACACTCAACCATGTGGTTGCGGAGCCTTCAATGGCTTTCCGGCTTAGGCAAGGATGCACCACCCTGCGACAATTTTTTAACGGTATCAGCGGAGTGACAGATTTCAGCTCGCTGGAAGAGGGCCATAATTGGCGAATCCAGAAGAGCAATCCTGATTTTCTCCTCGACAGACACGACAAAGCGTCACAAGCTGAGGCGAGGTTGCAATCTTGAGAGGCGGACCGAGCACATCTGTCCGCCATCAGCATCAGGGCCAGCTCTAACGTCGACGGTGACAATCTCCGTTTAACGGTGCAATCAAGCCCCTCTTCTTTCTTGGTGCACAGAAGGCACGGGAGGATATCTTTGTTTGAGACTGCCATAGAGCTGAGGCTAGAAATGTTCGAAGGAGGTCGGCAAGTGGGACTATCCGGACTCTCCGGACTCTCACCGAGACTAAGGCTGAGAAAATGGTACGTTTTAGACGTCAATTCAGTTCTGAAAGCGGAATCTGGTACTGAGACTGTCGTGTCCGTCGGGTATACGAGATGAAGTAATTGATACCACCGGCAGAGTCAGTTCCATACTCAACATATGGGGACGCAACCTGTTAGCCGGATGAGTGAATCGCCGAGAAGTGTAGACTCTGGTTCCCCTGTTACAGCTTTCGAGCCTTTTCAAAACAGAGCACGACGCTCTTCTCATGTCTTCTCGTAGCAGCAGTTCATATTGGCTGAATCGTAGGCTGGGATGCTTTCATTTACTAACTCACAGTATATTCGCATCAACAGAATCCCAACCCCTATCCCTACATCATTCTTGATCCTTTAAACGTCTGGGTTTTTGTTCAAAGGTCTGCATACGTGACAGGACTTGCCCAACTGTGGGATTAAAACGTAAACCTTGGTACTCATCCGTCCGCATGTTTTCTGTTTCTTTTGCGAGTTTTCTACTCTCTCGCGGCCGACTTGACTCTCACATCTCTAACGGTATCGATGACAGCTGTCAACAATAACCAATCATCTCCACCTTCAACACCCTCTCCACTAGGGTCAGAGTTCCGGACAGTTATTATAGTCTCCAGTTTCCTGAAGGCAAACGCATATGTCTTCGATCAAATCTACTGAAGGCTTAAGTTCACCGGCAGAGTTATCCAGCCTTGTCTTCGTCTATCACTATGAGCCTAATATGCAAGGGCAATCGATGACGATCTGTTCCTTTGCGCCACACGCAAGCTTCAAACCTCCCCAAAGATGTCTCTGATCGAATCATCCGTTCTACAGTTGGTTGCAAATATCCGTATCGTATCTGCCATTATGTCGGCGCGTGTAGTGGACTAATATCCGCCATGAGAAGCACAAGCGCCATCGCGTGTCTGATGAGCTCGTGAAAGTACCAGGAAGTTCTCGGGTTATGCAGGGTACGTCTAATCATCTACTTCAGAACTATCAAACATAAAGAACTTCGAGGAAAAGTACTACTAGGCGGGGAAGTTAAGTGGACGGAAGCCAGGCGATGTAAATGAATTGTCCCTACCTCACCGGGTGGCACACTCCCATCATTAATTACTACAGGCTAGGAAGTTTCCGCTCACCGTATGAGCAAAAAAAAGAAAATGATAATAAGACGGAATTAATTTACCTAGACAAGAGGTAGATCAGTATGCATCTGCAGTGATAGGAAATAAATGGCTCTCGCCGTAGGATTCAAGATATGATAGTACCCGGAAACCAATATGGTCATGAAATCAGTTATTCGATCAGGTATCTGTGTTAAAGAAAACCTTGGCGGCCCAAAAGGACGGCGAGAGAAACCTGGTGATGGGTCATTTATCCTCTCTCGACTTCTTAGCACACGCCATTCCCGCTTCTGATGAGTAACTTCAACCAAATCGACCCATTTCATAATTTATGAGACTAATGATGTCCCACAGTAGCTTACACCAATAAGTTTGACTGGCTAGCTCCTCCCATTCGTAGGCCACTTATCTAGGTTCTTTAGAGCACAAATCATCGATTCGGAATTTCCACTTCTTTGCAACCAAAAAGCTCAAATAAACATAGTGGGAAGCATCAATATAAAACATTGAACTTAAGAAGCTGTGTATGTGCGACGTGATCGGCCCAAGTTATTTTTTGTTAGTGATGTCCTTCGGAAGGCAGGAAGAAATTGAGTGAAATAGGGGCGGTCTCACGTGACGCTCCAAATGAGGAATGTCCCAGACCGCGTCCCACCAAAGCACTGCTTCATGACGTGAGTTACTAGCGAAAGAACACTTTCTCCTCACTCATGTCGCTCTTTTCCTTTCTCAGGCGGTCAATAATTCTTCGCAGCTCTCAAATTACACTGACAACCAAACTAAGACGGAGTTTTGCGACAGTCAACATGGCGACTCGAGATCCCAGCACCTTGTCCAACTACGGCGCCTGGCGCACTAGGCATACAACAGCCACCTTCAAGCTTGACTTTGAGGAAAAGCGTCTCAAAGGGTCGGTTGTTCTACAACTAGAATCTCAGACTCATAGAGAGAGCAGGGAGATCATTCTGGACACGAGATATCTTGACATTTCTACCATCAGCGTCAATTCAACCGAGTCAAAGTGGGAGCTGAAGGAGTTTTCCGATCCCCTCGGTGCACCGTTGCATGTTTCAGTCCCAGAGGGCGCTGCAAAAGGGGAAATTATAGATCTTGCTATCGACCTACAGACGACCAGCAAGTGCACTGCTTTACAATGGCTTACCCCAGCGCAGACATCGAACAAGAAACATCCCTATATGTTCTCACAGTGCCAAGCTATCAACGCCCGGTCTCTGTTCCCCTGCCAAGATACTCCGGATGTTAAGTCAACCTTTACTTTTAAACTCACGTCGACTTTGCCTGTTGTTGCGAGTGGCGTCCCTGTTGGGGATCACGAAGCCACGCCAGGTAGTGAGAAGCTCTACGAGTTTGAGCAGAAGGTCCCTATTCCTTCTTATCTCTTCGCAGTGGCATCTGGAGATATCGTAACTGCTCCCATCGGCCCCCGTAGCGTAGTAGCTACTGGACCCAACGAGTTGGAGGAGTGCAAGTGGGAACTTGAGCGAGACATGGAGAAGTTCATGGAGATCGCTGAGAAGCTCGTGTTTCCATACAAGTGGGGAGCATACAACGTCTTGGTCCTACCTCCGAGTTTCCCATATGGAGGTTTGTATTGCAAATCCCGGAGGTCAAATTTTCTACTAACCAAAGACTATCGTAGGCATGGAAAATCCTATCTACACTTTCGCGACTCCCACTATCATTAGTGGTGACCGTCAAAACGTGGATGTCATCGCTCACGAATTGAGCCACAGCTGGAGTGGTAACCTGGTTTCCAACGCAAGCTGGGAGCACTTGTAAGTTTTCTTGTTCCAGGACCAAAAATCTGCATCCTAAACTTCTTGTAGCTGGCTAAATGAGGGTTGGACCATGTACCTTGAGCGACGTATCCAAGCCGCCATTCACGGTGAGGCCGAGTTCGACTTTTCTGCCATTATTGGCTGGCAATCACTTTGTACGTATGATCTCCGCGGAAATGAGAAGATCACCACTAATCAGTTTCCCTTATCGTAGCGGATGCCGTTGATCTGTTCGGCAAAGATCATGAATTCACCAAACTCATCATTAAGCACGAAGGCCTTGATCCCGAGGATGTATACAGCACCGTTGCTTATGAAAAGGGTTTCCACTTCCTTTACTATCTAGAACGCCTTGTCGGCCGCGAAAACTTCGATAAGTTCATCCCCCATTACTTTACGAAGTGGTCGGAAAAGTCTTTGGACTCCTTCGAGTTCAAGCAAACGTTCTTGGATTTCTTCAACGGCCTGGGTAACGAGGACATCCAGAAGAAGATAGCTGAGATTGACTGGGATGACAAGTTCTACACCCCTGGCCTTCCTCCTAAGCCAGACTTCGATACTACGCTTGCCGACCAATGCTACCACTTGGCAAAGAAGTGGAAGGATGACGTAGGTCTATCTCTACTCCTCGTGGACCTCCTTACTAACATTTCTTTCAGTCCTTCGAGCCAAGCCCAGCCGACATTGAGGTCTTCACTGCGAACCAGAAGCTCGTCTTCTTGGCTGAAGTGCAGCAGGCCGGAGCACTCAGTCCGGAGCGATCCCAGCTCCTGGGCAAAGTTTATGAGTTCACTGCTTCTAAGAACGTCGAGCTCTTAGCCGCGTACTACGCGATTGCCCTTAATGCCGAGGATACCACTTCCTACCAAGGAGTCGCCGAGCTTCTTGGAAAAGTTGGTCGGATGAAGTTTGTGCGCCCGCTTTACCGTGGCTTGAATAAGGTAGACAGGCAACTCGCCCTGGACACCTTCTCCAAGAACAAGGATTTCTACCATCCCATCGCTAGAAATATGGTTGAGAAGGACTTGGGGATCTAGTTTAGAGATTCATACGCGTTCCGTGTATTTGAATTTAGATGGCCCTGAAGCATTGGCGACTGGGCATTTATTCTAGCCATGCAGAAGTCTTCAAAACCTCAGACCAAGCTTGGCCTGGAGTCTTATTGAACTGTTCAACCGACTCTACGTAATCTTTGCCAAAGTTACCATAGAGGTGCGGGAACCCGTCCTCCCATTTGCTCGATGACTCAAATTCCGCAAACCTCAGTTTGATGACCCAAAGCGACGGAAGTTGGTTGAAGAAACGATCAGCTGTGTCAGGTACCTAACGGCTATTTAGTGGCATGTTCCCTTGTCCTAGCCTTCAATCCTTGGGGCATATTACCTGTGTTGCGATACTGAGATGAATAAAGCCATCGTTCCGGTCAAGATCAGAAAGCGGATACTCCTGGGGAAATGGCTCGGGAGGTGATGAGGGGACTATCTTGTAGACGTATTTTGGGGACGATTGGGATGCCATAGCGTCTTCTTTATGGTAGTCTCAAAAGTAGGTTAAGATTTATCAATGAATATTCTGTATTAACTAGAAAAGACGATTTATTGTGAAAGAAAAGTCGTTTAGGGTAAATGGCGTTGCCGATTACACAGTGTTTCACAGTGTAGACGGTGTGATATCAAGCTTGACTTACGTGCCGAGACTGAACGGGCTTCGTTCCCACACTGTACGTATTACCCGAGCCGTTTCACGTGGAGCGATCTTAACATCCAACATCCAACTTACGACCTGCATCCTAATGTCGTCAAGAGCTAGGAACGAACCCATAATCCTGCGACGCCTCTTGGCCTAGCAAAATTACAACTACCGGGCCCGAAGGTCATTCCACTGTGACAGCGACTGATCAAAGAAAAGGCCTCAGGATGTCCCGAGGACCTGTTGCGTCCCAGCTTGTTCTGTTGGCAAACCTCCCATCTCGACCTATTGGTGACAAGGTCAGGTTTCTTGGATGGTATGACTAACGGCGCCCCTGCCTGTGTCTCAAGTCGACCTTGGTTTGGTGCTGCATGTTTCATGAACTTGCACTGACAAACAACAGTGTCATTTCTTATTCGACGGCGTCAGGTTGCCTATCTTTAGGCCATCTATATCCTCGGGATACTGATGTCACTGTCCTTGTGGATGCCAACCTGCTCCTAGAGACCCTAACGTCGGAACTGACACGTGTCGGTGAACATGTCAATGTGATAGGTTATATCACCTCGAAACAGCGATATCCTGGGATCAAATCAAGGGATCAAGAAACAGCTCAAGTTTCGATTCAAGCAATAATGATCTGGTCAACTGGTCCCATGAACATCCAGAAATATGAGTCGACTTTCACCAAGGATGGTGCCTTTAGTTAAAAGCGTGTATTTTCGCCACGTCGATACTCATTCGATCCCACTACCTCGGCTTATGCCCAAGTCAAAGATGTTGATGCACTTTCTTCTCAACAAGCTTCTGATGCCCATGTTGCCAGAAGTTGCTGCATGATGACACCTGGCTTTGAGGCTGATTCGTGGATTGCGATACTGCACATCAGAACTTGCTAAAGATCCGCCACACCCGCAATCATGAGTCGTGGAACTGGTTGTACAAGGCTCACCGAAAAGTGATTTCTCGTTGAGGCGCGTGCTCAAAGCGCCCGGTTGACATGGCCCCAATCAACCGCCGACATTCGGGTATCTCAACGTCGAGTGGGTCGAACGTGCGTTTTCACCTTCCGTCAACCGAAAGAACTGCAGCAGGGAAATCCAATTGGAACGCCGAACCTGGTCGGAAACCCCGACTAATTCATCTCCACCGCCTCAATGCAGCTTGACAAACACACATGCATATACCATAGCATAAAGAAGCAACTCGGGTACTGCTCCGACTCGTATGGCCTGCGTTGGGCTCGAATGGTGCCAGTTGGCATCTTGTCGCTGGACGGTGAGACCACGAATATACTGCGGGTATCAAACCTCTCGTCAATTGGGTATCTTGTTTGTGCTTCATTCACGCAGCCAAGCGCCCAACAATAACACCAATTCCGCCACAGATGCACAATCCTGGCACCTATCTATCACTCCTCGATGACCAAACCCCAACGGAATTATCCAGTGGCCCTATGGACCCAATCTGATATACGCTTCCCTGCAGCTCCGGATCGGGCCCGGACAGAGTCTAGACTGTCCCCATCCGCACCTTAAGACCCTCATCGGTTCTATGCGAGGACGAGTGTTGAAGTCCAATAGCGGTCATTGGTCGTCATGACGGCGGCGATCGTGGTGGCCTCGACGGGACTCCCATCTTCTGGATGGCTCGGATGTTGCACCTCTCGATACTATAACAGGCTGATGTAACGGTCGCTTGAGGGGCTTTTCCGGGTTCTGCTGAATCTTGGCTGCTGTCTGTCGGTCCCAGAGCTCCTTTGACTTTCGGCAAATGTCATCGATTTGTTCCTATTGAGAACAAAGATATCCGGTGTCAACAGACCGAAAGTGTGCTGTTCCACGAAGAGAATGGCTCACATCTGTTAGGCAAGAACCTGGGGTGGTGATGAGAAATCCGTCTTCTCCCTAAAAAGTGGGCATGAGCGTCGGAAGGACCCAGATTTGGCTCAAGGACTTGATACCTCAAATGTGTATGGACGGACGGTTGCTTGGGGCCCCAGGTAATACTGAAGCTCCTGGGTTATGACCTTTCTGTGGATATCCAGATGTGGAATCCAGTATCTGTTCATGACCGAAGACGACATTATGACGGAGGTCCAGAGTATGAAAGAAGCTGCAAGGCGGAACGTCGCTGATCAGGCTGTTTGGATATCAAGAAAAAAGACCAGGCTGGCTGAGGGTATTTATCTCGGCCTCGTTCTCTGATACCCTGGTTGAGGAGCCCCCTCGGACCGGTGCATTTCTCTACTAAGGAAGCCAAGAACGTAGGTCAGCTTCCAAGATGTACTTTGTGCGACGTACTCACCGCTTCCGTAGTCCAACAAGTTCGAAGCCACCTCCGTACTGGTGGGCTGCGTTGCATACATGCACAAGGTCTCTTTCCCGTTCCATATTTCCGGACCATTGTGGAAGATGATCCTTGTGATACGCCACAGACGATGCGAGCGTGCTAAAAGTGAGGCGAGCGGTGCGGCACTTCATTGGCGGTGGACTTCACAATCCGCCTCGCCAGCGTGGCAAACATCAAATCAGCTGCGCTCTACTAATGATGACTGTTGAAGGCTGCCCTCGGCATTGCAACTGTCTTCAAGGCAAGGCCGTGGTTCGCTTATCGTGTCGAGCTGAAAGAGTCGCGCAAAATTCAGTGCATCCGTTTTCGGACATATGGTGCCCAAAAAGTCCATTGGGTGGATGTCCTATTTCTAATCTGTCAATTATGCTTGATGTCCGTACCCGAGAAACTTCAGCTGGGAACCTCAAGAACACCGATCTGCACGGTTCCTGCCCGTGGCTTGGCCAGCGCTGGGCTCTCCGAGGCATGGCGAGGCTTATTGGATCAAGCAAGCGCGGGGCGCATGACTGGCCTCGATCCGTGGCATGATTGTCCATTATCGCCCCTCGTCGATCTGCGGGTTGTCGATCTTTCCTATCTGACAGGGACAGCGGCTCATGCATGCTGAAGCAAAGTCATGAGAGCATCAAGGGATCTGAAGATACCAGATGATCTCCAATCGCTGAGAAATTTGAATTCTTTAAGTATAAAGGAGCAATAACGATTACGTTCTTAGGCGCCAGTTCTTCGATTTACTTTTGAATTGCCAAGCATTCGGGAGCCAAATGCAGGGTTTATATGTTACCAAGGCTATGTTGGAGACACTCAAAATGAGGTCTTAGGATAAAGGACAGTACTCATGACGTTCGAAGTAGCCGAGAGAATTGTATGATTGGGAAGGAAGTCAAATCTCGTCAACGGGCATCAGCGATCATTTCACCGAGAAAAAAACACCATCTCAACAACTGCGAAACCACGCTGATGGGCTGTAATCACTTGCCGCAAAAAGCGATATGGTTGAAATGTGTTTAGGCCCAAGATACTCGAAGGCTGCGACATAGGTAGGTTTGAGGCTAGGCATGCTTACTGTAGGATACGACTTGCCTTGAACATACAAATTAAGTTCGTACTTGGTGTTGGTTGTCACAACTTCAAGCTTTCGTACCCGGGATAATATAGTGTCCGGGACCTGGCTGACAGCTGTTTTGATCACGACGTAACCTTAATGTTTGCCTGATATAGGCCAGCTACTGGGGACCGGACCAGCTGGTCAGACAGTGAGTTGCGGCACAACTCTGACGTCCAACTACCTTGGGGTAACGCCATTCTCCAAGTCGTGCACACTGGCAAGGAGCCACCAACCTTCCGACATTTTCTGCGAGAAGCCACTTGCTAGATGCGCGTAACCCCGGTTTATCATCCAAAATATTTCTTCTTTACACCAGTGCCTAGGATGTATTACGCCCTACCCGTACGCCTTGACAAGTTAAATTGATGTTAAGATTTGATTACCATGAGCTGAATGACTGCCCTCTTTCTACTGGAGTATGGTGCTTGCTGTCACCCCAAAGCTGAGCTAGAGATACGCCGCTCGAATCGAGACGTATCCTACCTTTTGAAAGTACGTTTAAGGGTCAAGTCAACCTTGCGTAAGGTACTTGATGTGACGGCCCGTTCTTGTTGATGTGAAGCTTATTTGGGCTGAAAATGTGTCTTTGAGCCGAAACGATGAAGCGGAAACCTTGTGGCTAAACATCATCATTGATATCCTTGGGTGGGTATTCCCTTCTCCAATCAATAATCAACGCTCTGAGTTGGTTGACATCGAAATATACAGACTTATTCACTGCCGGACTCAATGATTCTTAAACCGGCTTCAACTGATTCATTTGTTTATTAGGCTTTGAGCTGGTCCTGCGCCGGCTCGGAAGCCGAGTTGCTGTTGGTAAGCCGGCGGTGCCTTTTCCAACTGCATGGCTCTCCATGAAAGACATTCTCAGAGCATGTATCACTTACTACGCTTAAAGGTGCGCTAATAATTTATTCTGAAAGTCCATGAGTGGGACCCTTTGAGATGAAAGTAAGACACGAATGGCTTGACGTCGGGAGTTCTAGCCATGTTGGTCTTCGTGTACATACGAGCTGGAATGCTCTGTTTCAGTGGATGTTCCACAGGTGCGCTAGCATAAACAGAGTGTTGAGGTAGTTGCGAAACAAGGCCGCCAGAGAGAATGTTAGAGATTGCTTTACCACAACCTCAGTCTTTCTTCAGTGGTGACATGCTTGGAGGTTCAAATTGACAGGTGCTGAAACCCCTGCGGCTAATATTCGGCTTCTAATTGTCTGATTGGACCGATTCCATCTCATTCTTTACATCACCAGCACGTGAACATGCCGTCCCCTGACCAGCATAATCTCCGTGCCCCCAATCAAAGAGGAAAGTGGCACCTGCAGAGGGGTGGAACAGTGCCTGCTTGCTGCGCGTCCGCGTCCCCCAACTCCCGAAATTTGTTGACATTTGACAAGCAACCATCAGTCACCAGACAACCAAGCTTCAGGCTGGAACTCTTTTACGACAAAGTTCAGTCAGTATAGGCCGAGCTTCGCAACGAACTGAACGCCCAGTCGAGCCTCGTCCAGCACGACCGTTGACAGCTTTCCGTGACGAACCGTGCCCAGAAGGGCGACCCGGTGTCGTCATTTACTCGATAGCACCCTGACCCTGAGATACATACAGTACCTGAGTTTCGGGAGGGACCGCCGGCATCCTGAGGGGGCAAAAACAACAAGCACGCATACGCAGGCGCAGGCGGGACGATGAGCTGAGGGCTTTGATGGATGTTACGTCTTGCGCTCGCATGCAGCTTTCCTTGTGTTAACCCATACTTCAACAAACTTGCGGCTTTGGTTATCGAGTCGAGCTTGTAGCGATCGATCGCGTCGCATTGTCTACGACGAGGCTCTCACATAAAGGGGACCAAAACGGGTCCCCGCCGACATATTCGCAGCAATGGCGGGAGGTAACATCAAAGTGGTGGTGAGATGTCGGCCTTTCAATGGGAGAGGTAGGTCAAAACGGGCAGGCCGTCATCAGGCAAAGGGGGAAATGCTGATAGGGAAATAGAAATCGACCGAGGTTCGAAACGTATTGTGGACATGAAAGGGAATCAAACGGTACTTTCTGCACCACAGGGACACTCCGGCAAAGGCGCAAAGGATGGAGGGGCCAAGACGTTCGCATTCGATCGGTCGTACTGGTCCTTCGACAAAAGCGACCCGAATTATGCAGGGCAATCGAGCCTCTTCGACGATTTGGGGAAGCCCTTGCTGGACAACGCATTTCAAGGCTATAACAACTGTATTTTCGCCTATGGCCAGACAGGTTCCGGAAAGTCCTATTCGATGATGGGATATGGCAAGGAAGTCGGCATCATTCCCATGATTTGTCAGGACATGTTCAACAGGATAAATGCCATTCAGGAGGACAAGACTACTAAGTGCACCGTCGAAGTCTCCTATCTCGAAATTTATAACGAACGAGTACGCGATCTACTGAATCCATCTACAAAGGGGAATCTGAAGGTTCGAGAACATCCATCGACCGGCCCCTACGTCGAAGATCTAGCCAAGCTCGTCGTGAGTGGTTTCCAAGAAATCGAGCACCTGATGGACGAAGGAAACAAGGCCAGAACGGTCGCTGCGACCAATATGAACGAGACGTCCAGCCGAAGTCACGCAGTTTTTACGCTTATGCTGACACAAAAGAAATACGATGCGGAGACCAAGATGGAGATGGAGAAGGTTGCCAAGATCAGTCTGGTAGATTTGGCGGGTTCCGAAAGAGCTACATCGACTGGCGCAACTGGTGCTCGATTGAAAGAAGGTGCCGAAATCAACCGATCGCTGTCAACTCTGGGTCGTGTCATTGCGGCCTTGGCTGACTTGTCTACTGCCAAAAAGAAGAAGGGTGCCAGTCAAGTCCCCTACCGAGACAGTGTCCTGACATGGTTACTGAAGGACTCTCTTGGTGGTAACAGCATGACGGCCATGATTGCAGCTATTAGTCCTGCCGACATCAACTATGACGAAACCCTGAGTACCCTCCGATATGCTGACTCTGCAAAACGCATCAAGAACCATGCTGTTGTTAACGAAGATGCGAATGCTCGCATGATCAGAGAGCTCAAGGAAGAACTGGCTATCCTACGAAGCAAACTGGGAGGAGGTACGGGCGCCTCAGGTGGTACCGCGGGTGGCGCCGCAGGTCCTGCTGACGAAGTTTACGCCGAAGGCACCCCCCTAGAACAGCAAATGGTTAGCATCACGGGTTCTGATGGTGTTGTCAAAAAGGTGTCGAAGGCGGAGATTGCGGAGCAATTAAGCCAGAGCGAGAAACTACTCACCGACCTGAACCAGACATGGGAGGAAAAGCTCCTGAAGACAGAGGAAATTCATAAGGAGCGTGAAGCAGCATTAGAAGAGCTTGGTATTAGCATCGAAAAGGGCTTTATTGGCTTGCACACTCCCAAGAAGATGCCGCATCTGGTCAACTTGTCCGATGATCCATTGCTTGCCGAATGTCTTGTTTATAATCTCAAGCCAGGAACAACTACGGTCGGTAACGTTGATACCAATGCTGATCACCAAGCGAACATTCGACTGAACGGTACGAGGATCCTACACGACCACTGTACCTTCGAAAACGCACCGGACGGAACTGTAACGGTCGTACCAAGAGAGGGGGCGTCCGTGATGGTCAACGGTAGGCGCGTTACCGAGCCGAAACAACTCCACTCTGGGTACAGAGTAATTTTGGGAGACTTTCATATCTTCAGATTCAATCATCCTATGGAGGCGAGGGCGGAGCGAGCAGAGGTTGGACAAAGTCTACTCCGTCACTCCGTGACTGCGAGTCAACTTCAGGCTCTGGATCGATCATCGCCTAGTCCAAGTCCTCGACCAGGCCACGAGAGATCCTTTAGTAGAGTCTCGGACTTTGGCGACTCCCGACCAGAATCACCTGCACCGTTTCGTGGCGGTCGAGACTCGGACTGGTCGCTCGCAAGACGAGAAGCCGCTGGTGCCATCCTCGGCACTGATCAGAACTTTGCAAGCCTTACGGACGAAGAGCTGAATGCCCTATTCGAAGAAGTTCAACGGGCAAGAATGGAACGAGTGAATGGCCGAGATGACGAAGACTCGGAGTCGGCGACATCATACCCAGTCAGAGACAAATACCTATCAAACGGCACTATGGACAACTTGTCACTCGATACTGCCCTGACTATGCCTTCAACACCTAAGCAATCTGAAGCTGATGAAAAGCTGAAAGATATACGAGAAGAATTGCAAACCCAATTGGAGAAGCAAAAGGAGGAATATGAAGATCAGCTAAAGAGTGCAGAGGCTGCTAACGTCGAAGTCGAAGAAATCAAGAGGGAGAAGGCTAAGATGGAAGCGGCTTTACAAGAGCTGAAGGAAGACATGCAAAAGAAACTCAATCTCCAACGAAAACAGTTTGAGGAGAAAATCGAGAAAATGGACCCCTTGAAGCGACCAAAGTCAAAGCCGAAGCTGGATGAGGACGAGATCGAGTTGGCGAAGAAAACTGTCAAATCATGGCGAAGCCGGCACTTCGTGAAGATGGCAGAAACTGTGCTTCAGAATGCTGCAATTCTGAAGGAAGCACAAATTATGAGCAACGAGCTTGATGAAAGCGTTGTATTTCAGTTCACTGTGGTTGATGTCGGGCATGTGGTATGCTCGTCATACGATATGATGCTCAATGGTTTGACTGCAGAGGGAGAAGATATTCCACTGGAGGAAGCCCACAAACCATGCATCGGGATTCGAGTCATTGACTACAGGAACAATGTGGTCCATCTCTGGAGCTTGGAGAAGTTACACGACCGTGTGCGACAAATGCGACAAATGCACCAATACCTCGACCAGCCGGAGTATGCGCAACACCTCAGTCTAGACAACCCTTTTGTGGAAGCGTGCATGCCTTCTTATACTTTGGTTGGAGAGGCTGATGTGCCACTCCGAGCTGTTTTCGAATGCCGGGTTCAGGACTGCACGCTTGATGTTCTCTCGCCATATACGTCCCACGTTGTTGGAATAATTAAGCTCTCCCTGGAACCGTCGCATGCACGAGCACCAACGAACACCTTAAAGTTCAACGTTGTCATGCACGAACTCATTGGTTTCGCGGAGCGAGAAGGGACAGAAGTGCACGCTCAATTGTTTCTACCCGGAATTTCCGAGGAGGATGGCATCACTACGACCCAGATGATCAAAGATTTCGATGAAGGCCCGATTCGATTCGAGAGCGTTCATAGCATGAGTGTCCCGCTATTTGCGCCTCAGGATGTTACAATGAGAGTAGCTATCTTTGCCAAGGTATCAGCCATGCACCTGGATAAGCTGCTTAGCTGGGATGATATGAGAGATTCGGTACCTGCATCAAAAGGAAGTCGAATCAACGAAGCGCAGTTTTTCACTCAGGAAAAGCACGATCTGCTCTCCCGGGTCCAGGTCATGGAGCTTAACGAAGTTGGCGAATACGCTGCGGTTGAAGTGACCCAAACTAGTGAATTGGACATCGGCACTTTCCAGCTACACCAAGGCTTGCAACGAAGGATCGGGATCACCATTTCTCACAGCTCTGGTGATGCCCTACCATGGGGAGACGTCACTGCCGTTCGGGTTGGCAAGATTCGACTTGTGGACTCTGCGGGAAAGACACCTGACATGACACCAAGCGACCCTGACATCTTGCTAAAGCTTGTCTCTAGCCCTGTGTTCCGAGAGAATGCTAATGGCACGAGGAGCATAAACATCAATGCCCAGTGGGATTCAAGCTTGCATAACTCGTTGCTTCTCGATCGGGTAACTGCAGACAAGTACAAGGTGCAAATGACCATCTCATGGGAGATAAGCTCGGAGAAGCTAGCCGAGCCGATGAAATTCGTACAGAAGGTCTGCGTACAAATACTTGGCAGAAGCTTTGTGCGTCAGGCGTCAGTCTTCTCGACCCTCTTCCAAAACGTTAGATTTGTACGGTCTTCGACGGGTATCTTCACTCTCACAATGCGACCCGCCCCGATCAAGAGAATTGGCGACTTGTGGAGGATGAATAGTCAGCATGACTACGTCAAGGGCGAAGAAAATCTAACAAGCTGGACACCTAGGGGTGTGTCGTTGGTGAGCGACTTCATTCTGGCGCGCAAGAAGAGGAGACGTGTCGCCGAGCTCGGTAACATGCAGACAACACTTGCTAAGTTCGGCATGGATGGAGTGGATGGCTCGTCTGCGAAAGAAGAACCTCAACCTGAGCCTTCCCCTGAACTTAAACCCATCATCCCTAACGACGACGATCTATTAAATGACACTCCGGACACCTCCCAGGCGCCCTCTGAAGATGACGAGGTGCAACTTGACGAAGGCGGAGAAGTGGAAGGTGAAGAAACTGTCAATGTGACAGAGGTGGCACCACAATCAGAGTATAACGAGCACCAGACGGAATTGTTGGAGAAATGCTTGAAGCTTTGGCAGACGTACCCCGACCCGTTGGCCAATATCCTGAGCCCGGCTAACACAGCTCCACCAACGAATGGACTCGCCGACGCACCGCCACCGCCTACCCTCATTACAACGATCATCAGAGTCCCGAAGAACCCCAAGGTGTTGAAAGGAGGATACCTCCTTGTCCCGAACAGCGACTCAACACGATGGGTTAAGAGGTTTGTGGAGTTGCGAAGGCCTTACCTCCATATCCACTCTGCCTCGGATGGAGACGAGATTGCACTGGTGAGCCTTCGGAACTCGCGTATTGACAGCCAGCCTGGTGTCCTCGGGCTCCTACACGGTCCGGACGATTACGACCACCCACAGGGTCAGAACGGTGGGGCCGACTTCACACCGGGACATCGACGCACATCTTCGGGCCGTGTAATCTCTACCATCTGGACGGGCACTGGGGCGGGAGGATCACCAGGGGGCCCTGGCCTTCAGCGGCTCAGCGAGCGGATGCAGTCAGCCGTGTTTGCCATTTACGGGACCGATAACACGTGGCTCTTCGCAGCACGCAGCGAACGGGACAAGATGGATTGGATATTCCGCATTGACCAGACGTATATGTCAGGTAGCGAGAGTGCGTCGGGAAGCGGTATGGCTAGTCCACACCCAGGAAGCGATTATTAGAGGAGGAACCGGCAGCATGGAGATTATGACGTGAACGTTCTCTCATTTGAGCATATAATTTCTTTTGTGAAAACGGCGGTGAAGTACCTAGATGAGATGGAATATACCCCCGAGAAGTAGGAGGTCTCGTAGCTGAGCGTTATTTGTAACTGGTAATGTGGTGGAAGTCGTGGATGGAGTGGCTGGATAGAGAGGTGCCTGCGTTACCTTGGTTCGAGCAATGGAGGGTTGGATACTGTATCAAACTTGGTAGATGTGTTTAGGTGGCAACCAGGATATTGTAGCCATGAATTATGGGTTGGAAGTTCCTACTACCGTAGCTTGAATAGGCAAGTGATGGTCCAATGGCACGATATGTTTCGACGGTTTGCATTAATACCGGAGATGAGGCTAGGTCTGAGCTTCAGGCTCTGTGTGCTCTTGATCCATGTCTCTACTTAGAACATAGAACATGCGTATGGGCGAGGGGATATCTTTAGCGAACGCAAACTACTTAGCCGCCAGACATGCAGCACCAGCTAGTGTAAAAGGATGAGACACGACACGACCATGTGTTGGTAGACGGGAGGGTGCCAAGACATTGCTTTTGGTGTTTTGGGGCCGCGGTAGGGGAAGGGCATCCAGTCAGTGACCAGGCTTGACAAACTAATGCGTGAGGAAATGGGTAACGAATGCATTGTGCTTATTTTACGGAAGAGGAGGTAGCCGGGGGCGATTGTGCAAAAGCGTATATCCCATAGCTGATGGTGCAATGATCCAGGCGTGACAGCATTGAGGACAACTATAGTATGGCTGGATTGTCTCGTCATCCCAGGTTGACACAAATACCCGTGTATTGTGATACCCGGGCCAAGCGAGCATAAATTCATGTAGCGGCCTCGACTAGAGTGCGAAGACGCAGAGAAATGGGAGCTTTCGCGCGCGCTAAGGAGAGACCAGGGCGGGTTGCTCCAAATACGACCCACGGACGGGTGGTGAGTTTTGGAGAGAGAAAAAGGGATAGAACGGTTACGGTAGCCGTGCCGTCGTTGCACTGGCGGGAAATGCGTGATATTATTAGCAGGGATTTCCAAGGCCCCCCAGGATGTCTGATCTGTATCCAGCGGGTTTGAGGTTTGAGAGTCGACGATGATGATGAGCTGCTGATACGACCTCGCCTATGGGAATGCCACCCCTGACGCTGATGATATGACCACAAGCTGGGCGGGTCACCCCAATGAATCCTCCCGTCTCCTCCTCATGGGGTCGCAGAGTGCAGTCCGTCGTCCCCTGTCGTCCTCAAAAAGCAAACTTTGCGTGCTGGCCCCCTCCGTTTCTCACAAGTGGAGGCATGCGGTTCCGACAAATCGGTCGTCTGTTGACGCACCCGCTGCAATGCACGCACGGGCTGTCATCTCCCCTATAAATTACTACACCGTCCTTCCTTCTACCGTGATCCCGAGACCGAGGCCTTGGAAGAGATTGAGCACCATGAACCATGTCGTTGGGACGGGGGGAAACTCGAGTACGGGATCCTCGGCATTGAAACTGAACCCTTCCGCGCAAGATGAGGCCTTGGTATGGTGAAACTTCACGGCAGGCGGGATTAGGAGGTGAGGGGGCGGGAGTGGAGGCGGAGAGCGGGCTGACGATTGGCACTTTTTAGTTGCTTTCTTGTTTATTTAGTATCCGGAGGGATCCTTACAATGGAGTTAGTTCGAGCTTATGCACGGCATCTTTTCTAGTTAGGATGGGCAGAAGCAAGGCAGTACTACTACGTAGTACCTCGACTGGACGAATAACGGCAAACAGGAGGTAGCTAGTCGTGCTAGTCTGTTAGTTCCTGTGTGGTGCAACTGTGCTTGATAATAGCTACTACTCAAGGCCACTCCTCATGGCCGCCCATTCGTTCTTCACGAAATCTGTCTCTAATTGGGCCCCTATCCCCTTGTCGATGAGCGTTTTCTCCTCGTTTTCTCCTCGTCTCTCTACCCACTCTTGTCGTCTCTTTCGTCTCCCTCCCCCAGAATAGTTGTCTCCTCACGCGGCCTCTTTGCATCATGCCGTCCTCTCGCCACTTTTTTCTTTCCCCCTCCGAATCTCCCGCTTTTTTGGGGTGCCAGCCCGCCGCAGCCCAATTTCCCGTGGGAGAACGACAGCCACAGCCTCAAACCACCGAACAATCTATCCCCCGTTCTACTGAACTTCGGGGCCACAATCCAATCCGCCTTCCGATTAGCCTCCCCTATTGCTCTTTGCTCTTTTCGTTAAATTTCCCACGGCGTCGGGAACGGGGGTCGCTGTTTCCCGACCCAGACACTCGGGAACCCGGCCCCAGTCTCTTGTTTTAGCTTACCCAGGTCCCCGGGTCGTGGGACGGATCCTCCCCCCTTTCCACTCACACCTCACACGGCTTTCTTCAGCTTGCTTTTGTCCCTCGTTATTAGCAAGGCGTTTGTCTTACTGCTAGCTGACTAGGTAAAGCCTTTAGATCTTTCGTTATCCTTTCTCCAAGAATCTTTGTCGCGAGTTCCCCTGCAGTGCCCCATCAACTGACGGCACCTTTGTCGACAGGAGTCAACGGGGGGGGGGGGGGTGAGAACTGCCGAGGCGGTGGCATTTTTGGCCCAAGCTTGTTTTATGTGTCTGCGGCTCCATTCTATTCATTCATGCAAAATTGAGTAGACTGGGTTGCCTTGTCAGCGTCTGTAGAAGACAAGGAACAAGGAGGGAGACCTCGTAGCGGCCAGGGCCAGCCTCGACAGGCCAAGGCAAGCAAGAGAGCCGAGTCAGATACCCGTCCCAGACTGCTGGGTCCTGGTGGGTTCTCGGGGTTCTTTTGCTGTTCCGTGTATGCATCCTAATCCTAATCCCCCATCTTTAGTTAGTTACCCATCCCTAGTTGCCTTATTCTTTCGTCCATTTCGCTTTCTTCTCTTCCACTTCTTTATTCTTCTAGCGGCGGAGACGGCTTCTCCTCCTTCTTCTCAGCCAGTTCCATCCCTTCGGCACCCAAACCGATGGGGTGCGTCTCTTCTCTGCCGTTCGGTTCCCGTCTCACCTCCACCGCTCCTCTATTTCCATACTCTCTTATCTCCCTCCCCTCATCTTAGTCCCCCACTCAGGACCCTCGTACCACTCTTCAGTAGTGGAGACGGTGACCTCGGCACAACCATTCTAACGGGTCCAGACGTCCTTGCTGTATTGCACTCTAACTCTCCTCTTTGAGCTCGACCAATGGACTTGGCCAATTCAACGCTGAGGTGCTGCTGTGACTGTGCAACAATCCGCTGAGGAGGTGAGCCGAAATGGCGAGACGACATCTCTCTGCGAACGATCACGACGACATAACCCCCTCTGCAGGAAGCAGCTTTGGCAACTTCCAATTTACCTTTAATTGTTCTGCTTCCAACTCGGGCAAGAACAGCTTCATCGAGCCAGATGTGTGTTGGTGCCTCCTAAGCTGATTCGAAGTATCGCTGACTAGTGAAATCCTCCATCCAGCCCGATGCAGAAGATATGTTAGTGTCTGCTCCTCTTATTGAACGTAGATCTACTAACTGAAACCCGAAGCAGAGACTCTGAATCCTTAACGGACAGTGTTCAAAACTTCCCCGAAGAGTTTGGGCGAACATACCATGCCTATAGAGCAGGCTGTAGGTTCTCGAAATCCTAACAGACTCGGGATTTTTCTAATGTTCCGTTTAGCTTATGCTTTCCCCAATGACCGCTTGGAATTGGAGCGACTTGAGCTTCAAAATGAGGCCCTGGTGAAGTTGTTCAACGGGCGGTTGTTCTTTGCACCCCTATCAAGGAATAATCCCCCGCGGACGATTCTAGACGTCGCTACGGGGACTGGAGACTGGGCTATTAAGATGGGTGACATATTTCCCGACTCGGAGGTCATAGCCACCGACCTCTCTCCCATACAGCCCGGGAATGTACCTCCTAATGTGAGCTTCTTTGTTGAAGACTCGTACGTATCCGTTGAATATCTACCTCACCTCCTTGGTTGTTGACAATTTTCTTCTAGCGGCGAACCTTGGGACTACTCACCCAAGTTCGACTACATCCACACCCGCGTTACTGCCGGCTGCTGGTCTTCCTTCCAAGAGCAAGTGGCTCGACAAGCCTTCGAATCTCTTGCACCAGGCGGCTACTTCGAGTCCCAAGAGTTCGATGCCATCATAGCCTGCGATGATGACTCCCTTACCGAGGATATGCCTATGTCGAAGTGGTTCCAGGACCTTAGGACCGCTGCTGAATTAATTGACCGTCCTTTGGTTGTGGCACAAAAACTGAGGGAGGCGTACCAGGCTGCTGGTTTCGTGGATGTGCAGGAACGCGTTTTCAAGATGCCCTTAAACGGCTGGCCCAAGGATGAACGGCTGAAGGAGCTAGGAAGAATGTGGGAGAGAAACTTTCTGCAGGGGCTGAGCGGCTTCTCGTTTAGTCTGTTCAACCGAGTATTCGGAAGGACCCCGGCGGAGACTGAGGTAAGGAGACTTTCTTGTGTGAATGATTTCACCCAAAGGAGCAAAGATTTACTGATCGTGTAGGTGTTGCTCGTGGATGTAAGGCGGGATTTCACCGACACTCGAATCCACGCCTACTTGCCCGTCTACGTAGTAACAGGACGGAAACCATTCCCAGGCGAGGGACCGATACCGCCCCTAATATTCCGATGACATATACGAAAAGGACCAGTCGACCTAGCATGTTTTTCCAGCGAAAGATATACGACACGAAGCGATAAAGTTTACGCGGACGAGAAGACGTCACTATTAGAGGAGGAAATGGCTGTGCAAGGCGCTCAGCATGCTAAGGCGGATGATTCTGGAATTTCGTGTCCATGATACCCTAAGCGAGAACGAGGAACCCGTAATATTACATGATCTGCATGATTAGAAGGAGAGGCGCAATTCCCAAGAGATTACGAACCCAGCTCTACTCTCTATCCTGTCTCGCTGACTACAAGTCCTGCCGTGTTCTATCCCTTGACCATTGCACCGCTGCTTCGGTATTTGAGTCTGTGCTTTTGAAAACCATCTCCTCTACCCGGCTCTTGAGCTCGTCGTTCTTGCCTTTAAGCTTTCTCTCAGACCTGTCCATGTTGACCCCATCCACTCTGTGAGACCTAGTTTTCAGGTTGCTGCTCAAGCACATTGTCCTTCAGTTCGGTGCTCTCTGTCACGTCTCTACTCGGTTATTTTAACGAAGGTCACTCTCAAGTACTCCGTTTCTGAGTTTTGTTGATTGCGCTCTCCTCGTCATCAGGCACAGTAACGTTAAAACAATGGCTGCTATTGTCACGGTCCGTCAGCCCCTTACGATCTGTGACTCTTGTTGACGAGCCATTCTAATTCTTTAGCCATGTCATCAGAAAGTAGGGACTTCAGACGATCTTCCTGAAGGAACTCGTGATCAGCGTACTCGAAGCCCGGGACCACAGTCTCCGAGATCAAAAGCCCTTTGTTTTCGCCATCCTCGACGTCAAGCAAATAGCTCGCCTTATAGACCCCTCCCTCCACAACCCACTGGAGCCTCTCTCCCTTCTCGATGCCATGGCCCACGATATAGGTCTCGACGCGACCATCGGGGTGAAGCAGTACGTATCGGCCACGGCCACGGTGTAATGTGTGGATGATACGGCTTCGGTTCCGATGGAAATGTCCTTGTGGTCGGTTCGGAGTGAGGTAGTAGAAGATGGTAGTCGATAGTCTGCGGAGGGAATGCGAAAAGTCAGGGCGTAAACCGCCCATCATCGAGACGGTTTCTTCTGATAAGACCGTGGGGGGGTAGGGAGATGGGATGGGAACGGTTGACTCGTCGGTTTGTTTGAAGTAGCCGCCTTCGATATGCGGCTCCAAAGCGAGGGTCTTGATGAGTGATCTTATGCGAGGAGATTCTTCTTTATTAGACGGAGTGAAGCAAGGCTTAATAATACCCAAGTCGGGTTCGTCGGGGTGGTATTCGCCCATGTTGAAGACGAGATAGCAGGTTACGTGGAATAGGAGGAAAGAGGAAGGTCAGATGAAAGTGAGGATCACAGGTATGTTTTCATACCTAGTCAATTTCTCTACGCACAAGAACGAAGGACCCTTGAACAGTGAGTAACTGTAAGAGCCTCCAACCAGGGGAATCAGAGCTAGATATCCACCCTCAGATACTCTCACCACGGAGAAAATGACGCCATGAATCACAGATAAGCCTCCAGGTGGAGCGAGATTCAGTCTACAGGTGTACTACCTCACCTTCTAACCGTAAAAAGAGTCTGACCAGCTTCGGCATGAGAAGGATCGAAGGCTGTGCTGAGAGGTCGTAGTTTAGGTGAGAGGTAAGCAGTAGCACAGGTCCATCATGACAACTCACAAACCATGCCCACACTCGCTTGGCACGGTCCTTTACGAGAGGCTAACTCGAAAGAGTTCTGGTTACGACTTAATCCTCCGGATTTCCGGGGCTGTTTCGAGATAAGGGAGTCGGTGAAGGGGGGTGGTAGGGCTGACGGTCTGACGCGGACGTCGTAATAGAGACACATAGTTCCACGTGGACATTGGAGCGGTGCTGATCCTGGAGAGCTTATCAACTCCGAGACTTCCGCACGATGCCTGTGTTTTGTCAGCTCTGGGGTGGTAGCTTTGGCGGGCCGTGATTTTGATATCACGGCTTTGGAGAATAGGACTTTGGCGGACGCCATGTGCGATCCTAGGCGTCCAGGGGCACCCGCATGCCGTTGTCCAGCGCCTGCGGTGCTCAGTCGCGGCGAAGGCGCCCAGCTGTCTCACCCGACGACAGCTTGTGGCCGCTAAACAGGGCGGACCTATAGCGGGCTTTATAGCGCTTGGTGAGCTCCATGGCCTAGGTCGGTAGTCTCGAGCATTTCATGACGCAAAGCACCGAGCGAGAGCCGAGCCGAAGCTGCAGCGCCGTTGATTTGTGACTGTGGGATGTGCAACGGCAACACCACATACGACCACAGCTCGCTTCTTCTACGGCGCTTGTATACCTTCACCACCGCCAACGACGTCGCTGAGGGCCATTGGGGCCCCTAGCCTGTCATGTTTGCCTCTCGCATCGTCCTTCGATCTCCTCTCCTCTCGCGACCTCTCACCATCCTCCCCACCCGCATCATCCGATCGCGCCTCATCTCCCACACCCGTCCGCGCCTCTCCCAAAACGACCCCTACGACCAACTACGCAATGCTCGTCCTCTGGTACCCAACAAGATCGCCGGCCGCTTTACGCGCGCGGGCACCAGCCGTAACTCGCGTGCCTTCGTGGTAGCTACGGTCTTGGCCGCTGTGGCTTTCTACTTGTACAATTCGCAGACTGTGCCGGTGACGGGGCGACGGCGGTTCAACTTCTTGTCCGACTCGGTGGTTGCGAGAGCGCATGCGAAAGCGGCCGATGGCATTATACAGCAAGTCAAGGCCCAGGGAGGGTATTTCTTGTCGGATTGGGATCCGAGGACGATGTTGGTCAAGCGGGTTATGAAGAGGCTGATACCAGTCAGTGGGATGTCGGATTTGAATTGGGAGGTATTCGTGATTTCGGATAACCGTAAGTCTTTGGCTATCTAAGATTGATGGAATTTAACTGATGTATTGGGGGGATCTAGGAACGGCCAATGCCTTCGTTCTTCCGGGGGGCAAGGTCTTCGTTCACAGCGGGCTCATCAACGTCTGCCGCAACGAGGACGCCCTCGCCGCCGTCCTGGGACACGAGATCGCGCACAACACCGCATCACACGCAGCCGAGCGGCTCTCCGCCGCCTGGGTTGGCAATCTCACGGCAGGGAGTTTGTTCTTTCTAGCAGGAGCCCTTCCTGGGCTGGCACTGTTCGGCCTTTGGAGTTTCGTGGGAGGGTTCTATCTCCAAGATCTCCTCTTCTACCTCCCGATGGGCAGGAAACAAGAAAGCGAAGCAGACTATATTGGACTCATGATAATGGCGGAAGCATGCTACGACCCCCGCGCGGCGGTGGGCTTCTGGCAGAGGATGGAGTCGATACAGCGATCGGGGGGACAAGAGGTGCCTGAGATGCTGAGCACACACCCTTCGGTAAGTCTTGCGCTTGGCTGATAGTGGTACGAGACCTGTGATGCTGACGCGTGGTTTGTGAGACAGAATGAGAATCGAATCGCTAGGATCAATGAGTGGCTGCCGAAAGCCATGGAAAAGAGACAGGAGAGCGATTGTATGGGCACGGCGGCATTTGCGGATAGATTTAGAACCGCAATGCGGAGGGGGACTACGCATGTTGTTGTATGATCTGGTCTCTTCTCTTGGGTTATTTCACGATATCTCGACACGCTTAGCTGCGAGGCGAGGAGAATTAGTAGGCGCACGTTGGTCCTCATCAAAGGTCTTGGATACGATCTGCTGTTGCGGTCAAAGAAGAGAGAGAGAGACTGCATAGAACAGAGCAGGCCAAAAAATGCAAAAGCACTATCATCCCCCCCCCAACCCCCCCCCAGAATTGCATCGTCTAGTAACATCCAAAAGAGGGCAACCTCGGCTCGCGGACCGCTTCCGGAGCTCAATAGCCCAAGTTGACAATTCCCTCGCTGTGATAGGCGCCCACGAGCATGACGTCGGGGCTCTTTAGCGCGATTCCCCCCAAACTTCCCCATTTCCAGGTGTGTTAGCGCTCTGCCGAGGCAAAACCCCACCGAATGCTCGTCCCATACTAGGTCCGACGCCGAAGCTGCCTCGTGAGACCGTCTCGGAGAGATCTCCTTTTCATCTTCTAACCTTCTTTCTACAACAACCAACGTAACTTTCATCGTATTCAAGTTACTGTGGAAACAATAGAAATTCCCCTGTGTCGCCTCTGGTATTTTTTGAGATATTCACCATGGCCGAGTCATACACCACCGCCGAGGTAGGGAAGCATAAGGATGAAGCGAATGGATACTGGATCATCGTTGAGAATGACGTCTATGACGTGACAAGTAAGCGACCACATTCAACCCATTTCGTCTCAACAGTCTCTGGTTTCTATCACAAGGAGACACTGTAGATACACAGTGGGGGAGTTCCGGGCTGACCACTACAGAATTCCTCGAGGAGCACCCAGGCGGCGCAAAGATCCTCAAGCGCTTCGCCGGCAAGAACGCCACAAAGGCCTTCTGGAAGTACCACAACGAGGGTGTGCTGAAGAAGTATGGCGCGGACTTGAAGATTGGCGCTGTGGGCGAGAGCGCAAAGCTGTGAGGGCTTGCGCGCTGGACTGGGACGTGGTGAGATGAATGATCGGAGTGGGATGGCTTTCTTCGGGTTGCATGGCGCAGATTACTTTGGGCTTTGGGTAGACTTGCGGTCTTAATCGGCCTGGTTTCTAGATATTTGTCTCGGTTGGCATGAGATGAGTGTACGATGCGAGGTGGTATCGGATAGTGGTTGGCTGAGACACTGAATACTATGAGGTTTACTTCTAGGCGCCGGGTTTCTTTCCGGGACTTCGGGATTCATTCTGAGTTGATTTCCCTCGATCAAGCAGCATTTAAAGACTGCGCGACAACTACGCGAAAACTTCCCCTGCTTCTGGTCACCGTACAATCACAAGAAGCTGCATATAATGACGGCGCGACAACAAACACCGAAACTTTCAATCCCTCCTGTCGCTGTATATTACTAGACCTCCCGACTCATATAGTAGTCGCCAGGTTTAGCGTCATTAGTCTCGAGGCTTTAGAAGTCTTTTCTCGAGGTTGTCATTATCTGCACAACGACCGCGGCTAAAATGCAGCGTGCTTGTCATTGGTACAGCGCACGAGGCTTTGGCCTTGTTCTAGACACTTCCACGGTAAATAAGGCTCTCACATTCGGCGAGCTGCTTTCGAACCGTCAAGTAGATGTCGCGTCCTACAACCACTCTGGTCCGGAGTAATTAAATACGATTGATCACCTCGAGTGGTCCGAGGCCGTTTTACGTTATGGCAGCCGTGAGATGCGTCTTGATGCCGTACTTACAACGTGGCGCGGCGTTCTTTCTTCCTGAAAACGATAATGTAGGGCGTTCGCTCTATGTTCCTAGTATCCGGCGAATGCGAGCCTGTGCTTGGACAAGATGCCCACTCTGTATACTCCTGATGGCCTCAGTTGACATAAGCTTCGGGTCTGATTTGGACACTATTACACCAGTTCGACTGTCCAGGGCAATGCTAGACCCCTATCAGTCAGTACAGTTTGCCATAGGCATAGACGACTGCTCACGAACGTTCTTCTACCGTATTCCTTGCAAATGGCGTGAGAGTCTCGAGTTCGGCTTCTTTCGGGGATGTTACTAACTCAACTATCTACAGAGCACCTACAACTATCAGAGTTAGATCAACCTAATCAAGAACACGACATCATTAAATCATGGATGAAACACTGCCTCAAGAACCACGAAAAGTGCGCCATCAACTCAGGCCGGGACAGATTTTGCCCGACCAGGCTCGTAGATACCGCGGCTTTTGAGGGATCTGACGACGTACGACTTGTGCAGAATCTTCACAACGTTGAATGGGTTGCGCTTAGCCATTGCTGGGGACCCGCCTCACTTCAACCTATTAGTACGACCAGTATAACACTAACAGAGAGAACCACACGGATCCCTTTCTCGTCCCTATCACAAACATTCCAAGACGCTGTAAGGATCACACGAGAGTTAGGCTATCGCTTTCTTTGGATAGATTCTCTTTGCATCGTCCAAGACAACAAGTTGGACTGGGAGAGAGAATCTGACTTGATGGCTGAAGTCTACGGCCGCAGCACTCTCACTTTGTGCGCACTTAGTTCCGAAAACAGCACTCAGGGGTGTCGGGTCAATGCTATGGGGTCCTTGAGGCCAGGAGTTACTTCACGTTACGCCGACTTCCAAATCGGAGGTATGCGGATACGTTTGTTTGAAAAGGGTCCTCGATACTGGCACCAAGAATGTGGCGATAATCCCTACAAGTTCGAGGGCTTCTCTAGGGTGTCGCGAAATCCACTCAACACTCGAGCCTGGACGCTACAGGAGAGGGAGCTCTCACCAAGAAAAGTCTTCTTCTCCGAGAACATGCTCCTTTGGGAATGCGCAACGATGAAGGGGTCGAGCGAGCTTCCCTGGTTTGAGCGTATCTTCGAGGATGACAGAGTGCCTGACCCAATCTTACTGCCTGGGGAAACAGACCTTGCCTTGAAAGGATCCGCGCGTCTACGCGATGAATGGTACAGTTTGATAGAGGACTACTCTAGTCGGTTCATGACCAAAGAAGAGGACAAACTCGTGGCCTTGCGTGGTTTAATTCGCAGGTCTCATCAGGCCTACCCACACATGGAAGAGGTCGCAGGGATGTGGAAAGAGCACCTTCCATCGTCATTGCTCTGGCAGAGCTGGCACTATGATCGTCACACACGAGAGGAGATGACTGCCAACTTCCTTGGCGCCTTCTACCCTCGTCGGCCAATGGCTCAAAGGGCACCATCGTGGTCTTGGGCATCTATGGATGGAGTAATCTCCTATCAAAGTCAGCGCGTCAGGGGTGATGCCAGCGACACTATCTATGTTGTCGAAACACTTGCTCGGGTGGTGTCTTGCTCGCCCAGAATACCGGCCATTGGCAGTGAAGCCAGTGAGCAAGCTGTGCTGACTGTCATCGGTCGTCTTGCATGCGTGCGGTTCGGATATAACCCAATTCGAAGTCAAGAAGATGGCAAGGTGGATCCTGCAAACGGAATAGACAATTTCATGCCGCTCAAATCAGAGGCGGGAGACCCTTTGGGGGCTTTCTACCCTGACATAGTCACTGAAGTCCAGTTTCTCGACCATATTTTCTGTCTTATTATACAGAAGGAGGCGGACGACTCAGTCTTGGAAGAGCCAACCCTTCTCCACGATCGCGCTGATCAAAAGAAGGATTTCAAAGGTCGTGGTTTGCTCATGGGCCTCGCTCTGGTGAAGCATGACGTGGACACATACCGGCGCGTTGGCCTGATACGATGGGTGAAGCCAACGCTTTTTGATGGAGTTGATGATCAGATTGTGTTACTTGTTTGACGATTCTGGGCTACCTTCGCAAGCTCACTTGTGGATGGCATAATCTTATATGCTCTTGTCTTACGTAAGTCTTGAATCCATTTGTTCTACGCACCTGTACATGTTGGAGAGTCAATTGTCATTTTTCAAGATACTTTACTGTAATGGTTAAGTAAGGGTTATGAATAAGAGGCAAGGGAGGTGGTTAATAAAGAGAGTAATAACCTGAGCAGGCATATCTTTTGGGAGGCCCGGGAAATACAGGTGCAGTCGGACTGACTTAACGTTTTACACTTGGAAAGCTTATAAACCCCTAGCTGATGGATCGGTATCCGTAGGGTAGCTCTGGCACATGTAGGCGACAGTGTTTATGGCGATAGTGAGGTTAGAGAATTTTTCCAGCAGAGCCACTGATAAGTTATGGTGACAAGCCAGTTGTCGCTAGATGCTGCAGCGAGCGGTGTGGAAGTGGATGAGTGCTTTAAGCACCTTAAAGCCAGAGATCAGTATAAAGAGCCTCATGTTTAGTGTGATTTCGTAGGAACTGCGCCAGTATTTACTGTGTTGAGCTGACGGCGAGAACGCTACTCTCTTAGTCTAGCTTCTATGCTAGACTCTATGTCGCATATGACACCAACTCACCAAACGATATTAAGATTAAAGTGCAGACACTAAACCTAGCTCCGACTGTGATATCCCCAAAAAGATGATTACATACTACCCCCCAAACATGACCTGACTAGCTAGATAGTCTAGACCTCAGAAGGGACGCTCAAGTTTCATTCTCTAATAACATCGGGGCCATTATAGAGTTTCAATCAACTAATAGTCCTCATTTCAATAAATGATCTCGCCAATTTGTTCAAGCATGTCTAACTAGCTGCCTCTCTAGCTTCGCAAACTCCTTCCAACCTGGACGGCGGGTGGGGCAACGTTAACTTACAAAAACAATATCTCACTCACTTCTCTTTCATGTTTAGTCACTTACTCCTCAACACTGTCTATAGCCCGAATCCTTCAATTATCAAAGATGGGCGACCAAGATCTTATCAAGCGATATGACGTCTTTAGATTTGAAGCGCAGAAGGATATCCTGGAACGCCGCCACTACTCAACCGAACCCACCCTCCCAACTCTCAGCGACATTCAAGCCGCTGAATCCGCCCTTCCAAAGCCGGACTCTCCCTCATTTCTGGCCGAACACACTGTAGAAGAGACATTTGATCACATTATTAACGATATTGTCCCTGGTCTCAACGGCCAAAACCAATCTAGCCGATACTATGGCTTTGTCACTGGTGCCACACTTCCCATCGCCGAGTGGGCCGACAATGTCGTCTCGCGCATGGATCAGAACGTCCAAGTACACTTGCCAGGTCAGACTGTAGCGACAACGGTGGAGGATGCCGCTCTGGAGATGATGGTGGGTTTGCTGCGGTTGGGGAGTGGCAGATGGAACGGGAGGACGTTTACTACTGGGGCGACGGCGAGTAATATTCTTGGCCTGGCTTGTGGGAGAGAAGAAATTATAGGGAAGAAGCTGGGAGCCCAAGAGAGTGTTGGCGAGTTGGGACTACTTGGAGCCTGTGTAAAGGCTGGTATCGCGGAGATTCAGGTGTTGACAAGCGCTGGCCACAGTTCTCTCTCCAAAGCTGCAAGCGTGGTTGGCCTTGGGCGGCAATCCGTCAAAGAACTAAGGCTGAGCGAGGAAGAGCCTTGGCGGCTAGATATCGAGGCTTTAGAGAGGGAACTACAGAAGCCTGGCACAGCAAGTGTCATTGCGATTAGTGCCAGCGAGGTTAACTCGGGTCGATTCGCTTTGACTGGTATTGAGGAGTGGAAGAAGGTGAGGAAGTTGGCTGATCGGTATGGGGCTTGGATTCACGTCGATGGAGCTTTTGGAATATTTGTTCGTGCCTTGCAGGAGACACCTGAGTTCAGCTTACTTCACAAGAGGGTCGAAGGTCTTGAGCTTGCTGATAGCATTACGGTCGATGGACACAAGCTTCTTAACGTGGTAAGTTGTAATTCAATGTCCCCATTCAAGAGCTCAGCTAAACATGATATCAGCCATACGACTGTGGGATATTCTTTACAAGATCATCCTCAACCCTGCAATCCGTCTTCACCAACCCAAACGCCGCTTATCTCTCTTCTGGCTCCCAATCCAGCATCCCCTCCCCCCTTAACATCGGCCTCGAGAACTCCCGTCGCTTCCGAGCCCTACCCGCCTACGCCGTGCTGTACAATAACGGCCGCAACAGCATGGCCAGCATGATCTCCAAAATGGTTGAGCTCTCCCGTAGAGTCGCCAAGTACCTCCAAGCATCAGAGCACTACGAGCTCCTGCCGGATGAGAATGCCGAGATAGATGAGATCTTTATGATTGTGCTATTCAAGGCAAAGGACAAGACGGTGAATGAACAGCTCGTTGAAAGGATTAACCGCACGAGGCAAATGTATGTCAGTGGGACGGCCTGGAAAGGGGAGAAGGCGGTGAGGATGGCGGTTTCGAATTGGATGGTTGATGTGGAAAAGGATTGGCAGGTGGTGACGGCGATTCTGGATGCTGTTGCAGAGGGTAGGGAGTTCGACATAAATGAACTCTGAGGGGAGCCGCGTAAATAGTTGTGAGGTGTCGAGATTCAGGACATCCTTGGATATGATTGCCACCGTGGATAGAATATTAGATAGCCGATCGTGGTCCCGATCCCGTCGTTTTAATACTGGCCTTAGTTCGAGAGAAGGCAGCGTCGTGGCCTAGCCGCAATGGCAATGAATAGACCCAGTTTGTCTTGTAAATTCCCCCAGGAATATGTGCCCTTGCTTTGGTACTGCACCACCGACAGCGCAACCTCTCCTTTCACACAACGTCCATAGAGTTCTAACCGAACTTCTTAGAACCTCCCTGCTTGGCAACCTTTTTGACCTTCTTTCCCTTGCCGCCAATCAACTCCAAGTGGCCCGCTCGCTCGCCTAGCAGTTTTTCGGTCTGGCCGACCATGCCGCTCGTGAATTTCTTGTGCTGCTTATCTATGTTGATCTTCTTCTTCTTGGACACCGCGGATTTGGCGATTTGTCGTTTCGAGTGGGCAATTTTTGCCGGGGTTACCCGGCCGAGCTTCTTTACCGTGCCTTGGACCATTGTGCTGAGAGGTCGGAGGTGGTGGGACGGTTGAGGTGGTTGGTGAAGTTATCGAAGAAGGTGGTTGTGGATGGAGAAAATCGAGAATTGGAGATGGAAATTTAAATGGGGCAATCTCTCACCGATTATTCACCGAAGGTGAGGCTTGACTCTTGTACGGGGCACCGAATGCAATGAAATGTAATGAAACGGAACAAGAGTTTTGCGGTACATACATCGGACTTCTAGAAGAAATTCCTCTTGCTCTTATGTTAGACTTCATGTAAAATGACGGTAAAGTATCATTTATAACTGATGAGTTAAATACTTCCTTCGCTCTTCATCCCAGGACCTGGCAACACCCTTCTCACTTCCCGCGCTTGGACCATCAACAAAATACTTTATCTTATCTCGCCCCTCCATCAGCTCTTCGTGACTCAACCCCGCGCCAGCCCATATCTCCATCACCTCGAAACGCTCCACTAACAAAACAATCACCCACAGTTACCGTTCAACTCTAGAGCTCTTTTCTGACCGCCTGTAAGCTCGATCGAACACGAACAATACCAAAGATGGCGGACACACTCCCAGAAGCCACCGCCAAGCTTCAGCTCGACGAGGAGACCGGTGAAATGGTCTCCAAGTCGGAGCTGAAGAAGCGGTTGCAGAAACGAGCCAGGAAAGCTGCCAAGGGGGCTCGTGCCAATGAAGCAGCCGCGAATCCCAAACCGAAAGCTGAATCCGCCCCCAAGAAAGTCGACGCGAAGGCTGAGGAGACTCCGATCGATCCCGAAGCTATGTTCAAGCAGGGCTTTCTTAAGGATGTCTACCAGTTGCGTCCGGTGAAACCTGTCATTACCCGATTCCCGCCCGAGCCCAATGGTTATCTGCATCTGGGGCACTCCAAAGCTATTGCTATCAACTTTGGCTTTGCGCGGTATCATGGCGGTGAGACTGTAAGGAGTCATGCGATCCTGAAGGAAGCAGACGATAGATTAACAAGTGGGTAGATTCTAAGGTACTACATCCATGCCAAACGGCTCAATCGGCAAGAAACTAATAACCAGATTCGACGATACGAACCCCGAAGCCGAAGAGGAGAAGTACTTTACCGCGATTGAGGAGATTGTTCAGTGGTTGGGTGAGACAAGGCTTTCGGTGGCTGTATCCTAAGATTTCTGACATCCGTGACAGGATTCAAGCCTGCAAGGGTTACCTATTCGAGCGATAACTTCCAGAAGCTGTACGATCTCGCTGAGAAGTTGATTACACTCGGCAAGGCTTATGTCTGCCATTGCAACGAGACCGAAATCAAGCTCCAGCGTGGTGGAGAGAAGGGCGCTGCTGGCCCTAGATACCGATGCAAAGATGCCGAGCAGGATGTCGAAACCAACCTGCAGAAGTTCCGAGATATGCGAGACGGCAAATATGAGCCTCAGACTGCCTTCCTCCGAATGAAGCAGGATATCGAGAATGGAAATCCTCAGATGTGGGATCTCGCTGCCTACCGGGTATTGAAGAAGGAGCATCACCGAACGAAGGACCAGTGGAAGATCTATCCTACCTACGACTTCACACACTGCCTTTGTGATAGCTTCGAGGATATCACTCACAGCCTTTGCACCACCGAGTTCATCCTATCCCGGGAGAGCTATGAGTGGCTCAACAAGACTCTTGGCGTTTACGAGCCAATGCAGCGCGAATATGGTAAGACCCAGCAGTTTCAGAAGCTCGCCATCTTCGCTCCTAGATCATAGTTAACATGAAATCACAGGACGCCTAAGTGTCAGCGGGACAATCATGAGCAAGCGGAAGCTTAAGCAACTCGTCGACGAAGGATATGTGAGGGGCTGGGACGATCCTCGTCTATATACCCTAATTGCTTTGCGCCGCCGTGGAATTCCTCCTGGTGCCATTCTTGCCTTTGTCAACGAGCTTGGTGTAACCACCGCCCGCACTGTCATCCAGATTCGCCGCTTCGAGCAGACCATCCGCCGATACTTGGAGACTACTGTGCCTCGTCTAATGCTCGTTCTAGACCCCGTGGCTGTTGTTATCGAGGACTTTGAGACTCTGGATGAAAAGGACCTTGAACTTGACATGGCATTCTCTCCTAAGAATCCTGCTATGGGATCTCGACGGCTTCGTCTCACAAAGACTGTGTACATCGACCGCTCAGATTTCCGCGAGGAAGACAGCAAGGGATACTTCCGCCTTGCACCGGGGAAGACTGTTGGCCTTCTGCAGGTCCCTTACCCTATTAAAGCTACATCGTTCACCAAGGGAGAGGACGGTAAGGTTTCAGAAGTACGAGCCGTATTCGACAAGGAGATAAAGAAGCCGAAGGCGTACATCCAGTGGGTACCTGAGGGCTCCCGAAAGGTCGAGGTTCGCATCCACGACCAACTCTTCAAGTCCGATGACCCCAGCACCGCCGAGGGTGGCTTCCTCAAAGACATCAATCCCAACAGCGAGACTATCTATCCCGATGCTCTTATTGAGTCAGGCTTCGATGAGGTGCGAAAGAGGGCGCCTTGGCCTGAGGCCGAGGGAGAGAAGACCCATAGTGGCCCTGAGAGTGTTCGCTTCCAGGCCATGCGAATCGCGTATCTTGTAAGTCGACTTACTCTTCGTTTGCGGTATGCAAAACTAACTGACGCTCTTCTAGGCTATGGACTCTGATTCCACCGAGGATAAGGTGGTGCTGAACAGGATAGTGTCGCTGAAGGAGGATTCTGGAAAGAGCTGAGCTTGCGGAGTTCATAAAAAGGTCGATATTTGTATAAATGATGGTTGTCTCTACGTTGAGAGTTCTAGGCGTGAACACGGTGGTATGGTTGTTGCCAGGTAGATAGACATGAAATGAATGATGTATTCGGTTCGATCCACATACGCTGCCAAGAAGTCATGAGAAGGAGACCAATCTCTACCCATGACGCGCCAAGTTTATGACTTTTGCCAAAGGCAGCTCGTCGCAGTTGGGCATTGAGAGTCATGACCATGAAGAGCCTCATAGGAAGCGGAGCGTCTGGTACGAGATAGAGGTCACGCCACAGCACATTTAGAGCCGGAAGCGCATTCCCAATGAATCTCGATTTCAACCACTATGGCTGTGGGTGTATAGCATGCCCTCTGTTGGCCCTTGAATTCCTGAGGCCCTATCTCGTCACTCTGACCCAAGACGGCTGTCTCGCCAACCTACGACCCAAAATAAACCACAAAGCTCGTTCGCTAATTCTGTCCAAATCGCAGCTTGCGCATGAATTTCTCAAGGATAGAATATCTCTGGCAGAATCTGCAAAATTGCGGACTCTGTTCCAATGGATCCATGGAAACACAAACCTTAGAGGTCGGACGGACGAGACAGGTAAAGGGGTCATACTTCCTGAGCTTCAGGCAACTTGTCTCCGTTAAGCAATTTGATGAATCCCATTTCCTGCATGGTGGTTTCATAGGATTGGTCTGATTCATTGCCTAGGTCCCGTAGGGCTAGTGGGCGTGTTGCGGCCGTGATGCGATAGCTAACGTCAACAACAGTCTGAGTAGATGCATCGTGAATTTAGCTGTCTGATTTGAGGCTACTTCTAGGTTCCAGTAGATTCTTGGAAAGGTAACTGAGAATGCAGCCGAATAAGTATGGGGAAGCGAGGCATATTTGTGCTACGATCGAGAGACGACTACGTCAAGCTTCCCATTAGAGTACAGCTCAAGATATATAAGAGTATCGTAAGAAACTGAACATATCCCATGTTAAGGGGCTGCTAATGTCCAGCTGACCCCTGATTTCCGTGCAGAAAGATAACTCAGATCCATGCAATTCCTGCATGAGTGAGGCAGTCATACTCTAGGAAGTAAATGTCACTCCAACCAACAATCCAACCAGGCATCTACGCGCCTGTAAGATATATTTCAACATAGTTCGAGCTTTAACCTCCGTAGAAGCGCTCAGAAACTATACACTAGCGGTTGAGTTGACACATAAGGGTTGGTCACTGCTCATGGCAGGCGGGAGGGTGACTTAGAGGGGGCAGGTAACTGTATTAGGTTGCTGCGATATTGGACTCTCTATATATCATAAACGCTCATGAAACCATGCGGATGGTATCCTGATATCAAACAAACTCCAGCGCCGGGTATATTGTGATAGATATGTGTGGACAGGTTGCTTCTTGACATGCTTAGACAAGTGAAGCTTACCATCCATCGCCCCAGCCGTCGTCGTCATCGGTTGTCTTGGGTTTCATGTCGAGCTTCTTTGTGACTGGCTTGGCCGCTGGTTTAGATAGTGGCTTCTTAGCCGTCGTCGTCTTCGATAGTCCTTTTGGTAGTGGCTTGCTAATGGGGTTCTTCTTCTGTGACTGCGCAGCCAGCCATCCTTCGAAATCGGGTTCATCACCAGTATCGTAAGGAGTAGCTGACGCTGCAGGTGCTTCCTTCTGCGGCTTTGTAGGGGCGTCGAAGAAGCCGTCGTCATCGCCCATATCACCCATGTCTCCCCAGGAGTCGCCAACGTCGTCATCATCTGGATGTAGGAAGGAATCCGCGACCATACTTGCGGTAGCAGATGGTGTACGTGATGGCTGCGCCGGTGGGGATTTTAAAGCTTGACGATGAAGGGAGGGTGCAGAAGCTGCTGTTGGCTTCCTCGATTCCGGTGCCGGGGATGGTGAAGGCCTCGGTGAAACAGCCCTCGAGCCATTTGCTGCCTGCATGTCGCCCGCCGCAGCAGATAATTTATTAGTGAAGGATGAGATGGCCCATCCTGTCCATCCCGCACTCTCACTAGGTTGCGGTGTACCCATTCGGGGAGCAGACCCATCAGCAGCCTGTGGTGGTGGGAGCGCACTCTCTGGCATACCAGCAGCTGCTTTACGAATCTTCTGCAAATAAATATCCATCGTACGGTTAGCCGAGTCCCGGATGAGTTTCTCCTTGTCGATTAGTAGCGGACAGATAAGAGGCAAGATTCTGCCTGCGCTATCGTCATCATTAAAGTATTCCACCGTCGCCCCCAATGCCATCAGAGCCGCATTTCGAGCGTGAACGAAAGGATCTCTCAGGGACCGCGTGAAAGCGGCGATCAGAACCTTTGATCGTGATGAAGTCCCCAGGTTCTTCGCAATTTTTCCGAGACAGATGGTAGTATTGGTTCGGATTCCTGGCTGTTCGTCGTTTGCTGTTTTCGCAAGCTGCCTCAAAAGATCACCATTAATAGTTCGATCAGACAGCTTGCTGATGATGACGAGCACGGACTTTAACGTCTGCTCTCGCACAACTGGTGCCACATCTGTAAAACCAGTAACCTTAATCCTATTAGCGGCGTTCACGACTCTAGGCGTTTCTTCATACCATCTGTGGGAAGAGTTTGTCGTTCACAATCTTCTGTGGCAAACGATCGATAATCAAGGGGAGACTGTCCAGAAGACAAACCCGTATAGCCCGATCAGGATTTCCAAACGCGCGGACTATAAAAGGAGTGACTCTTGATTCAAAGTCGTCACTAGATAGCTTTGCAGCAATTTTCATGACTATGCCAACAGCTTTCGGCCCACCCCCACCAAATTCAGCTGATTTCATAAGCTCAGGCATAACCTTCATCTTGAAGAAGTCCTCTGGGAAGTCGTCGTTCAGGGTATCTAGGCCGCTGGGACTATGGTCAGCAAGTTTGAAAATCGGTCATCAGTTTGGCTAACCTCAAAAACTCCTCTCGCTCATCAGGGGTCTTGACGTCAAGATTATCAATACCCTCCGTCAATTTGATGAGAGGGCTGTCAAAGAACGCGCCGTGTCGATTGCCTTGGTCAAGGAAGTTTGCTACTGTGATCCGAGCCTTGGGGTTTGCATTGCACAGGCGCTTGTAGCTCGAGTGCATCGTGGGAGGTATGTTTTTAGTTTGGCCAGCCTGGTCGGCTCCAGAATAATCCCCATTGAAAACCTCAAATATCAAGACTCCCAGGTTGAAGGAATCCACAGCTGAGTGTGGGTTCTTCTTGATAACATCCCAGCCGCCTCGTGCTAGCTCAGGAGGCGCATATCGACCGGAGTCTGGTACCAGACTTCCATACGTCTGATTCATATGTTAGCTCGCGTGTATAGATATAGTATCGAGATAAACCAACATAAATAATTGATTCATCGTCTTTGATACTGCTCAAGACTTCGAAGCCACCCAGCTTCCACTCACCGCTCTCTGAGGTGTAAATGGACCCGACTTTAAGGCTACCATGAATCGAAGACGCGTCACCATTGATAAACTTGACAGTACGCTACGATATAATTAGCGACACCATTACTTCCTTTCATCCTTAGCATTCGTACCGCGATGCCATGAAGTCCCCACTTGATTGTCTCTGGGCTAAGACTCTTTCTTCGAACATGCCACCTCAGGGGCACAACTCGTTCAGTTGCGATGTAGATATAGGTATCGGTCTGGCGCATGGCATTAGCGCAAGCAGGCTCTCAGCTCGTCTGGTCAGGCTGTACCTCAACGGTGTCCAGCACTTTGATAACGCCCGGGTGCCGTAGGGTTCGTAACTTCTTAAGAGCATTCTTAGCTAGGGGGAGTCGGGATTTGTTTGCGGTAATGTCGAAGGAGAAGATGCTACAATTAGAGCCGTCTTCCTACGGTGCGAGATTCAGCAATCTGTACGAATGGTGGGCCTTTACTGGAGGACGTACTCTTTTGGTGCCATTATTCAAGGTCCAGATGGACTCGTCAATGTCGACCTTGTCACCGAAGGTGTAGGGGAAGGGGGGTCCTTGCGAGATGGCAGATGCCACTGCGGACCTGAGGAAGTCCATGTTGATGGCGCCAGAGCAGAAGCGAAGAGTGTCTGGGTATTAGAGAGAGAAAGATGGTATTCTAAAAAGGAAAGACAACGACACGATGCCCGACCATCCGGAGCTTAATTACAGAAACGTGGTGACTTTGCGATGGTTCAGGTCCCCCGCGCTAAGCATGTGTTTGGACTGCAGGGCAGCTCTGGCTGGTCCTAAGGCAGCCTGATGACGGTGTGGAGGGGCTCGGCGGCGCTGTTGTTCCCTTCCCGGCGGGCTACAGCGGGACCAAGGCGCTAAAGATGCTCTCCCGTAGTGGCAAGACGCTGGAGGGCTTCTTGCTCCAGCACCAGCTGCACGACCTCAGGCGCTTGGACCAATCAACCCGCCGGCAGTCAACAAAGACGCCTCTCGCAGCCTTACCATGAACCTGTTACTTTATTCACGTTTTTTCCTCTGCAAAGAGCGGAAATCGACCAGATTCTTCTGCTTTAAGAGCCAGCTGCATCCTCAAACTCGTGGCGACTCGTGAGAACAGACTCGGATCCCAACGCACAGGTACGGTTTCGACTCAATCCAACGAGCAAACATCGCCCATGCTCCCGAGACTTGACGCAAGTTCCCTTGCTATCCTTGGTATGTGGCATTCTTTCTCTCACACTCTCACTCTCTTGAAATGATGCCTATGGTAAAAGGTCTGACTGAACGGAACCCTCTGGTCACGCCATCTCACTCTCTGGTTCTTCAGATGGCCTCGCGCTGCTTTAGTGGTCGGCCATTCTCCTTGTGTGTTTCCTCCAGACTCCCTCCCCCGTGGGAGCTCTGATCACAGAGACGCAAAGATTACTCTCGTTCGTCGCAACATGGAGTCTTCTTCCTCGTCGCTTCTACGGATGAAGACCAAAGGCCGCGACATACATCGGGCCTACGTCTACTGGAAAACAGAGCAGAGATGGCGTAGCCGATGAGGTGCCCAGGTTGACGGACAAACAAAAACTGAAAAGATCTGATCTTGAAATATTTCACAGTCTTATTTTCTTGCATCTTCTTTGGAGGCATTCAGCTTATCAGGCTCATAATAGATAACCCATGCGAAACAATCTCCCCATCTGGATGCTATCCCCATTGAAGCAGTTAATCTCTCTCTGGACGTTGTAAGTCCGGCGATCAGTCCCACACCGAGCGTCCGAACCCATCCTACTCCACGTTACTTTTAAGACAAGGCGTCGAAAACCTCGCCATAAAGACGAATACCTTCGCCAAACATCAGACAGAGCTCATTCCATGCGAAATTTCGGCGAGGCCAAAGTAGTATCAACCGTAGTACGGAATGTGGACTTGATGATTATCGTCGATTCTGAGATATCGGTTCCTCGTTGGTGGACATGACATCTCAAGATGGCCGCTCAAATATCGGCGGTAAATGCACCGCGCCAGAGTGTGACCGCATTCTCTACCTCGATTCATCTTTCTGCCCGAAACACCATCCGCGTCGCATCATTCCCAATGTCCCAGACCCTGTTATGAATCGTTCGACTGATATCAACACCAAGAAGCGTCTTTGTGGCCCGGAAGCGAGATTTGTAGCCAAGAAGAGCGAAAACGCACTGCGCCGAGGACTGTCAAGGCGCTCTTCCACCTCCGACCGGTCACACAATTCCCCAGGGGTAACAACCAAAGGCAACCCCAGCCTTCATCCAATCGCTGTTACGAGTCAACCCATCATAAGTAGTCGATCAAACTGGGCCAATGAAGCCCCTGAGGCAAGAAGACAGGATATATCCGATATCTTTTCAAAATCTCCGGCAAATACTCCCCACCAGAAACGACTAGAGAAGGCTTCTTCTCATAGTAGCGTTTCGTTGCAAGCGCAAAATGGGAAATCTAAGAACAGAGCCGTAGCAGGAGACGAGCGATCTTCCGAAGCAGACAGTCCGGCCCGATTCTCAATAGTAGAAACCGAAGTCGTCAAAGTTAGGCATGATATCGAAATACATAACACAATTTCTATCAATAACGCGAAGAAGTCAACAGCCGATCCACGTCTTCCACAGAAACCCTTTGCTAGACACGATCCTACCATCACGGACACGTCAACCGAACAACGCAAAACTGATGAATCCTACTCTTCCAGGCAAAGGGTAGGACCAAGTGAGGACCAGCCATCGAATCAGCCTTTCTCGGCACAGATCTCAGAACAGCTTATCCAAAAACATGTATTGACCCAGCCGTCCATGGGAAATGCCAAGTTCATCCGTACGACAACCAAAGCCAAATCGGTTTCAGCGTTGAGCTCGGCACAGAGTTCCATCCCTCAGAAGCCTCCGAGCAGCCTCAACACGAGGCCATCCTCAGAGCCTCGAGCGATTGATCCTTCTTCGACTCTGGGTAAGAGGGATTTCCGCGCAATGAGTCAGAATGGCTCTGATGGTGGCGCTCTTGAGGGCTCAACGCAGGCACGGCTGCCCCGGAGAACTCGAATTGAAGTCTTGCTTGAGCAAAGGGAGATGAATAGACTGGGGCTACCAGTTGTGCCCGACCAGTCCAATGGCGATGTCAGCTCAGGTGACAGTCCAAAACGTGGTATGTCCCAGGAAGGAACCATGTCTTTAGCCAACGACGTCAGACAAAATGTGGCATCTGCTACCGAAGAACGCCGCAAATCGAAGTTAGCGAGGTTTGACTCCGATGCCTTCGACACAATGATATATCAGCAATCTAGCATGCAACCACCTGAGGGTGTGCTTGTGCTACGACGGCCTCCCAGCAGGACAGCGCCTTCAAGCGAAGAGCGGCGGCTTTTTTTGCCTGTAAACCCGGCTATTCATAGCATGCACAAACGTTCTGAAGAGTGGATTCAGAAGAGATCGATGGAGATTGAAGAACGCGGTGGTCGAAAAGCCTGGCTTGGCAAGCCTATCGAAAGACAACGCTGGCTACGTACACAAGAGGCTGCCAAGGAGAAGGAGCGAGAGGAAGCTCGGAAGGCTGGAAGGCTGCCTCCTCGTGAGGATCCGGAGCCCTGGCGATATCAACGGGTTCTGGACTTTGGTGACGTGGCAGAAGAAGACCTTCCGGAGGATGTCAAGGAGAATCCCAGGTGGGTAAGGGCTTGTACTTGGTTGCGAGAATCCATGCACATGGCGGTCCAGCGACAACGAAAGCTCGACAGGAGTGCAGAAGAAACGAGAGCCTTCTACATGGATGTGATCAATGGGCATGTTGCGTAGCCCAGGCGAGGACTTGGACGTCCGGGCAGATTGGCACCGATATTGCGATGGTTGATTTATAGGCGCTTGGGAAAATGTGAGACTGCCGCGTAGTGCGGCGGTCATGACTTAATGGGCTGCGATACCAAAGGGCATTCTGGAAGGATGAAATGTGTTAGCTACGGAGTTTCTAGACTGGCCGAGACCGGCTTACTGTAAGAAAGCTTTTGATAGACACAAGCCCGCCTTCATAGAGGCATGAACTGAGAGAGACCTGCATTCACGGAGACTATCATCTACTACCTCTGAATTTTAACCTGGGAAACCGCAGAGACAACTGGGTAACTTGAACAGAAACTAGTATTGCTATATACAATCTAACGCTCGCACATTTTCCGACCTAGACGCCGCTCAAACGTACAAATATCCGACTCGAAGCATCAAGGTCCCCACGCACATCAATGAACTTGTCCTTCACAGCTCATTCTCTTTTCGTTTCTTAATGCGTTCTATACGCCCTTGGACAACAAGTTCAGCGCACTTCCTGCTAGGATGAACCCGGCTTGGTCCTTGCTAACAGCATGCTTGGTAGGAATCAACACCTCCTCGCCACTCTTCTTGGTTACACGCAGCGAGACGTCACCCTTGCCGCCGTTCTGCAGCATCTCGTACAGTCCCACAGTGGCAACCTCGTCACCAGCGGCGATCTTATCGTAGTCAGCCTCGTTCTCGAATGTCAGTGGCACAACGCCCTGCTTCTTCAGGTTGGTCTCGTGGATACGGGCGAAGGACTTCGTCAGGACAACGCGGGCGCCGAGATACCGGGGCTGCAATGCAGCGTGCTCTCGTGCAGAGCCCTCGCCGTAGTTGTGCTCAGCGACGACGAGCCACTCCTGGCCACGCGTCTTCCACAGCTCACCGAGTTCCGGGATGGTGTGCTTGGAGCCGTCGAGGTCGTAGGCGGCGTTGACCTCGCCGGTTTCAGCGTTGACGGCCGTGTTGAGCGTGTTGGTGCTGATGTTGGGCAAGTGGCCCTTGTACTTGAGCCAGGGACCCGCGGCGGAGATGGTGTCGGTGGTGCACTTGCCAGTGACCTTGACGAGCACGCGCAGGCCGGAAATGTCAGAGTCGGGGAAGGGCGGGAAGGGCTCCAGGAAGGCCAGACGGTCGGAGGTCGGGGAGATGGCGATCTCGGCGCTGGGGTCAGCAGACTGTGAGAGAACACCGAGGGAGGCAACGCCGGACTCGAAGGGGGTCGGAGGACCCTCGAGACCGTGCGGCGGTGAGAACTTGAAGTCCTTGCCGTCGGGGGTTTTGATGGAGTCGGTCATAGGGTTGAAGGTGGTGGAGCCAGCGAAGGCCATGGCGGTGACGATCTCGGGCGAGGCGAGGAAGTTCATAGTGTCAGGGTTGCCGTCGTTGCGGCCGCGGAAGTTTCGGTTGTAAGATGTAAGAATGGCGTTGCTGGTACCCTTGGTGACGCCGTCCTGTCGCTTCCACTGACCGATGCAGGGGCCGCAGGCGTTGGAGAGGACGATACCGCCAGCGTTCTCAAAGGTCTTGAGAGTGCCGTCTCGCTCAAGAGTAGCACGAATCTGCTCGCTACCGGGGGTAATATAGAAGTCCGCCGTGGGTTTCAGGCCAGCCTCGGCCGCGTCCTTCAGGAGGCTCTCAACTCGGGTCATATCTTCGTAGGAGCTGTTAGTGCAGCTGCCAATGAGACCGGCGGAGAGCACCTCCGGCCATTGCTGGTCCTTGACGACGTCCTTGAACTTGGATAGGGGTGTGGCCAAGTCAGGGGTAAAGGGGCCGTTGATGTGGGGTTCAAGCTCAGAGAGGTTGATGGTGATGAGCTGGTCGTACTCGGCGCCCTCGTCGGCCTGGAAGCGCCATTGGGCATCGGGGTTGGTGCTGTTGCCGGCGAAGCTCTCGAGGGCTTCGATGTTCTGGTTGGCTTGCGATCGTCGGGTCGAGGTGAGGTACCGGGCGGAGGCTTGGGTGTAGGGGAAGATGGAGGTCGTTGCGCCGACCTCAGCTCCCATGTTGCAAATGGTGGCCATGCCTGTGGCGCTGAGGGTATCGACGCCGGGTCCGAAGTACTCGATGATAGAGCCAGTGCCGCCGCGGACGGTAAGCTCGCCGGCCAGTTTGAGGATGACGTCCTTGGGCGAGACCCAGTTGCTCAACTGCCCGACAAGCTTGACACCTAGGATCTTAGGGGCCTTGAGTTCCCAGGGAGCACCAACGAGAGCCTCAACAGCATCTGCACCACCAACACCGATAGTCACCGTGCAGAGACCTCCGGCGTTAGGACTATGGCTGTCGGTTCCCAGCATCATCAATCCCGGCAAAGCATAGTTCTCCAACACAGTCTGATGAATGATACCGGCGCCCGGCGGCCAGAAATCCATACCATACTTGCGTGCCGCCGACTCCAAGAAGTCAAAGACCTCCTTATTGGTCTGAATACCCGCCTCCAAATCATCCTCGGCGCCCTTGGAGCCCACGATCAAGTGGTCGCAGTGGATGCTGGCAGGGATCGCCGGCTGGGCGAGATTGCAGCTCATGAACTGCAGCAGGGCCATCTGCGCGGACGCATCCTGCATGTTGACACGGTCAGGGTTAAGGCGCAAGTTGGCCTTGCCGCGGATGCTGCGTCCATTGTCGGTGTTGCTGAGCAGTGACTCCTCGACGTTGTGCAAGTGGCTGTAGAGGATCTTCTCGGCGAGGGTGAGGCGCTGCTTGCCGAGGACGCGGCGCACTTCGGTGTACTTGTTGTACAGCTTCTCGTAGGTGGGAGGGAGGGACTTGACCGAGGAGAAGTCTCGTCGTGAGGCGAGGACAGCGGCTGAGCGGAGCGAGGTGCTTGCGCTGGCGCGACGCAGGAGTTGCTATACCGAGGATAACGTCAGTGACCAATTGGTCGCATGTTGGTGGTACTCTAAAGGTCCCAACAGTCAGGACAGATGGTACGTACCGTCATGGCGCCGCCTGAGCGACTGGCCAGCTCAATTGAGGCCATGATGTGTGGTCGCGTGGGTGTCGTTGGTGGATTGCTGAAGGTGTGACTGGCTCCAGACTCCGTATAAAGCAAAATGGCAGTGGGGGCGATCTCGGTGGGAAATTTTTGGAAATTGTAAATTCACGGGCTTCGATTGGAGTTTGAAGGTTGAGATCTGGGGATGTGGGGACGCACGTCTTCGGGTCCTGGGCCCACAATTGCCGAAGACCGGCCACTATGGGCGTTTGTTCAACCCCAGAGTTCATGCAACTCCTAGGACTATGATACATATAAAACTACATGTCATCCAATATTATATAACCGTTTCTTGATATAGACAGTACACAGTCCTTGTCAATACATGCCGGTTGGTGGTATCCGTAATGTCGTCTTGTATTATCCCAAGGTATGCTCGATGCTCTCTCATCCATCATGCTTCCCTTTTACATACTAATACAACGCAACCCCGTCCGCATCCTCTAACCATAACGCCGACAAATCCTTTGCCAATCCCAATCGCAGCTTTCGAAGGACATCCTCGCCCTTTGTAGTCGCCAGCCACGTTTTTCTCCAGTCCCATCCCCTCTCTACCTTGCCTCCCGCGGAAACAGATTTGTGCAGATGGTTCACAAGCATCGAGCTGCCACTCATTATGTAGCTGCTCCCGCTCAGCGAAGTCGTTGATTTCCGCATCAGATCCGCTGGCGTCGACCCCTTTAATCCTTTGCCGGATGCAAGTACAAGGTCGAAGAAGTCATCGCAAGCCGAGTATACTCGTTCGCCCACTGTCTCAATGTCCTCGATTGCCTTGAGTACGATATCGATCTGTTCCAGTGTGATGACGGCAGGAGACTGGCTGATGAAGACGGTAGCCTCGCCAAGAAGAGCAAGGAGGAAATCTTCACTGACAACCGCGTCCCGAGTGTCATCGTATAGTCCACCCCGGATGTTGTCATCTGAGCTAGAGATGACCGCAATCAAGGCGAATGCAGCTTGTCTCTTAAGCTTAAGTGCCTTAGCAGGGGAGACGTCGTCAAGTTGACTTGAGTCCCGAATTTCGTAGAACTTGCGGAGCGTCGCATAGCCACTAAGCATCCTTCCTAGTAGCTGCGCCGCTTCTAGATCTTGCTTAGCTTTCCTTTCCAGAGTCTCCGTGCGCTTCCGCAGAAGGTCTTTAAGGTCATCATCCAGATCCTTCTCCGGCGGATATACCGTTGATTGGACCAGTGAGTACGACATTAGCAGGTTGAGCACTTCGCGGACCCTGTCTGGCCTATGCGATAGGGCATAATACCACAGAGCCTCGCCATATCTGTGCGACTCTTTGGATAGTATCTCTGCAAAGGTCTAGTTATTTTGTTAGTATATATAGTTCGGAGAGTCATGATTCCACAAACCTCTGCGGTTTCTTCGGCAAAGTTGATCATGCCGAGATCATTCAGTATCCTCCAAATCTTATCAACGGTTTGACTTGAGTTCTCATCCAGAGTAGCCAAGAGGTCTCGCAAGAGCTCGCCAACCGTTTCCTCAGACTTCCCTGGCGAGTCCATCCGTCCCAGTACTTGAATGGCCACCTCCCATCCGTCACGCTGCTTAGACAGTTGTTCAATCCCTGCCAACTCTCTCGCATACAGTACGAGACTCGTGTCTTTAATCCCCTCCGTCTCATCGGGACCAGGTTGACTTACACCTAGCAACGCAAGGTCGTCCATGTCCAAGCTATCAATAGGAAGGGGGGCTGGAGTCTCTGTAGCAGGGAGCCAGTCACCTAAAGATGCGATCTCTGCCACCGTGCATGCCAGGGGCAAGGACCACATCCGCAGGAATCCCAATATGGCATTGACATTCCCCTCAAATGCAGAAGCAACGGCGACCTCAACGGGATTCAGAGGGTTGGGGTTCATGTCTGAGTCGATGACGAGATGGAACGCCATTGCTAGCCTGTCAAAATAATCATCCGAGCTCGCCAATCGTGATGTTGAAGCTCGAAGACTTTGTGAATGTGATACTTTCAGGCTCTTATGACGCTGGTTACCATCATCCCACCAACCAAAGAGACCGATAGTGGCCTCACACCAATCCTGAGCAACTTCCATGATTGCTTCATGGCTTCCGAGAATGATTCCATATATTGTTTGCAGGTTCTCGTAGATATCCCACGGGATCTGGCTTGACGCCTTTCTCGCCATGGTGGACATTGAGTCTCCCTGAGGGTCAAATTCATCATCTAGAGAATCCTGGAAACTTGGGTCCTTTCCTTCGGCAAAGAGCGTCAACCTGTCCAGAGATCCGCGGGCCTGGATTCGGAAAAGGGTCCAGTTGCTGTTCCAGATGTCCCATTCCGACCTCATACCAGGGCACTGATCCAATATTTCGCAGGTTGAAGCAGCAAATCGTCGGACATTCTCTAGTGCTTTGCCTGTGTATGCTTTGTCACCACGGGGCCCTCTGCGAACATTCTCCCATCCGGCATCCCTCAGCAGTATTGAAGCACCATTAACGTCGCCACGGAGCAAGGCACATCGAACTGTCTGCCAATATAGGCTGTGGCATGCAGGACTAGGCTTGTAACGGCTGATTTCTCGCACTTGATCAGGGTATAAGTTGTGACTGGTCCGCATCCAGTCGAACAGGATCTCGGGCAGCGGTGGTGTTTTCTCGTTATCGGTGTCTTCGTCAAATCGCGTATGGTGCATTCGTAGAATCAAGTGGGCCACATAAGCGGCCTTCTCAAAAGGCTCTGTCGCAGGACCGGGTCCAATGGTTGCAAAGTCTTCTCCCTCGGGCTGTGGTAATTCGTCCACATATTCGTTCCAGAGCTTAACTAACTGATATGTGATGTTGGCAAGTGATTCGTCCATCTTCTCCTGATTATCTTCGATACCAACACCGTTCTCATATAGACGGCACACAAGCTCCTCTGTCTTTAAGATCAGATCGGCTGGCTCGACAATTCGTGCCGGATCGTAATGCGTATAGGTATCTTTAGCAATCGTTGCAAATTGAAAGCCTCGCCTCTTAGACGCGCCCAAATGCGCCGAGGATCTCTTGAAGATAGACTCTGCTTCTTTGCGGATTCGGTCGGTCGCAGCTGGAGTGTTCAGCATCATTAGGTCGGACTCATCGCCAATAAGCGGCTGCCCATAAGGACGATCGTCATGTCGCATGTTAAGAAACATGTCGCCTTCCTCCGAGCCCTCTTGGCTTTGGTTATCCTCTTCCATATGTTCTTCTTCCTCCTCCACGTTGATGTCTCTATCCAGGTATCGTTGGATCTCGGCGTCGACTTCATCGTCATCATCCTGGTGCTCAGGGATAGCAGCAGACATGCGGAAAAGGCTGCCTCGGGGTGGAGGTAGCTCCATCTCTCCCTCAGCATCTTGATCTTCGTCCCCTCCCTCATCTTCGATGCTAAACTGTCGGCTAAGGCCAGATGGTTCCCGGCCTCGTCCACGGATAGAGCGACCGAGGGGGGTATTTGCGGCCGGTGTTGGGCCAAAGAGATTCTTCCCAGAGCTTCCACCCGACTGCGCGCCAAAGCTAAGGGGTTTCTGATCGGTCGCGCCGACGCCGCGCATCATAGAGCTTCCCAAGAACGAGGCGGTTGGGGCTCCAGCTGGAGTGAATGATGCTGCTGAGGACGGAGGAGGCCCAGCGGGAGTTGTCGAGGGGTTGTCGCCCAGGAACGAGAAGCCCGAGCCGCGTGGCTGGTTCCTCTCCGGCGTCGACGGACTAGGGCTCGCCGGCGGGCTGGAATCGGGGACGACGAATCGAAACGCCATGATGAGAAGTCACTAGAGCTCCCTCCTCATGGAAGGCTCTGAATTTCAAAGTGCGCAACTATGGCGAGTGCTTTCGCACGGTCAGAGCTACAAGGTCGGTTATCACAAGCAGTGACGGAGTTGAGAGACGGCAGGAAAGCGATGGTAATTCGTGAATCGGATGGAGCTCTTTGTTACAAACGCGCTTGGGGATATTTTTTGGAGCTATCGCGACGGGCAACATGGTCCGGTGTTTAGCCGGAATTCACCGACGCTCACCGAGCCTCACCTTGACCGAGCTCCATGGGATGTGAATGTTTCCCACATATTGGGCTGTGAGGTTAGCGTAAGCGCGGACAGGTTATAGGCGGCGACATTTAGCTTAACTTAGTTTCAGACATAATCTCGATCATAGTATGCAGTGTTGTTGTCTATTCAATGAGAGCATCCGAACCCCTTAGTGGGTAGCCAAGCCGTATCTCGTCTTGTTGCTGATAATAGAAAATTCTCCTCAACAACGGCACTTCTGACTCACTCGCCGTCCTCAGTAGCGCCAGGGGTCAAACTACCGTGCTAGGCATTTCTAAGCTGCGGCTTTCCTCCCTAGATCATGGACAGATCTCGGCATCCGAAGCCCAATCCCCGCTGATCCTGGAGCATGGCTTGCTCGCAACACGTACTGCAAAGCCAATAACGCAAATCACAAAGACCGTCTCCCAATTCTCCCCACAAAGTCCTGCCATGTCAGTCCAACTTGGGGGGGTTTCATGCCTTCTGTGGGGCCTATATTGTTCAAATGCTCAAAGCCTTCGGGCTGGATTGCCTATCTAAGCCGGCGGGTGTAGGCTGAAGTAGGAGTGGATTTTCTCCTCCATTGCGGGGTAGTTCACGGAGTTGCTCGGGGATCGGAATGTGTCGTCACGGCTTTCGAAGCTACATAAACGTTGCGCAGTTTGGCAAAGTCAACCGTCATCGACCGTCAAAACCATCTTCTGGATTGCAATTTCATTTCCTCTCTTCAATTTGATACCCTTTTCAGTGCCTATTAGATACAATGGCTGACACCGTTGGAAAGGTGAGTTCTGCTCAGAAGATACCCCTCTGGGACTTACCCCGCCTTGCGAGAAACTGCTTTTGACCAGATGTTCACCTTCATAGACAATCACTTGCAAGGCCGCAGTCGCCTGGGGAGCTGGCCAGGAGCTTAGCCTCGAGGACATTGAGGTTCTTCCTCCCCGAGCCCACGAGGTCCGCATCCAGATCTACTACACTGGTGTTTGCCATACCGGTTGGTTTGCCGAAATTGAGCTAAGCGCCGTCGTGATGCTAACGCCATCGGATCAGATGCATACACCCTCTCCGGCAAGGATCCCGAAGGTGCTTTCCCCATTGTGCTGGGACACGAGGGTGCTGGTATTGTCGAGTCTGTTGGTGAGGGCGTCACCAACGTGAAGCCTGGCGACCATGTCGTCGCCCTTTAGTACGAACCCGAATACCCATTGATATGATATGATGTTCTGTATGCTGACTGATCTGCGAAACAGTACGCCTGAGTGCAAGGAATGCAAGTTCTGCAAGTCCGGCAAGACCAACCTCTGTGGCAAGATCCGAGCCACCCAGGGCAAGGGTGTGATGCCTGATGGCACCTCTCGATTCCGGTGCAAGGGTCAGGATCTCCTCCATTTCATGGGCACATCTACCTTCTCGCAATACACTGTCGTCGCCAACATCTCCGTGGTGGCCATCGAGCACGATGCCCCCATGGACCGAACATGTCTGCTCGGTTGCGGTATCACCACCGGATACGGTGCTGCCCGTGTCACCGCCAATGTTGAAGAGGGCTCCAACGTCGCCATCTTCGGTGCTGGCTGCGTCGGTCTATCCGTTGTTCAGGGTGCCGTCGCCAACAAGGCGGGCAAGGTTATCGTTGTAGATGTTAACCCTTCCAAGGAGGAGTGGGCCAAGAAGTTTGGTGCCACTGATTTCGTCAACCCTACCGAGCTCAAGGGACAGACTGTTGTCGACAAGCTGATTGAGATGACTGATGGTGGTTGCGACTACACCTTTGACTGCACTGGTAATGTCTCTGTCATGCGAGCTGCCCTCGAGGCCTGCCACAAGGGCTGGGGTCAGAGCATCATCATCGGTGTTGCCGCCGCCGGCCAGGAGATTTCCACCCGACGTAAGTGTTGTTCCCTACCGTGGTTAACCAGACTGACAATCCGCAGCATTCCAGCTCGTCACTGGTCGTGTGTGGAAGGGTTGTGCCTTTGGTGGCATCAAGGGTCGCTCTCAGATGAACGACCTTGTCGCCGACTACATGAAGGGCAACCTCAAGGTCGACGAGTTCATCACCCACCGAAAGAACCTGGGTGAGATCAACAATGCTTTCGATACCATGAAGCAGGGTGACTGCATCCGTGCTGTTGTTGATATGCGGACGGTGTAATGTAGTTGAATAAAGAACAAAAGGAGGTCGATCAATAAATTGTATGAAATATTCATGGATGACTCGAGTTCGTTGACACGATGCGTGGAAACACTCCTTTATAATGTAAATGCAGACACCTTGATGGCCATATACCTGTGGCCTCTAATGACGCATCCGCCAATAATCCTTGCCTCATAAGCTATGTATATGCTACTTCAAAGAGGTGAAGGGCAACAGAGGTAACAACACTTATAAGCTTGAGTGTCGTTGCATGAGGCGGTCACATCGAGTTAATCGGGACCTTACTTGTAGATGCATCATAAGGTCCTACCCTAGACCGTGAGGGAGTTTTTAAAGTAGGCTGTAGATAATTTGGAGGCCCTAAATCCGTAATGTAACCCAGTTTACATACATGGGTATGTTTCTGAGTGTATCGTTTAGGCCTGATCCTACGATACAAAGGTGTGCAAATGTGGCTATCCCCAAAATTGCTGCTTAGAAATAGCTTCTCAAAGTGAGGCGCTCCTAGTCTGGGGAAGCGCCACTAGCGACGTGACCCCTGGACCTTTGCCACGGCAGAAGTCTCAAGTTCCACGCGTCCTCTCTTCTACAACGAACCGAATTTCACCATCATTTCCGGGGGATTGACTCATCATGCGGACCTCTAGAGCATCGAGAGACGCAGCACGAGTTTTCAACCGCGCTTCGGAACCAGTCTCGCCACCAAGAAGAACGACGCGGTCGGCACTGGCACGGTTTGCTTATGCGACGGCTACAACAGAAACGAAGTCAGAACTACGAGATATCGAGGATGCTGCCAGTCCTCCGGCCAGAAAACGAAGACGAGTTGCCGCCGAAATGGTGGAGGTCGTACCATCTCCCAATGGCATCAAGTCGGAACTGGTTGACGAAGCCCTGAGTAGCATCGCCTCGCCCCTAGCAAAAGCACAACGCCGCACCCGCAAACCCGCCCGAAAGACCGTCGACCCTTCGACCGGGGAGACTGCGATAGCACCCCCGTCCGATTGGGAAGAAATGTATAACTCTGTTAAGAAGATGCGGGCACCTGGCGGGCCTGCACACGGTGCGGCGGTCGATACGATGGGATGCGAGCGACTAGCTGATAGGAGCGCTTCGGAGAAGGACCAGAGGTTCCATACGCTCGTTTCGTTGATGCTGTCGAGTCAGACGAAGGACACAGTTAATGCTGTGGTCATGAAGAAGCTGCAGACCGAGTTACCGGCATACAAACCTGGAGCGCCTTTGGGGTTGAATCTGGATAATATGTTGGCTGTGGAACCCCAGCTCCTTAACGAACTTATCTGGGCAGTTGGCTTCCATAACAACAAGACTAAGTTTGTCTCACAGATTGGCCTATCGGACGTAGGCTGACGATGCAATAGATACCTCAAGCAAGCTGCGGTGATCCTCCGAGAGAAGTGGAACGACGATATCCCGGACACAATCGAGGGCCTCACATCTCTTCCTGGCGTTGGCCCCAAGATGGCTTATCTGTGCATGTCTGTCGCCTGGAATCGGACCGAAGGAATTGGCGTCGATGTTCACGTCCACCGCATAACTAATCTATGGGGCTGGAACAAGACGAGGAACCCAGAGGAGACACGCATGGCACTGCAGTCCTGGCTCCCCCATGATAAATGGCGGGAAATCAACCATTTGCTCGTTGGGTTCGGCCAGACCGTCTGTCTTCCTGTTGGCCGGAAATGCGGGAACTGCGAGCTTGGACTCAACGGACTCTGCAAGGCTGCTGAACGGAAAAAAGTCATTGAGGGTCGACGAATCAAGGAGGAGAAGATTGAGGTCGAGAACGAGGCGCTGTTTAAGACCGAAACGCTGAAAGAGGAGGTGGTGATCCGAGAAGAAGTTGTTGATCAGAGCACAACGGATATTCGCTGACGCCGGCTCGGCCCCGCCTTCAGCACCAGCCCCCCATAACCCGCTGGCCATGTCAGCCAGGCCAGGCTGTTGAACCACGTAGCGAACATGACGATCTACATAGATGCATTAATACCCCATTGATACCCTGCCCTGTCAACGTCTCGTGTCCGTCGTAGCGGAGGGGTGCAGCCAAGAGACGCTATTGAAATACGCTGCTGCTCACGAGATCATGGTGTAGCCGATACGATATCGGAGATAAGACGGCATCGCGGAGGTCTTCCAGGGTCTCGACAGCCGGAACCTTGAACACGTAATCGGCCTCCTCTGTCAGTCCATTCTGACTCAATGTCACGATGCTTCATCGATGGGAACTTTGATATGTGAAAGAATTAAATTCCATGACCCGGCTAGATGCGGTGATGCCAAAAATGCCCAGTACGCCAACGCAACACCCGCACTACCCGAATAGAATACACCGGCGGCAAACGCCTTTCAGCACCGGTAGAAACCGCCCTCAAGAACCCATCATCAAATCGTGGTCGTCAAGATGCTCTGCGGCCCATATTGACGGCCGATTTCGTATTTACTTCGTCTCGTCATACCCCCCGAATGACCTGTGTCCGCTCGGATTCTAGCTGTGCAGCGTTGCGTTCGTGAGACTGCTTCTTGCACTGACGGCGGTTAGCTGTGATCGATGAGTTGTAGGTGTCATGGTACTCACGTCTTCGAGACCGGTGCACTTGTGGTCCTCTAACAAACGGTGCTTGCCGCAGAAATGACCTTCGCAGAAGGAGCAGTCTCCGACGATGCGTTGTGCGGGCTCCCGGCACTCGTTGGCGGTGCAGCGGATTCGCTTGGGAGGCATGATTGTGTGATGTGGTAGGTGAGGAGAGTTGAGGATGTTGATGTGCTGGAGGTGACGACGTTGTATATGTACTGAACAGTCAAGGGGATGGAAATAGGCACCCGTGATCACCGTTCCTTTGTAGAAGCAAACCGAAAGACGGAAAGGTCAAAACAGACGGTGAAAGAGTCAGCGGAAGCGCTGGTTGCTTTATAAGGACACCAGTAGCAGGCGGCTGAATGAATCAGGGTTCTCGGTGGAGATTGGTACGGTTCGCCTCCCAGGACCCAGGCAAGCAGGGACTGACGGACCAGGCTAAATTGAACAATTTCCCACGCCTCGTTTCGCTGGTAGCAAGCACGGAAACTCGTGGAATCACCACCGGAAGAGACGTACCAAGGTACCGCCGCAAAGGTCCCCAGGACCCGGACGAGCCACTTATACCCGTTGACGTATGGATTGGCTATGGCTGGCTCTGGAATGGCCTGTCCGGACACGGCGTGAGAGCGAGGCTCCGAAAGCGGTGGAGGCGACGCTGTGGTAGCGCCAGCGTGACGTCGATCAGGCGGATTGCGGATTGCCCGACCTGGTTCCTGAAGAATGGATTTCCATAAGACAAAGGCCAAAGGTCAAACCGGTGAGGCGTTCGTTGTTGATTGAGATCCAGATGGGTTTCGTAACTCCAAAGTGTCTTGTCACAAGCGCCATGTCACATATGCCAGCGACCAAAGTATCCTGATGCCCGGCCGTAGTTCAGTCACACACACACCCCGGCCATCGTCCGCGCGCCTCCAGGTGCGGCCGTCCACGTAGCTTTCCCCTGCCTGGCGCTCCCTCAATCCAAGCCAGGGAGCCCCAGCCGCTGTGATCGCCCCAACAAGCAGGTTCACGCCTCCGCAGGCGTCCGCAGGCCCCCGTCTCGGCAGCCACTGCATCATGCGGCAGCCAATGGATCCTGGTGTCCCCCCAGGTGCTCAGATGGCCGGGGCGAGTCAGGCCTGGATGCGTCTCGATGCCGCAGCCATGCCAGCGCCAGTGTTGCGACTCAGGCGCCTACATTAAATCGATAGGCTGGAACTAGAGCGCCTGCGATCCGTCGCAGGTTTTGCTTGTGGGAGGTGCCGACGTGCGGTGAGGAATGACGCGAGAAGTATGAATCCACACGTCAAGATAGAGCGTGGATTCAGCGATTGCACCATTTGGTATGCCGATTCAGGATGCATGCGTATCGCAAAACCCGTGATACTCTGCAGCATGGGCTGTTCGTCTGGTCTGGGGTTCTCAAAACGATCAGATAGCTGGCGATCTCTGGTCAAGGTTACATGTGCCAGCTTTGTATAATGTCCATGATAAAGAAGAGTTGATGTTCTTGGTTTTCAGCATGCTGTTACGTGTGAGCGGAGAGTTTGCGATCTCTAGATGTCGTCGACTGCCTCGTGCCTAAGGTTGACAGACCTCTTGCCATTTTGGAAAGTGCTGGACTGGCACCTGCCACCGGACCGCACCCGGGCATTGGAACCACCTCCGGCCGTGAATCCCGGCAGCTCCGGGCAGCGCCGGCTCCGGTCCTCCGATTAAACCAAGAATTCATGAAGCATTCTTCTGAACTTGGTGTAACTGTGTATATCCAAGACTAGTATCATACTTTTGCTCATGGCGAATCTCTGGTAAGGGCATTTGGTCACTCTCTCTGCCTTGAACGTCACATACACGCTGCCTTTATGGTCCATCCATTGACTTACAACATTGCACTCAAATGAAAGCTGCTCGACTTGTTGCTTGAGTACTTTAATGTCTTTTCAATGTGACTGCCTAAGTTGGGCACTGTAAATCTCCCCACTGCCTCCATTGTGGGGATCATTGTGTCTTACTCAACATGCCTCCTCAGCAACATCCAGTGCACAAACTACCACAACAGCAAGCTGTGACTTTGCTGACTGACTAATACGAGTTAGACTATGGCTTGGGTGGTCCAATTGCGGGGTGGATTGCCCTTGTCGACCCACAAGAATATACTGAGGGTTATATATCCCAAAAACACCGCATATCTTCAACAAGCCTGAATAGTATAGTGGTTAGTACACCTCGTTGTGGTTTCTGAGCTTTACCGAGGAAACTCAGGTTCGATTCCTGATTCAGGCAATTCTTTTCCAAGCTTCTGGGCGAAGAAAGGATTGCTTGAGCTTCCTAATTTTTTGATAATTCGGCTTTAGTGTTTTTCATCGCCAACACCAACCGGATTTTTGCCAGTCCCACATGTCACGTGCTTTGAATTCTCTACCGTATCCGTGCCTTTATCCTTCATCGTCTTTACTCAGTGTCATGCTTCATGGGTCATCGAACGGAGTGTACAGCTCTTGAATGAGTATGGTATTACAGCCTTCCTTGAGCCCCTCAAGGACTTAGTTGAGTCTAGCTTCTACATGTATCATAGCTTCTTAATGACTGTTTCTTGACTATGATAAAGTGAAACTGGGGTTGAGAACTTGTGTTGCTTGTGCACCTCCCATTATATCAGATGGCCATCCTTCCAAACCCCACAGGGACCACCACTACCTGAGGCGGAAAATATCATGCCCCCGCTCATAGGTTATAAGGCTGGACCTTGATCTGTAGATGAGCGCATCCTTCAATATTTACGGTTCCTCCCTTGCTCAAATCTGATTCCGATCTTAACCTCACTCCAACTCAACCATGAGACCACTCCAGCTCTCAATCGCACCTTGTACTTAACCCGGATGAAATACGATCCCCTTCATCCGAAGAACTTGTGCAAGCCTTCTCTGGCCAGAATCTCCACAGCCAGTGTCTGCATTCCTATGTACGCGGAGCCTGCAGGTATGTACGCAACTGCAAGCGTTAAACTGTCAAGATGTCCCGCGCTGGTGCGTTGTCGCTTGGCAATATGCTCCTCTCTATTATCAGGCTCGGCCTGTCGGTTCATCGACTTCTCTGTGTCGGTTAGCGATGCCGCTATGCTCTTTGTTGTCTCTAGCTATTTTTTTAGTTGCTCGAGAGCCTTTGGATGGAGTCGTGTTCCTTGAGCCGAGTTTTATTGATGTCGTTGGATCGAATTTGACTCTAAGTTGCATAGGCATCTCTATAGAAAACACGTTTAACAATTTTTTTATGAGGGCTTCATCAGACTCTGTCTCAGTGGCTCCGGGACTCGTAGCAGGAATCGTCACTGGCATATATGCCTCAAACTTAAAGCATAGAAAACTGAGATCTGGTTCAAGAGATATTTATCGGGGATGTGATTCATTCGCCTTTAGTAAGCTTTTCTCTCTGCAAACGGCGTACTTCCTCCATGGCAAGATAAGCAAGAGGCATATCAGCTCCAGGTAGTTTAGCTTGATTATCCAAGATGGATTCATTAGCTTGCGGCCAATGCCAGTCTGAGCGAGTATGTTGAGGTAATCTTGAATGTTGGTTTGAGCTTTAGTTGAAACCCAAATGAAAACGTTAGACTTCATGCTACAATAACTAACCACCATAAGGTAACGTATATCATAAGCATGCGGCGCACCCAAGCATGCGGCGCACTAAGATTTACACCTTAAATTGCAATTTTAAGA